>JAMXBD010000426.1:0-600000 GCA_024138025.1 Combretum micranthum | reverse complement strand
ATAAGTACACTCTTACCAGGCATCATAATATTATCTTCCACTTGCATCTCCATCTACAGAAAAAATTGAGACAAGCAAGTAGCTTTAATAAAATATTGAAACATTAACACATGCTACTCAATTAACAGAAAGAAACTAAAGGTTACTCTGTCTAATTCATTAGCACAAACACTAGACATTGATTTATGTATTCCCCATGTAAAGCATTCACCAAACATAACCATGGAAATCTATCTTGCATGGTTGTCGAACTCGAGTTTCTACCTAGAATCGCTAAGGGGTCCGTAAAATCGAAACGTAAAATCGAAATGTAGAATCGTAAAATTCTACAACTAAAAATTTCTTACAAAAACTATTGATGTACTTACTAAACTAATAAAACTTTAAATAAATTATGAAAATAAAGAATTTAGTATTAAATTAGTTATGTACAACCAAAATTTAAGTTTTATCAATCATAATTCACATAATGTCATTAAGATTTTAGAGCAATTTTATGATTAAAAAATTAGTTTTATTTAATGATGATTCATAATCTATAATTATTAAGATGTATTACAAATTATTTAAATTATTATGTATGAGTAGGCAGTTTTGTGCAGTAATAAATATTTTCATGTTCACTATATATTTTCACAAAAAATCGTTACATAAAAAATCATTATATTTATGGAAAATAAATTATAGATAAATATTACTAAAAAAGGTGAAAATATAGCACTATATATATTAGTTTAATTTTCATTCAAAATGCTCAAAATATATCATAGTATGTAACCTAAAAGAAAATAAATCTCTAAAAAATACAAAAAAAAAGGAAATAAAAGGAAAAAAATATTAAAAAAACTAAAATTAAGTTAGATTAAGATAAATATCAAGAACTAACCCCAAAAACCCTAAATTTAAATATATTAAATTGATTGCATTTTTAAAGTTTAAATAGAAAAAAAAAAGTGTAAAATTACAACTTTACGATTTTACTACGATTTTACCACCGATTCTACCGATTCTACTCACGATTCTACGATTCTACTTACGAGTTTACTCAAAAAACGATTTTGTATGCGAGTTGAATTGAAATATCATCACCAACTCGTAAACTCATAAAAATGTACGAGTAAACTCATGAGTTTGACAACCATGCTTGCTAGTTTGTACCCTGCAAACAGAAATAGAAACTCTACATAAAAATTTATGAAAAGAAATAAAAAAAGGGAATAGGTTATGTCATGTATGTGATAAAAATCTCAACAAGAAAGTGTAGTAATCATGGTCCAGCAAATAGAAACAGATCTTTGCAAACAAGTGGTACATGTATAACTCCTAATTTCCAAGAAAAACCAATAAATATGTTTGCTATTTGCAATGTTTGTCCTTCTATACAATGCAAGGAATGAAGGAAGTTGAATGCCTGAATCAATTTTTTTTTTTTTTTGTCACAAAGTAGTTCTAAAGGATTTCGACAAATTTAGTCCAGCTTCCTATCAAAAGAAGAACCAAAACTAGTGAGACCATACACACATGGTAATACATAATTTTTAAAATTGATTGTACATGATCGATAGAAAATTACAACCAATAAAAGTAGACAACATGCACACACATGCTCTCGTTCCCTTGCCACTATTGCTGTTGCTATTGATGAAGCATAGCAACATTAAAAAAAAAAAGTAAAACAATTTTCTTTTCCATTTTTCCCCCTTTGTTTTTCACTTTCTTCTTTCTCTTTCTTTTTATGTGAATTCAGTTGTGGGTTTTTAAATAAACAAGTGAAAGACCCACTATAGAATCTACCTATCTACTATAGAAAAAATGCAACCTAATACATCCCATACGAAGATCAGAAATAATTTCAGCTACAAAACATTGGCAAAGAATAATTTCTCTACTTAGGATAGACAAGCATTTTAGTATTAAGAGAAGAGCACTTGCATCCAGTAAAATACTTTAATTTCTCTTTCATAGTTTTGTTTAGTATTTTACTTTTCATAGTTTATAGTTTTTATCCTTGGATTATGCTGAGTTCGAGAAACATGAAGAGCCTTAGCGATAATAGAAAAGAAGACCAAAAATTCCTTTCTTTCTTTTCATTTATATTTACATTGAAAAATAAATAAGTAAGTGAAATAGAAAACCATCAAAATCTGTAAAGTATTTTAATTCCTAATTTAATATACTTTAGTGGACTGACCTTAATTTAATCAGGGTATATTTATAGTGGTTGAATTATCAATTTTGCAACTTTAGTGTCTAAAAGATATAAAAAAAGACATGATATTACTAATAACTTATTAGCACATAATCAACATATGAAAGAAAATGAAACTAATATAAAATTTACCAATGGAAACCTAATTAAAAATTTCCAGTGCTTCAAGATCTTCCTCATTACAACATTGCAATTTTTTGAGCTAATCTTGTGCACATATGAGGGCTTCCACCATAGATGGAGTTAAGGAACTCCTAAAAGCATCAAGAACTCGACCGCCCATGCTAAAGGCACTTTTTGAAGCCACAGTTGAAAGAGGAATTGCCAAGGTACCTTTTACCATTAACGAGAGGATAGGGTATCTACATGAGAATTTTTCCGCCAATCAAATACATCAAAACCTTTATCATCATCTTCAAGTTCCTCGCGTTCTTCTGCTAAATATTTCTCAAATTCATTTTTCTGCATCGTTTTGTCCTCTCCCACTTTTTTTATGAACTTGTTTCTCAATTTCTTTTTGTGTTTTTCATTTATCGCTTCTAGTTTTGGTTCCTTCACAAGACCTTCGGAATTTGTCTTAGAGCTTTCCTTACTATGCTTTATACAAGAATCATAATAATGAAACAAGCTTGAGAGGGCATAGTGAAATTTTTCCATTAGTTGTTTTCCCTTATCATCATCATGAACTTCTCTCACCATCCAATCCACACAAGACAACTTTAGATGATGACCAAGAACAACAACAACAAATGGTGATACATTTATGTTGTTAATATTTCCTTAATACTTCTCATGCTTTCTATTCATTCTCCCAGCCATCATTCTTATAGATAAATCATCACTTTTACATTGTTCTTTGATCTTGGACCATCACAATAATTTTTTCAACAAAATGATTGCAAGTGGCATACAAGGATCAAAAAATGCTAGAGTAGCATCATAAAATGTTTTTAAGAAAGGTAAGATGCTATGTACGTACACCCAATCTTCTTCTATAGGAAGTCCCTTCATTTTGTTGCCAGTAAGATCTGCCCTAAACTTCTCATCCTTCATCTCTAATAATTCACATGCTTTCTCAAATGTCACAGCTGACTCCAACATTGTATATGTTGAATTCCATCTAGTTTCAACATCTAAAGATAACAATGCCTTCTTCTTATATTTTATTGTGTCACACAGCTTTTGAACCTCACTAATCTTGATGGAGAAGACTTAACAAATTTAACAGCAAATTGAATTCTAAATATAGAATCATTCATATCTTTCAAACCTTCCTTCACAGTCAAACTTAAAATTTGTGCATAACATCTCATATGGAGATAGTCTCCTTCAACATAAATGTTCCTCAAGATTACAATATCCTTTTTAAATATTGAATACAAAGATCATTAGAACTTGCATTGTCAATAATGATTATAAGAACCTTTATTATACCCTAACCATTCAAACATGCCTCTACAAGCACTGCCAATTGCCTCATTAGAGTGACCAGAAATTGGACAAAACTTCAAAATCTTTTTTTGCAATTTCCAATTGTCATCAATGAAGTGACATGTCAAGCACATATAAAACAAATTTTGGTAAGATAACTAGGTGTCTTTAGTCAACACACCCTGCCATTAAATTTAGAAAAGAATTGCCTCAGTTTCTCCCTCTCCTCATTGTACAACTCTACACAATCATATCTTAAAGTTCTATAAGATGGAACTGAAAACTTAGGTTGTATTACATTGGAATAACTGACAAAAGCTTTATTTTCAACAAGTTTAAATAGCAGCTCAACAACTATAAACATTCTAGCAAGCTCTCTCCTACACCGACTCTCATCAAAATTGTTAACTACTTGCATGGAAAGCTGCTTATTATCAAATATACTGGTGAGAATTTTTTGCTCACTCATTGTCTCTTTGTCAACAAATTGCTTACATCTATTTAAATGTGTACGCAATGCACTGGTTCCATTCCCACCATTATACTTAAAAGTTCTATGACAATAATTGCATCTTGCCTTCTTGTTTCCATTTTCATGTGATTCTAATGTCATATGTTGCCAAACTTTAGACCTTTATCTTTTGTTAGAAGCCAATGCAGAGGGAATAAGAGGGGGTTTATATGTTGTACAAAAGTAAGCAAACTACCGCTATTATCATTCTGACAATCTTGATTAACAAGTTCATCTATATTAACTTTTTGCTTGGAAGCTTCCATATCCATTAGATTACTCTTGGAAGCATCTACATTTAATGCTTCACTCATACTTTGCGCATCAATTGAAGACATCTGAAAAGCAAACCAAATAGGATCGAATTTGATGAATATGTCTTGCATATTGGTTTATAAGATAAGCATGAACAAAGGAGCTAAATATTTCTACTTTCTAGAGTTGGATAACATCTTCTAGTAATCATCATACTGAGAATTAATATTGTATAAATTTTTATTGGTCTAGATTGTATCAATGAAAAGAAGAATTATAACAAAAATTATCAAACCCTTGAAAAGATTTTAAACAAAAATTAGATGATGAAGCTGATAAGACACTAGACATATACCTTTGCTTGCTGCTAATTGAGAATTATTCAACTCATAAGTCGCTTCAACAAACTGCTATCAACTTGTATATCTTCTCAACTAATGAGAATGGCTAAAATAAATATATGTAATTATATATATTTTTAATTGGTATTATTCAAAAAAAATAAGTTTTGACATTTGATCACCCCTTTAATATATCACATCTACATGGATAAGAAATCTTATAACTACGTTAACCCAAAAAAGCAAGCAACCAATGAACAAACTGTGTGTGTGTGTGTGTGTACGAGATACACAAGGTTAATACACATTATTATGTAGGTCCTTTCATGATTCTCTCTAACAACATAAAAACTGGACTAGATAAATCCAGAAGCCTAAGATTTCTAAACCCTTTATTCCATTACTAACGTGAAATTCTAGTTACGTATACATAAACCTTCTTCTTTTTTTTTTCCTTTTTTTTTATTTTTATCACAAACACTAGTCCAATGACTTGTGTGTGTGTGTGTGTGTGTGTGCATGCTATACAACTTTTTTTATTAATCTGATTCCAATAGCTTTATATATGTTTATAGTAAAACATTTAGATGAAAACATAAAAGATTGATCAATTCCAATTTAGATGAAAACACTAATATCAAATTCTAACTTTTCCGAATTTATCAAATTCCAATACCTTTAATTTCGATTAAGTTATTAGAACAACTTGTTCCATTCAATTAAAAAACAAAGCATAAAGAACATCTCACAAGGATTAGATAAAACACTTATTGATGAATCTATAATCCAACTTCATGTGAAGAAATTATAAAAATCAGAAAGATTAATCTATAAAAAAGCACAAAGACTTCATTTTATCCATTATCTCAGATAAAAATTCCCTAAAAGTAATCCAACTTTTTCTAAGAACTACCATTCATGCCGATCTCATAACAACCCTTCATCTAAAATTCTTTCTAAGTTTTAGTACTAAAAACAATAAAACTCACACTCATAAACCAACTTCTACTTGTATAATAATCTGCAGTCCATTTTTTTTTTTTGGCATCAACACTCAGCAAAACAGACAATAATGGAGGTAATAATTTCCTCTAAACGTTAAAACGAAAGGTTATAGACTTCTCTTGAGGGTCTCTCTCATCTCTAACTCTTTCTCTCTGTAAAAATTTTCCTCTCATCTATCCCTCTCTTAACCATAATCCCAGCCACTGCTCAAAACACTAACAACTACCTTAACCCCGTAACCATCAAGACCGCTACTGATCACATCTTAACCTACTCTAAAATAGCCATCGACAACACTACCAGTAACCAACACCAAACAAATCCAGAACCAACCCTAACCGAACTACTATCACGACTAACCTTGTTCGAATCACCACCATAACCATTACCATACCCCCTAACATCACCATTTATCTACACCCACAGTCACCTAGCAACCACCAAGAACAATCAACCCAACCCATCTTAAGTAAAGTATGAGTAAAAAGATAGAAAGATTTCCAATATCGAGCAATTTCTAATATCGGCTCATATATTATTGGAACTAGAAGCTCGTATCTATTTTGCTATGGCAACTCACGATAGTAGTAGAGAGATGAGACTGGACGGAGGCCAATGGAGGTTATCTAAGATAGAGGTGGCGGCTAGAGATAAAGATAAAAGTGAACGAGGGACGAGAACTTGAAGATAGAATGCGATGAGCCCGAGGCTGGGAGAAGGAGAATGGCGCAATTGAAATTAGAAAGATAAGAGGAAGGGGTGGAATGGATACTGAGGAGTAGGGTTTGGGAACAAGATGAGGATAGGGGTGAGTATTTTACAAGGATGCAAAGATGGTCCACGATGGAATTTTTTTTCCTAAATAAAACGGTGCGGTTTGGTTCAAAGTTACGAATCAAATTGCAAATCGAGCTATCATTTTCGAATTGAAATCCAAACTGAACCGAATTAAAAAAAAAAAAAAAAAGAGTTTTCAATTTGGTCATTTTTTTGCAAGCTCTTAGTTTTAGGCATGTTGTTTGATGTTTGGATTGAGTCAAATGGTGGTTTCGATGATTGTGGTAGTGGCTGCAAAGTTGAGTTTCTTGTGCATGTTAGTTGATGGTGGTGGTTTTTTGTTGTTTAGTTATAGTTGTGTTGAATGTATGGATGTTTTTCCTAATTGAATTTCGGTTTATGTTTTGATAATGGTGGTTTTTGGTTTACTGTGGTCATAGGAGGTGATGTGTTGAAGGTTCTATAGTTGTTTGAGTGGTGTTCTTTTCAGAAAGAGAGTAGAGAGAGAAAGAGGTGAAAGAAGTTTGAGAGATGGAGGGATAGAGGAAGAAGATGATGAGGTGCTGTGGATTGAGAGCCCTAGAGAGTCCAGAAGAGAAGCAAGATGATCCCTTTTTAAAACACATCAAATTTGAAGCTTTTACTGTCAAATTTACTGGCCATTATTAGTCATTTGGAAGTTCGAGAATCGAAATGCTTTAAAACTCGAAAATGTCTCATAGTTGGTTTTACACTGTTTTTTTTACTCATTTCATTACTTGGACCACTTTTCCAAAATGGATTGCAAGATGATTGGAAAGGTGGTTTCCATGAAGACAACCAATGTCGTGTCATATGGAGAAACACTGGCTATATGAAGATGAACACTATCTATATCTCTAGGATTCATAACAATTAATGGATTGACATATTATAAGAGTGGATTCCACTAAGGATCGAAACAAGTTAAATATCCCATTAGTATGTTAAATACCTTACATAGTTTGTTATTAATAGCAAGGAATTACATTAAAAGCGGATTGTCATATCCATACATATAGGATTTCATAAAAGAACAAAAATAAGTTACCCCTCAAACTAGCATGTTTTATACATAGTATAGTCAATGAATCTTCCCAAAGATGCTAAAAACAATAATCCCCAACCAACTTTGGACAAGAAGGTATTTGTAGATATTGATGTTCATTCCCCTATCATGCGTCAGTCATCTTGGATTGGCAGTATTACTTTCAGGTCCACGCTAGTCAGCATGCTAGTCATGCGATTTAACCCCTTTGCCAAGCACAAACCCCTTTAATATAGCCATCTCCTCCCTCAACTAGTACCTTTCTTCCCACAACTCTTGTAGTTGCGCTATCACGAACATAGCCCTTTTTCTTCTACTCTCAATTGCATCTGCCACCACACTATAGCCATCCCCATGGTGAGCTCACTTAAAATAGTTGTAACCTTCACTTGCACATCAACATTGACAAACCTTTAAGCCATCGACTAATTCCAACATACCAATGCAATGCAATTGAGAAACATTATTGTATTGTACCAAGGATAACCATAGAATAGACAGCTATTATTCATCCCCGTCTTCACAATTGATAACTTACCTTAAGTCAGTACTTACAAAGCACTTGTCCATTTGCATTGTCAACAGAATGAGCTGATGATTCTATGAAAGCTTCAACTGATTTTGCCATGCTATAAAGATTAACAAAACAAAACAATATTGAGTTGTTATGAAAACCTAAAAGCATTCACCTATGGAAAACACCATTACCAAACAAAAAACACCAAACATTCACCTATGGAAAACAATAGTAACCATACTACAAACACCAAACATAACATCAACACATCTTGCCATGCTGTAAAGATCAATGAACAACAGACATTCACCTACAACAAACATTAGTAGCCTTAAACCACAAACACCAAACATGGTAGCAGAAGATCTTCTTATGATACAAAGATTAATGAATAACGTACATTCACCTGTAGAAAACATCATTAACCACACCACAAACACAAATGTAGTAGCAATAGATTCAAAAAAACCAACCCAAAAGTCAATAGTTCACATGATCAACATGCTATGGATAGGAACATTGAATTGATGCTTCAACTGACAACATGTTCATGAATGGTTGATATACAAAAACAAGTGAACAATATATCACACAACGAAACACAACAACGTTGAGCTTGTCATGACCACCATAAACCATTTCAAGTTTTCAACTATGGAAAACATCATTAACACACAATAAACACCACACATAGCAGGTACAAGCACCAAACATAACAGACATTCCGTTCATTGTGAGTATAGAACAACAATTCACATTTGCAATATCATCACTAACATAAAAATGAAAAATCGCGATCTCCAAAAACCAAAACCCTAATTGCTATGAAGCAACAACAATTTACTATAAACTGAGTAATGATGGTAACTTAAGGTTTCGTTAAACCAAGAGTGAGCCGGCGGTAGATGTACCTAGTGCATGAAGATCGATTGTTAGATGGTTCGCCTCCTTAGTTATGCAATCCACATTTGCCACGAAGTCTATCTATGTGTGAGATTGCCTTGTCGAGCACAATGTTTAAGGTTTTAATGGAGCTCTAATTTTTTCAAACAGTGTGCAATCGGGTTAAGGACAAAACTATTCTAAAAGACATTTAAAAAAAAAATCTTGTTTCTGCAAACTATAAAACTTATTTACTATAGTACATTTCAGAAATATACATGTATGTATTTAATATTGTTAATTACTTATAGATGGATGCCTACAATAGGTGGATTCAGCTACACGTGCAAAAATAAAATAAATAAATGGATGTAGTAATGGCATAAACAAAAAGTTCATTGAGGTATGAAATTGATCAATTGAAAAGTTTAGGTAGTTAATTGCATAGTTATCTAAAGTTCAGGTACCAACTGCGACATTAACCTTGCATATTATAACAAAGAGATATAATGAGTATGGGAGGTAGTTCTTTTACCTTTTTAAGGGAGTAATGATGATATGTGTGTGGGATATGACAAAAGGAGTGCCAAGAGAGAGATGGAGAGAGGGAAAGGGGGTGGCACGGGAGAGAAGAGAGAAAGGAAGAGGGAAATGGAAGTATGAGAGAGTTTGTGATGTGATGAAATGATGATAGTGAAGGAAATGAAAGGATATTTATACAAAAATGAAGACTGAGAGGAATAGAGGGAGGGGGTATCGATGTGATCCATAAGTAGGGAAGGGAGGAAAGAAATGAGAGGGAAAATAAGGAAATGAAGTTGATGTGATCACTTGCATTGAAAATGAGGATAGCTTATATAAGATACATTGTAGGTGTACCTATTTACGACTTAGATTAGATGGGTAATAAAAAAGAAGAAAAACATAATGAAAAGTGAAAGAGAAGGAAAGAAGGAAGGGGGCTAATGGTTTAAGAAGGAAGCGAAGAGAGAGAAAAGAAAAACAAAGGAAAAGAAAAGGAAGAAGAAAGAAAGGATAGAAAGAGAAGAAAAGGAGAAAAACTTACTTTTTGTCATAATCAAGTGTACTTATGACATAAAGCAGATGTGAAAGTACAAAAGTAATTATACTTGAATAATACCATAAAAGGCAAGATAAAGATATGTTATCAGTAGAAATATTGATATCCGATATGATCAATTTCTCTAACTGAAACCCTAATTAATTTATCAATACTAAAATTATAATTTTTATTTATATTATTTAATTATAAAATATTATATTATTCTATTTCCTTAATTTACGTGTTTGTGATATGATGCTAGAATTATTTGACATAATAGTTGTCACACTAGATATTTATCAAATATTTGGTTCGCGTAGATAGTTGTATGCTTTCCTAAGTGGTTGATTCTAGGGTTTCATTGACTGATTTCATATGACTCGTATCCAAGTATATCAAACCTATTGGATCACATTTAGGGTTTTTATGGCAAGGTACTAACTTGACTCGCCTTAAGATTTTGGTTTCAACATTAATTATAGTGTTCGTTCTTAAACTTATTGAAATTTTTAGGGGTTTACACATAGTAATGCATGTTGCTTGCTATGATAGAATTAACAACCAAGTAATTACTCAAACTTAAGCTAAAAGCATGCTAGTTGCTTTTTGGCCACTTACTTTAGGAGTTGGCACCCTCAAATTAGGGTTGCGAGCTTGATCAAAACTTTAGGAGGAAGTAGTAGGTTAGACACTTAGGTCCCAAGGAATGTGTGTTAATGCTTAGTGGGTAATTTATTAAGGAATTTTTGAGATCAGACAATCAACAAGGAAAAAGCTGCTATAAGTGATATGAGGTAATGAGACGCTATATAAAGCATTGCAATAGGCCATGTTCATTGATAACAAGTCATAAAGAGATGGAAAATAAGCCTAATTTTTTCTTTTCCTTTATTAGTAAGTTTTGGAGGCTTGTCAATCCTTCCAATGCATGATTCAAGACCCTTTTTGCTCTCTGTCATTTTACGATTCATGAGTACTCCTGTGTATATTGCTATTCCTAAAACCTTGGAAACGGTTACTTGTTGAACTTTAAGTAATATATTACACTAGTGTTTGTTGCATTATAATAGGTATGTATGAAATGTGGATGTGTGTTTGTTTGTTATGTATTGGGCTTCCTCGCTCATTCTTTCATTATCAAGTACATGTGATAATTGCTGTGTGGATATTTATTATGATTCACTGGGTTTTAGATATGATGAGCTGGATGATTGATGCATTAGATGATGTGATGATTGATACATGTTTGTGAGATTTTGAGAAGAACTTTATTTATTATTTTCATGACTTTTTGAATGTCTGTAACTAAAACTTTAAACTTATATTATATGATATAGGCCTTGAGTTAAACTATTTTAATTTACAAGGAGTTAGGACGCAAAACCCTAAAACATATCAATTGGTACCAAACCCTAGAAACTCTAAGCACGATTTGATAGATTCAATATACTTAAAATGTGAGTCGTATGAATTTAGTCAATGAAACCCTAAAATTGATCACTTAGGAAAGTATGTCATTATTGGTGAAATCCAATATCTAATAAAGCATTTAGTAAGGCAATTACCATATTGGATAATGAAAATATCATGTAACAAACATGCAAATCGAGGAAATATAATAATATAATATTTTATCATTGAAATCATAATTTTAATATTGGTAAATTAATTAAGGTTTTGGTTGAATAAATCGATTGTATTGCGATATCAATATTGCTACCAATACATATCTCATATTTATCTTTTTCAAGTACTATTCAAGTACAATCGCTTTTGTACTTGCACATAAACTTTATATCATACATGATAAAAAGTAAGATTGATTTCTACTGTATCTTACATTTATTCTTTCCTTTTCTTCTCCCTCTCTCCTCTCCTCCCCTTCCTTACACCGTCTCCCCCATTCCCTTTTCACTTTTCTTTATCAATTCTTAAATTAATTCAAATATCTTACACCCATCTCATCAAGTACACTTAAATGTACCAAAGTGTAGGCTACACTCCTACCTAAATGTCCTTTTTTCTTCTTTTCTCATGCAACTATCTAATCCATCCTTTTTCTTTTCTTCTTCTCCTTCTCTTTTTCTCTTCTCCTTGTGCTTCTTTCCTTTAATTTACAACCCCCCATGATACGAACCCCATCAACATGTGACAAAACCTAATACCAATACGATTAGAATTATAACCCAAGATCATCAAGATTGTATGGAACTGCGACCTATTGCTTATACAGAGGCAATAACCTTAGTATATGTCATAGATGCCATAATCAAAGGTGGAGATTTTGATTGATAAATTGAAGATTAAACGACAAGGAGTAGATCCAATAAGTTCAAGAAGAAGTTCAGTCAAGAACTAAAGAGAAATCTCTCAATTGTATTTATCAAAGTTGTGTATTCAAAATCGAAACCAAAGATTACTTATAAAAAAGCAAAGGAAACCTAAAAGACTAAACAAGGAAACTCAAAAATTGTCAAATATATGCTAACGGCCTACAAGAACTGGCAAGAATTGGAATTAAAAGTCGAGAGCAACAGAATGTCTACGCCGGTATGTAACCGACGACGTATGTGGTGAAAGCCAGTGGTGTTGAGCCGGTTTAGAAAATAAGTTGCCCGATGATAACGTTTTCAACGCTGGCTGTTTTAGGTGAAGACCGGCAGTGCTTAAATCAAGGCCGACGATGTACTTTACCAGCTTTGGTCAAATTTGCTTAAATCTTGTCTTGGTCCATTCCCAAGCTTTCATTGATGATGTTGATCAGTTTGGGTTGATCTTGGATGGTGTGCATATGTATCTCCTATTCTTGAACCTCTCGAATCAACCAGTTAAGTGCTTCCTTGAATCTTTTAGCCCGAGTCCTTAAAGCTAGTCCAGGTGGTATCTTAAGTAATCGACTCTCTATCTTCTAGCTATGCCTCCATCATTCCCTTCCTCTTGAGAACGATTGTCCTCAAATCTTTATCACCTGCATCAAATGGGCTCATACTAGTAACGTTAAAAGTAGCGCTTACAGTATACTCACCTGACAAATCAAACTTATAAGCATTGTCATTGATGTGCTCCATAACTTGAAAAGGACCATTACCTCTTGGAAGCAACTTAGAACGCCTTTGCTCAGGAACTTTTTCCTTGTGCATATGAAGCCATACCTAATCACTGGTTTAAAGACCATCTAACGACATCCCTTGTTAGCCTGTTTTGCATACTGTTCAGTCTGTTTCTCAATATTGAGTTTTTCCTTCTCATGAAACTGCTTTATAAACTCCGCTTTGTTTTTACCATCTAAATTAACAAATTCAGATACAGGTAAAGGCAACAAATCCAACGGAGTTAATGGATTAAAACCATACACAATTTCAAAAGGTAAAAATTTAGTAGCAGAATGTGTAGTACGGTTATAAGCAAATTCAACATGTGGTCAGCATTCTTCCCATGTTTTAATATTCTTCTTAACGATAGCCCTTAATAATGTAGATAAAGTCCCATTCACTACTTCCATTTGACCGTCAGACAATGGATGACAAGTTGTAGAAAAATAACAATTTAGTTCCTAACTTACACCACAAAGTTTTCCAAAGTAACTTAAGAACTTTGCATCTATCTCAGATATAATTGTTCTAGGCATTCCATGAAGTCTCATGATCTCATTGAAGAACAAATCCGCAATACAAGAAGCATCATCAGTTTTGTGACATGGAATAAAGTATGCTATCTTCGAAAATTTATCCATTATTACAAAACACAAAAATAGAATCCTTACCAGTCTTACTCCTAGGTAAGTTCCATAGATATATCCATCCAAGGTTCACTAGGAATAGGTCAAGGTGTGTAAAAACCATGAGGTTGTACTCGAGACTTAATTTGTTACAAGTGATAAACTTGTCACAGACCTTCTCAACATCTCGTTTCATTTAGGCTCAATAAAAATGTTCTTGCAAAACACTCAAAGTCCTCGCTACCCCGAAGTGTCCCATCAATCCCCCACTATGGGACTCTTTACCAATACATTCTTGATTGAACAACTACGAATGCACAACTTATTTTCTCTAAACAGATATCCATCATGTCTAAAGAATTTCCTATAAGTTGTCTTTTCACAACAATCATAAATTTCAGCAAAATCTTGGTCTATAGAATATAAATCCTTAATTTGTTCAAAACCAAGCAGCTTAGCATCAAATGTTGAGATTAGAACATACCTACGAGAAAGCGTATCAGCAACAATGTTTTCCTTACCTTACTTGTAGCGAATGACATAAGGAAATGTCTTAATATACTCCATCCAACGCGCATGCCTCTTGTTCAACTTTTGCTAGCTCTTCAAATGATTTAAAGATTCGTATTCCGTATGAATCACAAATTCTTTAGGCCACAAGTAATGCTGCCAGGTTTTCAAGATCCTAACCAACGCATGCATCTCCTTATCGTATGTTGGATACTTCAAGGCTGCCCCATTAAGCTTCTCACTGAAGTATGTGATCGGTCATCCTTCTTGCATCAGCACTGCCCTAATTCCTAAACCTGAAGCATTACATTTAATTTCAAATGTTTTAGAGAAATCACGTAAAGCAAGTAAAGGAGCATGTGTTAGCTTATCCTTAATCAACTGAAAGGCCTTTTCCTTTCCTCTCCCCACTTGAACCCGACATTATTCTTGATAACTTCTGTGTCGGTGTTGTAATGCCACTGAAGTCCTTCACAAACCTCCTGTGAAAACTTGCAAGTCCATGGAAACTTTGCACTTGACTGACATTGGTTGGACTTGGCCATTCTTGGATTGCACGAACCTTTTCTTTATCAATCTGTATTCCCTGTGCACTAACCACAAAACTAAGAAACACAATTTTGTCTGTGTAAAATATGCACTTCTTAAGATTAGCAAATAGTCTTTCCTTTTAAAGTACATCCAATACAAATTTCAAATGGTTTAAATGGTCATCCAAATTCATACTATAAATGAGGATATCATCAAAATAGGCTACTAAAAATTTCCCAATGAAAGCACCCAAAACATGCTTCATTAATCTCATGAAGGTGCTTAATGCATTGATTAATCCAAAAGGCATAACCAACCACTCATATAAATCATATTTTGTCTTGAAGACAGTTTTCCATTCATCTCCTCCTTTCATTCTAATTTGATGATACCCGCTTTTTAAATCAATTTTAAAAAACACACAAGACCCATGCAATTCATGTAACATGTAATCTAAGCGAGGAATGGGGTGATGATATTTTATCGTGATGTTGTTGATGGTGCGACAATCAACACACATTATCCAAGTCCCATCCTTTTTAGGTATTAGAATAACTAGAACTGCACATGGACTTATGCTTTCCCTTACATACCCTTTATCCATCAACTCACTAACGTGCCTTTGGAGTTCCTTTGTCTCCTCAAGATTATTCTATATGCTGGTCGGTTTGGAATTGTTGCTCCGGGTACAAAATCTATCTGATGTTCATTTCCGCAAGTTGCAGGTAATCCTTTCAGGACTTCTCAGGGAAAACATCTTCAAAATCCTACAAAACAGAGATGACAGAACTATGTAAAGAGTTAGAAAAATCATTAGTGTTCAAACAAGTTCTTTGTAAATTATCAACAGCATAGGTTGTTTTATTACTAAAGCTCGCCTTACAGCACTCACTCTTGCCGCACAGCTCTCCTTTTATAAGGCCGCACTCTCCTTTTCTCTCACCACCAAAGTTGAACCCCCTTCGCCTTGGCTTCTCCCACTCTTTCCAGCCTTCCCCTCTTTTTAAATTTGATTTTTATCTTTCTTCTGTTTTTTGTCTCTCTTGCACTCACCTTTTGCCTTTCAAATGATTGTTGGAGCTGCAATTGATCTTCATACACTTTCCTAGGGGTTAAAGGTGAAAGAGTATGATTCTTGCCATTGTGAAAAAGAGAATATTTGTTTGTAAAGCCATTATGGATCACCATTCGGTCAAATTGCCATGGCCTCCAAACAAAACATGACAAGCTTGCATCGGTACGACATCGTATAACACCTCATCCTCATATTTCTCAATGCGAAAAGCAATCAAAGCTTGATTGTTCACCTTGGTCTCACCACTGTCGTTTAACCATTGCAGCTTGTATGGACTAGGATGTTTAGTGGTCTTGAGCCCTAATTTCTACACAAGAAAAGTGTTAACTACATTGGTGCAACTTTGCCCCATCTACAATCATACTACCTACCTTGTCATCGACATAGCATCTAGTATGGAAAATATTTTACCGTTGCACTCTAGCCTCCTCTTTCACCTGTGCACTTAAGGCTCTCTTCACAACTGTCACTAAACTCTCCATTGGAACATCTTCATCACTAGCATCTTCTAATGATGGCATCTCCTCATCATCATCACTATCGTCTTCAGTCTCATACTCACCATCACAACGCAATATCGTGGTGCGTTTGTTAGGACATTAGCTAGTAATGTGACCCCAGCCTTGACATTTAAAGCATTTAATATCACGATTTATACCAGTAGAAGAATCGAATTTACCTTGGTTTCTAGGGCTGTCCACTTCATGTTTCTGATCAACTTTCGGCTTTATAATGGGCTGCTTCTCCTCCTTCCAGTAACTAGGCTTGTAATTGGATGAACCCGAACCAAAAGCAAAACGTAAAACACCACTATTTTTTTCTCTTGAGTTGGTTCTCAATTTTTATAGCCATGCACACCATGTCCTCCGACTCAACATAACGCTGTAACTCCACTATATTTTGGATTTCCCTATTCAATCAAGCCAAAAATCTCACCATTATAGCCTCACGGTCTTCCTCCACATTTACCTTAATCATTGCCATCTTCATCTCCTTGTGGTACTCTTCCACACTCTTATTACCTTGTTTAAGATTTTGCAACCTATTGTATAAGTCCCTATAGAAATATGTGGGGATGAATCGCTTTCTCATCACTCTCGTCATCTCTTCCCAAGTCTCTATTGGTAGCTCCCTATTTTTCCTCCTATTTAACACCAATTAATCCCACTAAACAATGGCATAATCCGAAAACTCAATAGCAGCAAGTTTTACCTTCTTAGCTTCTGAATAATTATGACAATCAAAGATCAATTTAACCTTCTTTTCCCATTCCAAATATGCCTTAAGGTCATTTTTTCCCTAGAAAGATGGGATTTTCATCTTGACGTTACCTAAGTAATCATCCTCCCGATTCCTAGTTCCTCTAACCTTACCTTCGTATCTCCTATTACTACCAATAGAACCTCGATCATACTCTTTTTTAGAACCAAAGCCATCATATTCTTTTTCTTGCACCTATACTCCTCTCCTAGGAACTCTCTCTCTCTTATTGACTAGAGGAGCGCTTCGTGATTACTCTCTTCCTCTTTCACATCTCACAGACTTCTCATTAGAAAACCCTTAAGAAGGTAAAGAACTACCTCCCATGCTCGTTATACTTGGTTGATATAATGTATAAATATAAGTAAACATCATCATCTTCATACATAACCCTATGATGACTTGAGCTAAGGAGAGGAGATGATGATCCTTCCCATCTTTGTTTTATGTTCTTTTTTTTTTTTTTTACTTTTCATATGTCAAAATGCTCCACATGAGACTCAACTCGAGCCGAGATGCTCATATTTAAAGCTATAGTGGTATAAATTGAGCTTAGATAAAATGAGTTTTCATCACCATCTATGGCATAAAGTTTATGTTTGTAAACTTGTGGTGTGACGCAAGTTATTGGTTTCATCATCCATGGTGCAAAGAAGGTTAAAAAACACTAAACATGAATGAAGGAGTGGTGATGTTCTTAGAACATAATATAATCACTTCCTTTTTTAGTAAGCTTAGCACCGCAAGTGGAAAGTTCCATGAATGAATAAGCTTTCCACCAAGGATAATGTTTTCTTTGCAAGAGGATGACTTAAATAAATGAAGTATCATCTTTTCCTTTCCTTATGAACTTGAGGCTTAGAAAGAACTATCATAGTTCAAGCTTCTTTCTTTCCGAAAAGAATGTTACAATGGTGGCTAAACGTCCATACATGAGCATTGAAGTAAAAGAAACCATGAAGGAAACTTTCCTTTCCTTTCATCTCAATTGTATCGAACCATAAGATACTAACGGGAGGATCAAGTTCCTTCTTTCCTTTAAGCTTACATTGACTGTAACACTCTATGGACTAAATAGAGCAAAGAAAAGCTTGTTAACCTTTTTTTCCCTTTTGGTCGAGAGCCATATAGCTCGACCATGCAAGTTTTAAACTTTTATTTCTTGAACGAATATACTAATAAGTCTAATGAAAGGGTTGGTTGCAAAGGTAATCAAAACAAGAGCAAAGTGTCAAGCTTCCTTCATCACTTGCATAATGAAACCCCAAGGGTTAAATCTAGGGTATGACATCTATAGTGATAAAGGCAGGCCAAGTGCCTATACTTTTCATTTATGGTGATTTAGTATCTTATCTTTAGATTATACTTATACTTTCAAAGCATATGCGACTTAATATCTTTATTGAATAATATTTGATGATCATTCATTTTAATGATAGGATAACGACGGACACTTAGTCAAAAATTGTGAAAATCTAAAAATGCGGTACTAAACTAAAAAAAATTACAAAAAATTAAAAATACAAGCACTTGGCCTACCATTATCCTGTCATTAAAATAAATATTCATTAAATATTATTTGATGAAAACACTGAATCACACATACTAACAACAATACAAACACTAATTTGCCAAGATTTAAAGATAAGATACTGAATTGTCAAAAATTAAAAGTATAGGTACTTAGCTTGCCCTTATCCTGACATCTATACATCATACTTAAATTGTATTGTGAGCTCACAAGTAGGAACTTAAAGAGTGTTGAGGAAAGGATTTGGCAAGGAACATCCCCCTCTTTATCCCTAGTTAGCTGAGAGCCTAAAAGCTCTAAGGGAAGCTACAAAGCTTCACTTTCCTTTGTCATAACTTAAGGAAGCTATGAGATAATGTATACACTTAAGCCTAAGCATAAATATAGGCTTGAAGTTTCCTTTTTATCCTTCTTTTTCCTTAATGGTTGAAACCCTAAAGATATGGATAGCCCATTTTACAACTTTATCTCTTTCTTTCTAACTTGTTTCATGTAAAATGAAACTATGTTAAGAGTAAGGCTTAAGCCTAAATGAGTAATATGTAAACACGAATAGGATAGTTGCATATTCATGATCACTATTCTTGTGTTTATTGTATGAATGCCTAGAAAATACCCCATGGATAATAGAAAACCTTGACAAAATTTAAACTTTAGAGAAACACTAAAATAGAAGTAAAACACTTAGAGAAACAATCTAACCCCTACTGATCCATGACCTTCTTGCCCCTAAATGAATAAAATAACATTAAAAATAGATCAAGCATTTGAAAATCATAGAAAACTACTAGTCATGCATAAAAATCGAACTTAAAATGACCTAGATATAACAATTTTAAAGAGAAAATTATATAACTAGGAAATTTAGTGAGGATATTATATTTAGATTGCCTATTTAAGTAAATTCTACCAGGATTCTTATTATGAAATTCTTTTCCTTGTTCAAATGACTAGGAGACCAAATTTGCCTACCCAAAGGATGACTTTGACTAAGCAAGAGACTATGGCTGAGTGAATTTTCTCTAATGATTCAAGTAGTTATTTATGCTTGTAACTAGTTGCACTAAAAATATTAGGTGCATAACTAAAATTGAGTATGTTTGGGGGTCACGAGAACTCACATGTACTTTTACTTATGCGTACCAAAAGCTATGTAATATATTATAGCATTCATATGGTTGGTTAAGTGCATGGCTGAGTGTATCTTATGTTTTATGAGTGTGTGAACATTGTTTGATCATTACTAAAAGGAAACTAACTATAATTGGCTCAATCTAAAAAATGGTCCATGCATGGCATTTGGAGTCACTTGCAGAAGCCTACTAATACTACATATGGGATTAGATGATTTGCAATCGTAGCCAGAACTTCGAGCCTTGCTTCTTCTTAGGGAACTACTTCGTTTGGTGAATTTAGCCTTAAGTTCAAAGTCATGCCAGTATTAATAACTATGGGCCAGAGCTTGAGACAAGCAAGGTATAGGATCATGGTGATCCTCAGACTAGAATTCTTTAACCTTTGTCATGAAGGGTGTAAATCTATTCTTTATACAATTTTTAGATGATCGTACATAAGTATGTCTCACTTTGGATGATTGCATTGCATACACTTGTTAATAACAAACTTGCTCATCTATTTATTTGTAAAATACGTTTTGAAGAGGCATGTTGTAGCTTAAATATAGATTTTTGTTGATGCAAGAATACTTATGGCTAAACCTAAGGGACTACCTACTCGAGGTATTCTTTTTTGGAAATTTGGGGCTTTCGAGGGAAGCATGAAGATGACTAGAAGATTTGCTTATATTAAAATCCCTGTTAGAATATTTGAAAGACTCCTGATATTTATGGATGATTGTATTTAGGACCATTTGATGTTGGATATTTGTGAGAGTATGCCCTTAGTGATGTAATATTTGATGAATGATTTTTGTTAGATAATATTCTTACAAGCTATACTGTTATCATCTTGAATTGCACTCATCCCTTAAGCATTCTCTTGATTGTAAGCACGCCTTATACATTGTATGTGAAATCTTTACATGGCTAAGGATGTCATTCATTGTTTTTCATACCATGTATGGTGGACTATATTAAGTACCTTGGGTGTAACACTTATGATGTGCTAATAATTATTTTTTAAAATGACACTAGGAAATCATACACACACACACACACCAATAAAGTGCAATAATTAGCTAACAAACAACTAAAATAAAATAAAATAAAATAATGACACATTTAAGAAAAACAAAAGATTAACTTTTGGTTCCCACTACTATAATTATCACAATAATTTAATTTTATTACCATATTATTAGAATATGTCATATTGAAAATTCATGACTCACATTGGAAAACCAGGAGACACCTAGAGATTGCGATTTATATTGATCCAAGAACCATAATGACTAAAATCACTTTCCCTTCTCCCTTCCTCCCTCTTGGTACACAGAAAGCGCACCTTTTTTCAATAATTTTATTTATTATTTTCCTCCACTTATTAATTCACCAATAACCATCTCTATAGCATCATTTTCTCCGGGTGGGTTTGCTTTTTCGTTTTTCAAGTTTTAATTTTCATTTTTCTCTTGTTGTTCCACTGGACAATCAAATTTTCTCATGACTGTTTACTAGAGTCAAAGCAACTGACTCGATCTTGAAAAGGTAAAAAATATAAGACACCTGTCGACTTTCTAACTTGATTTCACTTCTGGGTTGTCATAAACTTTGCAGATTTGTGTAAATTTTGATTCTTCATAGTGTTTTTGATTGGTTTAAGGTTGGGACCATTCTGGGTTTGAGTGAAAATGTCATCTTTTTTGTGTGCAGGAGGACTTGTTAGTAGAAAAGATGTCGAAGTTTTCGTAAATTTTGATTCTTTTGGGTGTTCTAGATGAATATAAGCTGCTGGGCCAATCTGGGTTTTGATTAGAAATTGATCTCGTTTGATGAGTACGTTGAGTACTAAGGGTTTTGCACTCGTGTTCTTTTGTTTTGGTATAGGTTGACGTTCTCAATTGTAGCTACGGCCTTTGCGGTAAAAGTGCGCAACTTTATGGTTCTGTTTAATTGCAGGATTTGCTTTAAAAATTAGAATCAGCAGTTAGCAATGAAGTGTTTGATAAAACAATACTAGGTCAAAGCTAAAAGCTGTTTCACGTTCTGTGGCTCCGGGTGTTGCTGGGTCAGAATTTAGTAGGTAAATGGTATTTGGCGAATTGCTCTTTGAGTTTATATTTATAATCACGAGGGTTTTGGCGTTGGTCCTAAAGACTCCATTTTAATGGTATATGCATCAAATTTGTTGCCTTGACTGTTTTAGCTATATGGTGCATTTATATACAATATTCATGTACAAGTACCCATGTCCCTCCTAATTACCACCTTGAGTTTATCACTGTAATTATATGTCTAGTTGAGGGTGGCTTTGACTTAGTGCGCTGACTCTAGGGTTTCTATGATTGTGTTTCAGGGGGAAGCAAGAGGAGACAATAACAAATTTATGCTGTAAATCATTTGGTGGTGCAGGATCTAAGATTTTACCTAAGGGGATATTTATCTTCATCTTCTGGATTATGCGTGGTAAGTTCTTTTTTCATGCATTATACCAGTGTCGGGTTCGATGAAGCATGTGGATTGTTCTTTTGGTCTTCATGACTTGATACTTTAATCTTTTGTCTTCGATTCATACTATGCAAGGAGAATAAAACCAATTGCATTGATTTACAGTTTCCGTAATTATATTTACAGATTGCTATTTACAGTAGGACATCTTCATCGATACCTTACATTTATTATGTAACCAGCATGCGTCTAATTAGACTTTACCTGATCATTGCTTGTATCAACTCATGGGATCTAATTAAAGCATGTTTATTTGAATGAAAAGGGTGTATGTTTTCATCCTGAATTCACTGTGTATTATCTTCTCTCCCCTGTCTATTTATTTGTGAATTGTCTGAGTGTAAAATCAATGTTTTCAGCTTTCTATGTTGTAGATGAATATGAAATTTGTTCATCTTTCAACTATCGTAAGAACTTAACTATTATCAGTTCTCTTGTGTCTTAAACATTAGGAAGCTGAAACATATGTTTGCTGGCTGTGCAATAGCTTCTGGTTTATTAATTGGTCACGACAAATAAAAGTGAGGCGATGCCTTTTTGTGAGTTTATGATGAGCTGTCAAGTTGTTCAGTAAGAAACTAATGATTGTAATAATTATTTAAAAAAAAAAAGGAAGAAATAGCTAGTAATCGTGATATGAATTAACCAAAAAGAAAAAATCATGATATGATGTATGCCTTTATCTATCTTTCTGTTATTTTGAGTTGGTTGAGCAATTGGTCTATCTTTACTCGTTAATTTATCATTATGTTATCAATGTAATGGTGGTATCGAATTGGCCTTGAAGTAGACACAGAATTAGTGATGATTGGCATCATCATTTAATCAGGTGCTGGTCCGTGAGATGAATTTTGTAAGAGTTGATAGTTCTTTATTAGGTGAGGCTGTTAAGAACAAGAGCAAATCTGCATCGACAAATTTTATAGTGGAAACCTCTATGTTTCAGTGATTGGAGCATGTTCCTCTCTCTGGAGTGTTTAGGTACACGTCACATGAAAAAGTTGTCAAAATTGTCTTGATAAAGTTAGCACTATAATCATCTTTATCTTAAATTGTAAGCTTGTAGTTTGTAGATATGGTGTAGATTTTTATATTTCTTCCTTAACACTCTCCCTCACTTGTGGATTGGGATTTTGATTGCAGCCTATAAATGGACAACTTAGTTAGATTGAGTTTGAATAATTAAAGTTTGAACCTTAGGTTTCATGCTCTTATACTATTATTAGATTAGTACCAAAATTATCTTATCTTAAAATTTAAGCTTGTAGATACGTATAAGGTATTATTTTTATTGCTTAACGCTTTGAGAGTGTATAAATAAAACTTCCTTGACGAGCATGGCCATTGCTTTTGACACGAGAGCTTATTATCTGTGAGATTCTTTATGGTATACTGGAAAATGTTTATTTGCTATGTTTTTCTCTTGCCGAAGTAATGGAAAGAAGCCAAGTTGTCCATCATTATTTTTACCAAGTCAGACGTCAAAAATATGGTCATATTGATGTGTGAGGATGCAATATCATATCCTTTAGTCTACTAATTCATGTATTATATCTTTTAATGGGGAACAGATATCCATTATTAAGATTCTCATCCCACCAAACTGCATCTGCAAAAACCATCATTGCAGAAGTCTTGGTCATCAAATCTGACACAATATACTGGGAGGAGATAAAGCTTTGGCAGGTCCGATATGGCTGATGGCAGTCCAAGGACAGACATCTCCACAGATGACACTGATGAGAAGAGTCAGAGGGTCAACCCCTTTAACTATATTCCTCGTTAATTATAGTCTAGTTGCATCTTTATGTATTTGTTAGGATGGTGGTGGTGACAAGTAACATATAGCTTTTAGGGCTGCAAATCTGCTGCATCTGTTCTTAAGTTTCTTTTAAGTGCTTGGGACGCTTATTTTTCAACTGTAGATAAATTATTGCACTGTTTCTACTTATACTGCTCAGAACTTAACTGTCAGTTGCTTTATATGCAGTTTGAAGGTGGGAATTCAATGGCTCTGGTGGTTGCTTCTGATTCCAGTGATAGATCTAAAGACAAAGATCAGAAGGTCATATCTGTATATGCTTTCTAAACTCATCTTCTCTTTAGGCACCACCATCATTCTTCTAATAATTTCCTTGATTTCAATTCACAGACTCTTCGTAGGCTTGCTCAAAATCGTGAAGCAGCTAGAAAAAGTCGATTGCGGAAGAAAGTACGTTTGCCTTTATCACTGATCATTCTTTGGTTACGGTCTGTCTTTTTAAAATGAATTTTGAAGTTTATGACAACATTTTCCTTTTAGATCCTACGGTATGCTCCTAGTCTGTTCATGAGGCTTTACGATGGCTGGTAGTGATAACTAGAACACACAAAGCGCACACAGAGTCTATAATTGCAAATGTTTGTTATAGTTATATTTATTTGCCTATGTGAATGGTATATTCAAGGCTGGCTCCCTCCATAAGCTTTCTGTGGTTTTTGTATGCAAAAGTATTATTGTTGTGCTTTCTTTCCTGTCTTTTCTTGCTGCATCCATTAGAGGCTTTTATGGTCTATTCATACATGGCCTACTAGTTTTCTTGTTCTTTTTCTTTTTAATTTTTTGAGTGGGTCATCATTCTGGATATTTGGCCCCCCAGTAGTTGCTTGTGCTTGGCACAAGTGAATTTGTTGTTATTAGGAAATCAGAAACAGTTTAGTTACTCGGCCTTCTACTTGAGATTTATTTGGTCTTGAAGGGATTTAACTTTAGCTGCACATCTATAAAAATAAGGACCAGATGGTGAAAGTCCCTG
The DNA here is from genome assembly GCA_024138025.1 of Combretum micranthum. Taxonomy (NCBI): domain Eukaryota; kingdom Viridiplantae; phylum Streptophyta; class Magnoliopsida; order Myrtales; family Combretaceae; genus Combretum; species Combretum micranthum. The sequence goes on along the minus strand of JAMXBD010000426.1, from coordinate 574,897 downwards.
ATCGTTGATATTATCCAAGTCTCCAATAGCTGAGATAATTCTGAATTGAATGTAGCATCATATTTATTTTCAAACTGCTATTATGTTTTTAGTAGCGAAGTTGCTTGCTTTTGGTTCTATTTCTCAGGTTGCATGAGTAATTATTTATTCATATATATTTGGATTACCACCCAGTCTTCTCACTCGAGGCATCTATGCTTCTTTCTTTTCAGAAGTTGTGGGAGCTTGACAAGATGTTACTTATTTTCCTTTATGGTTTTGGCATATGTCATTAATTACTTAATAACCTCTGAAGATATTGATGTTTGTTAGTTCTGAAAACTCTTATTTCAGGATTGAGAATCCCACGTTTGTCCAAATATGTTGGACTCTTAACTTGATCTTTATAATCAATAAAGCTTCTTACAGTTGTTTTAGGGATATTAGCTCTGATTATTGTTACGAACCTTTATCACCTGATTTTCTCTTTTTGTCAAATCACTTTTTTCGCCTCTGCTATAGCAATTGACGGGGATACTATAGTGTGTGGATTAATGATTGGTATTACGAATTCACCATAACCGCACCACATATTATACTAGGAGAATATCTCTTTGTGAAGCACTTCTATAATGAGCATGAGCTGCACCTTAAAGTGTTAATTTTTTTGTTTGTTTTAGGCTTACGTCCAGCAGCTGGAAAGTAGTCGTTTGAAGCTTTCCCAATTAGAGCAGGAGTTGCAGCGAGCAAGACAACAGGTGCATATGTTTCCGTCAGTTTAGCTAGAGTAGATGCCATGCCCTCATTTCTTTTATCTAATTTATCTAGGGTACCAGTGTTTAAAATCTTAATGAATTTTTTCTCATTGTAGGGAATATTTATATCAAGTTCTGGGGAACATGCACATGCGAATGGTGGAAATGGTATTCCTTCTGCCCCTTTCTTGACATGGCCAACTGTTACCCTATTCTGTATGAATTTATAAATATTACTTACGATGTCTAGATAGGATTTTAGTGAAAGAGCCGCAGAGTTTGATTGCTGTAGTGTGGATTATGTATTTAATGCTATGATTTTAAAAATATGATTTCTACAATCAGTAACTCATTTTTGGTGGCAAGAGAGGAGACAGGATCATGCATGCATAGATTACCCCAAATTGCAGAATTGCAAGAAAGAGCTAAAAATTATTGAAAGGAACCATGTGCTGTACATCATGATGAAGATGATTTCCTCTCGCTCTGCAATGACTATGGCATACAAGCATATCGTGAAAATGTATTATACCTTTTAACAATGGTTAACTTAAATTCTTGTTGTATAATTTAACTCAACTTTAACCTAGCAGAGGTTGACTAGAAAAAAGCATTACATGGAGGCTCTTTCCTTGTTCAATTTTGTTTTACTTAGATGTACATTTACGTGTCTCTTAATGCACAGAGGCAAGAGTTCCTTTCAATTATTCATTTAACAAAAAGAGAGGGAAAAAAAAAAAATTAAAATCAGATAGAATACCCTATTGTCAGTAACATGGATACTAATAGTAAACTAGTGAGATCCTCTGCACTCTTTTTCTGGGTGTGGCCATCCTATATACATGCTTTACTGACAAAGATCTCTCTCCCTTCCCCTCTCTTAATGTCTAATTCTGTAATGTGCTATTATATAAAATAGTGTTGGACCATCTTTTTTGTTGCTCTATTTATACTTCCTGTGGTTTGTATCTTTAGTCCTTAGTTCTATGAAAAAAAAACAGTAGTATGTCCAGTGTTTTTATTAATTTGACTCCAGTTTTGTCCAAGCTAAGCATAATAACATTAAGCATTGTGTTTGCTGTAGGGGCGATGGCATTTGATGCAGAATATGCAAGGTGGTTAGAAGAGCAAAATCGTCTAGTTAATGAGCTGAGATCAGCTGTAACTTCTCATGCGAGTGACCCAGAGCTTCGTATTGTAGTTGACAATACCATGGCTCATTATGAGGAAGTCTTCAAGCTGAAGAGCAATGCAGCAAAGAATGATGTTTTTCATCTTTTGTCTGGAATGTGGAAAACACCTGCTGAGAGGTGTTTCTTGTGGCTTGGAGGTTTTCGCCCATCTGAGCTTCTAAAGGTATGGGGTCTTATTTATTGGTTGGTTTTGTCCTTTCAAATTTATAATGTCTTCTAAATGCTTTACGGTGCTAGTAACCATCACCCAAATCCTTTAATGGGACTTTAACTACAAGGAGCATTTTGTGTTTTTGCTCTCAATTATATTTGTAAAATCACCAATCTGTGGTTGTTTGTGATCAAGTTTGTGCCTTTATCACAATTGATGAAAAAAGATAACTTGCTGTATGCTGGGAATCTTATATAACCTTTGAAATATGTCACAGATAAAAGATGCAGAAATAGACTCTGTAATATGCAAGGGTATGGCTGTCTGCATGTGCATCATTTCTGCCTTTACCCTGCAGTGGCTAGACAACACTTTGTGCACTACATGAGCCCTTAATTTTATACAACTAATGAATTCAAGGAAGCTTTCTCCATGAACCTTGTTATGGTAGCATAGATGGTTTAAGGGGGGCAGATTGGATGCCTAGGCAATAAAAGACATGCGAGAGTTTAAGGATAAGTGATGGGTTAATTATCCCAAGCAACGAAGGGAAGCTTGCAAACTGAGGTGGTTGGAACACTCAGCATCCATTAAACAGTATGTGTGGAAGTTCTGCAAAGCTGCTGTTGTAGATTCCTGACGTAAGGGATAGGGACACCATGTTCTTGTGGGGTCAGACTGTAGCTCAAGCATGGCTATATTCAAGTAACATATACGCCTTGGTCAAGACCAATGGCTAGATGGGCTAGAGTCCTATGAATGAGAATAAGTCATCCAAGAATAAGATCTGCTTGTACATGGAGGCTATAAAGCTAGAGACTGATTTTTTGGACAGGCTGATGGCTATAAGCTGAATAAAGAGGCCAAAGGCTTGGTGTATGTAGAGGCATGGCCAAAGGATCTCATAGTTCTTGGAGCCTTAAACTTGTTCAACTTCAAGGAGGTGATCGAAAAGCTGGGCCTTATTGTCCAGAAAGATAAGGGCAAGTTGAGAACTTTGAACTGGGAGGAAGTTCCCATTGCTGATATGGCTTAGGGTGTGGATTTTAAGGTGGGGTAGCAGAATAAAGAGTAAGATTTGCAGTTATTTTATTTTATCACTATAAGGTGATCACCAGCTTCTTCATCAAGTGAAATCGTCTCATCTGAGAACTACATAATGATGATGGATAAGAAGCAAGAACATTTGGTCTTAATCAGCTGTAACCTCAGTTGTGTTTTGAGGTCCTTGTTCTTTGTGCAGGCTGTTGAAGAAATGTAATCAAAGAAATCTACTGCTCCAACCATGAAAGAAGAAACGCTAGACACAAGTGGTATCTAATATGAAGGAGAAGGCTAAGGAAAAGGTGCCTAAGGGCTTCTCAAACTAAAGCCACCTAGAGAAAGGTGACCTAGAAGAGTACCTTGAACCGAAAGGCAGAAGGCTTAGAACTCTGTGATGCGCTAGAGCAGATTAAGGTGGGTCTAGCCCAGGATCCTCATGGCAAATTGGTGTTGGAAGAGGGAGATTGAACCAAGAAATATTGAATGGATGGCATTCTACTCTATTAAAAGGGAAAAAAGATGCACATTCTAAACCACGAGGATCTTCCTAGAGTGATTTAATAATCCAAGGGAACTAAGACACTTAAGAGAGTCCTCCAAACATTGGCTCTAGTGGAGGATAAGTCCATTAATCAAAGATGTTAAAAGATATAGAAGCCTTAATGGAGAATTGTGTGATGTGCTAGTTTGAAAGAGAGTAGATTCTCTCTTCCTCTTTAATCTATGGAAGTTCTTGTGTTTGGTAGGAAGGCTGACTAACCTCTCAACCGTGACCACAGGGAGGTTAAGTGCCGCATGTATAGGAGTTGAAAGCATTTGGTATGTGACATATGCATTCAAGGACAAGGTGAGCAGTTTACCTGTTGGTCATGTACTGTCATGTACTGTTAGTGTAGAGCTTGCTTGCATTTAAACATGGGATCTAAGTGGTGAATTAGCTTTCTAGTTTATGGCACTTAGATGTGTAGATGAGGAATGGGAGTTGGCCCCTGTGCTACTGGTCTGCTTGCGTGTTGGATTGTATGTTAAGGTGTGGCTGTGAATGGGGTCGGTGCACTGTTTTATTGTCCCAAACACACTTTACAATGGCTAGATGTTTTGGATTTGTCTCTATTTATTTGCCCTTTGTGTGGTTTGTTGGTGATGGCAGCAAGATCTAGCCACTCTCTCTCGCCAACACTGATGTGCTAATTGATTCAATTTCACTTGAAGATATAGGGGCCTAAATACTCAATTACAAAGATGAAGATGACTAAATGTACATAGAATATAGATGAATGGTTATGCTTGCAGTTTACTCTTGTTCTTATTTTCTAAACTAAATCCTTAACACAGTTAGTCATGATCTTAAAAAAAAAAACAACATGCACCTTTCCAAACTTTTTAAGACCCATCTATCACTTTGAAGTCAGCTTAGTGTCCTCTAGCTTATCATGAGATAGTGGGTGCCTTGTAGTTGAACCATTTGTTAACTTTGTGGTCAATTATTTTAATCAATATATGCATTCTTCACATATTAATCACATTTAGGCAACTTAACCAAATTTCCAGTATATTTGGCTCTCTTTCTTGGGCCTTTTCATTATATGACATGTATATTCTTTATACCCTTCATTAATGTGAATTGCCCTTATTGTCCAGACACTTGCTTATCAACCACAGGGTATGCCATTTTTCTTTTACACAACCTCATCTCCTAATGCTTACCATGGCAAGGAGCTCTACAAAGGCTAAACATCAACCATTAGCCTATGTCATAGTTTCTACTTGGATTTGTCATTTGTTTGAAAGGAGGGTTGCCATTGGGTATTATCTTCTGCTGTTGATGACCTTAGAGTTGCCGATCTATATGGGAACATTGTTCGACATGATAGCACCAAATATTTTGGTGTTGATTATCACTTGTGTGTGAAATGGTTATTGCATGATATGTTATCATATAATATGTCCCTACAGGTCATCAATGCGTGGATATTCTCACCAAGGACTTGTCTACATTAACATTTTTATCACTGTTACATTCTCTTACCAATACTTGCATATAGCTTAATTATTATAGTAAGGGTAAATGGTCTTTTTACTCTACATTAAGGTTACCCCAATCATCTCATAATGAATGTTTACGTTCTTTATTTTCTGATTTGTTATGAATTTTAGAGGATTTTATTAGGTTGTCGCTATTTGTCATACAGGAGATATTTTATCAAAAAACTTGCATTAATGGCCTTCTTAAGAATAAATAAGAAAAGCAAGAAATTCATTTTGGAAATTAGTCTAAGTAGAGTGATTTATATGATTGGAGGTTCTCTCTAACAAGCCCTCTAAAAATTTGGAGATCAAGGGGTTCTCTTGGATGAGTCCTTAATCTTCAATTATTTTATCTGTGACTACATTTTGTTCCATGCACGTAACTGACTTATTTGGAATTAAAATATCCAAATCTCTTAACGTATTCATTTGCTGAAGTTGGAACTCCTCCCAGCAGTCAAATTAATCTTATACAACCTGAACAACTAATTTAAGAGCATTGCAGCTTCTAATGAATCAGTTGGAGCCTCTAACAGAGCAGCAGCTAGTGGGCTTTGGCAGCTTGCAGCAATCATCACTGCAGGCAGAGGATGCACTGTCTCAGGGAATGGAAGCATTGCAACAGTCCCTGGCTGAGACATTGTGCAGTGGAACTCTAGGTTCCTCTGGGTCATCTGGTAACGTGGCAAATTACATGGGTCAAATGGCCATGGCCATGGGAAAATTGGGGACCCTTGAAGGGTTTATCCGCCAGGTAACGAACAAGCACCTTTTGCTATGATTTGTTTAAGCGTTCTATGCTTACAAAAAGATTATATGATTCTCTCTTTTTTCTGAATCAAGTTTAGTGATGGCAATAGTGATGTAAGTAAATTGGCATTCTAGGTCCCTGACTTAACCAAACTCAATAAAAACCTGATAGGTATGTTGTGACGCTTGGTGGGATAGGTTTTGGAATTTTTACTTCAAATACCCTTTGGGGTTTTGCATTAGTAATAAGCATAAAAACCCATTACTTGACAAATGCGGCCTTATAAGAAAAGACATATGATATCATTAAAATAAGCTTATAACAACAGGATTTCTCTATTTTTATATATAAATACAATAATTCAAACTAAAAATTTATTATCTTAGCACTCGTGCGTGGTTGGGTATGAATTCTTATGTTCGTATTGGATGGTAATCAGGCATGTACACTCTAGAAAGCCAGCCAGACTCTACCCCACTGCTTCCCCAGGTGGCACCTGCTTGTGCACAAAAATGAGAACTCATTGCATAAAGCAGGTCTTCTGGACATTTTCTTCTTGTTAATTATGATACTGTGGATGTCAGTGCTTTGATAATCTCTTTCTTAATTCAGGGGCCTTATTCCTTCCGATTAGCATCCTGCAATTAAGTGTTTTCTGTAATGGTCTTATCTTAAACTGGTTTTGTCCTTTTTATCCTTTGGTCTTATTGTGCGATACCATTCCGACAATTTCTTCACACTATCGTGGCTTGAATTTCAGGCCGATAATTTGCGTCAACAGACACTACAGCAAATGCATCGCATATTGACAACCCGCCAATCTGCTCGTGCACTTCTTGCAATACATGATTATTTCTCCCGGCTTCGTGCTCTTAGTTCCCTATGGTTGGCCCGTCCACGGGAGTAAATTTCAAATGCTTTTTACGGGCCTCAGGTGAAGGTGTATATCATTAATCTCACAAAAATAGCACTAGTTTTGGAGCAAGCATTCCAAGCTTGGGGGCATTCATCTTTGCTTACCAATAACTTGTAATTTTCTTCTCTTTTTTTTTTCCCAATTTCTTTCACAATATGGTAAGAGAAAAATTACCTAAATCATTTTAGCTAGCTGTTTCTCTTTTTGATAAGCTTCCAAAAGGTTTAGATTGTTTTAACTTGTTGATATAGTATGAATGACCATTAGTGTAGCTATAGCCAATAAATTTTTTTAACTCAAAAATTGTATCTGAAGTTTCAGATTGAATATGGAAGACCACTACTTACAGCACATTTACAGCATTGTTTTTTTCCTTCTTTTGGTTCATATCCCTACAGAATTACCTCCTTTTCTATTTCCTCCATTGGATTGTTTCTGGCTTAATTTGGATCATCGATATCGTTATACGAGTTTTGGACCCCAAACCATGTGAATTCCAAGTACCTGAATGGGGCTGATTGCCCAGGATGTATGAAATTATGGGTAAGTGGTCCTTGTTCTGAGTCCTAAGACCATTCATTGTTGTTGAAAGGTTTACGCCATTTATTAGTTACATGACTAAAACTTAGTGCTTTAAACTCTATGTTCCCGAAAATTATTTTCTCGGGAATGATGGAGTTAAACGGGTTGGCTCACTGGCTTTTATAGGAGTTAAAACTCGTCTTATTTTAATGAATTAGGTTAGTTTGTTTTAATAAATCAACTTTATTTTGCATTTAAATTCGACTCATTTGCTAACTGAACGATCGAGCTTGGTTTTGCCAAACTAAGCTTGTATGTCCTTAACGTGTCTCGCTACTGGGCAGATTTCCACCATTTGCAACGGGCACACACCCCCTTAGATGAACTATCACTATCAACCCCAAGCGTATTGATGCTTTTCACAATAATGCCCTTCAAGAAATGTTTATTATTGTGTCTGCGAGCTCCCATAATTTTAGAAATGACCTGTATATGTACTTGCTTCCTGTTTCTCCGGAGAGCAATACATATCTACCACTCCTGGAGAAAATGAAATCCACAATATAAATTATAGAAAATCAATTACCAATACACATTGTAAAGTCGCATTCTAAAGATTGAATTTAAATTATTTATAATAAAATTGTATTTACTAATTACGATATTGCTAACATCCAGGGTTAAAAAATCGCAAATTGAAAGTTCGACTTGAGCTATCTTGAGTAGATTGCATTTTCCATATGAGATATTTTTCTACACGTGGGGGGGGGTTTGGTGTGGGGGTAGCAGTGTTTGGTAAAATTTATGACATTCAAAATATGCCATTCTTCAAATTAAATGCAGCATAGTCCAAGATTTAAAATATATATAAATATTATATGTTGCATATGTGATATATAAATCACATCTATAAAATGCGACTAATAAATCATCCTAATAAGATGAGATCTTTCCTTCAAATAAAATGTGGTTTCCTCTTTGGTGAAACATATCACACCAGTCTCCTTAAATTACAATTCACAAGTACAATTTACGTGAGAACATTTAAAAACTCCAACCCTCTTTCTTCTTCTTCATTCATGCGCATAATTTTCTTTTTCTAAATGAAAACTCTCTCTTACATTATGAAACCCTTGCTGCCCAAGTCCACTTCTGAATTTTTCCTCACCTGCTAATCAATGTTACAAGGGAAGTATTTACTCTTAATTTTCAATTTCTGCTTGTTGTTTGATGGTTGAAGTATTTCAAAGTGCTTACCACTTGTGTGTTAAATGCCTCCATGATAAGAGTTTTTATTAATTTTTATATGTATCACTTTACAATCATATCGCTTTAAAAATGTTTTTATAGTCATTGAAAAAAAAGGTGTAGGCTTTAGCTTTTACCATGTAGCTCATCAAAAGAATAGATAAAAACACCTTGCTTATTTGCAAAAAGTCATTCGGTTCCCAAGACAATAGGACAATTTTATTAGGTGGTTCAACAATATGAATGTTTAATCCACTTTGGTCCGTTATGCATTTGGAGTAATCTTCCTTTTGCGTTGGAACCTCAAATCTCAATATGTATTAAGGCAAGCAAGCTTGCTTTTAGAAGCCAAATGAAGCTTAGAATTTGAATCTTGTAGATGTTATACTTAAAAAATAGTGAAGATTTATTGATAAGAAATGTTCTTTTGGATTAATTTGTATGCCAATAAATATATAAATCTCATATGGTAATGTTATTGTGAGTGGCCCAAGTAGAATGCAATTTTTTCTTCCAGGTCTCTTTTAATCATTTTTCCAAGATATCATCTATTTTCTCTCTTTCACTAGTCAAGCCTTTGATTGGTAGATTATTTTTTATTATGCTTGCATCTATGCTCTGCTAGAATGATGACACCCTAAGGCTTTTACATTAACTAACTAGCATAATTCGTAGTTTCATTTTTATGCATTATTCTTTTGGTAAAATGGAACCAACTTCTCATATCAAAATTGATGGCTTGGTATTCATTTTGCACCTATGCATTAGACTTTGGTTTTAGCTTCTCCTTAGAATATATGTAACATTTTTATGGAAAACATGATATGTGTTATGATTATGGTGTCAGTGAGTAGTGAAAATGGCAAAATATGTCAAAATTGTTATCTTTGTTTGGAAAAATTTTGCAAGGTCAAAACAAGCCATCTTCCAACAAGGGGCAACTGAAGAATATGAAAGTAAGAGTCAACTTGGATTATTCAAGGCTACTAAATATGATTTGTGAATTGTTGAAAGTTAATTCTAGCACTTATAGGTGGAAATGTATTATAGAAAAGCATTTGTCTATGGCATCGACTCGAGAATAGGAATTCACGCTGAAAAACATTACTAATGGTGATGATATAGAGACACTTGTTGATTTTGCTAAGTCATCTGATATGATGTGCCTCCAACAATTGTTTATCAATATACAAGATCAATGTTTCATGCTAAAGAACACCACATGACTTTTGATATTTGCACGCCCGATGATGATTAGCATTTAGAGACATCAAAAAAATCTAAGGACACATTGTTATGCCTACTTCTTCTGCTAAGTGGCAGATAGACATATCCTTCTAGCATAAATTCCATTTCTTAGTAAGATGAATGTTGGTGGTGGTTACATATCATATGTTTAATAGTTTTTTTGTTTTGAAAGCATGATTTCATTGACGCTTTGAAGCAAGGACACACTAAATCAAATTTGATCTACACAGTTGAGACATGACACATTAAACATCATTAAAACTTTATGGTTAATGAGTCAAATACAAGAATTGTGTGCAAAGATGAGGATAGTTGCGGTTGTAAGTGGTGACTTCGTGCATGCCATAAGTGTTAGGACATTAATTTTGTGATTACAATAATTGAAGGCCGCGTTTCATGCCCCGAAATAACTGGATTTAAGTGTATATAGTTGCCACATATAATACCTTAGATATTACAGTATTGGATTCCGTAAAAAAATATGTTTATCGTGAATATTTGCTATCCATTTTTAGATTCTGAAATTGTTTAGTTAGATTCTTAAAACAACTAGATTTATCAGCGGTGAAAATAAACCTTACAAAAACATTTAAATTACCTATTTAAAGATTTAGGGCATTGAAGTTGAAAGAGTATGAAGTTTAAGTTGATAATTGAAAGAGTTGATGAAATTGGATTTGTCTAAATAGATAGATAAAGCAAATAGACAAGTTAAAAGAGATATATGTAATTTCAAAATTTAATTTAACCTATTTAATAATCTAGTTATTTTAAATTATCTACTCTTACTCTACTGTTTACTTGTTTTATTTGTTTGAACTATCTAAATTCAATTTCTAATTTATATAGGTAAGGATTTAAGGTATTTCATTCTTTCCTCTTAAAAAAAATTTCTTCCTCGAAATTCACTAAACTTTTTGTTGGTAAAGACTTTTTTCATATTAATTTTGAACTTTAGTACTCAAAATTTTTTAATTATTTCAAGAATTATTACTTGATTATGTTTTTGTTACACTACTTGATCATTTTTCCTTCAAGTTTTTTTTTACATTTCATTTCAAAAGAAATTTTGGATTATTGGTCAAATATTTATATTTATCAAGTTATATGTTATAAGTATTATGGTTACATTGTTTTTGCTACTTTGATTTCAAGAAATGTTGAGATTGATCACATACATTTGAGATTTCTTGTCTTTTTCATTTTCATCAAACATATTGAGATTTAGTGTTATTTAGGCTCAATGCTATTTACATCTATTTTATTCAATATTTATTTCTCAATTTCATAATTTGAATTTTTAAATTTTCAATATTTCTTTAACTTTACATAAGTGATATTCCATGCAATATAGCATATATAAAACAATAGGAATTAGTTTAGTGATTTCAACCTTCTACATACTCGATTTAAGGAAGACTCAAACTCTACAAGGATAATGGAACAACTTCAACTTAACTCTTAACTTGAGACAACACGTGATGATATGACACCAATGAAAATGCACTAGAAAATTCTCGAGGGAGGGATTGACATTGCCCTAAAATGCACAAACAATTATTTTTTATGCAATCATATCAAAATAAACTTCAAAAGCAACGGATATAGTAATAATGATTATAAAGAGAAATGTAAAAGAGATAAGGATAGAAAATTTGAGTCCACATTTAACGTGGATTCGACCCACTCCCTACTCTCCTCGATCCACAAATGCCTCCAACCGAGGACTTCATAACCACTTTATTGATTTAGAATACACAAGCTCAAGCTGAGCAATAATTGCTTTATAACACATAGGAAATAAAATATTCCTTTCACTCACAAGATGCTCAAGAATAGAGCACTTAAATGTTTTGCTCTCTCTTGGCAGATTTTGCAAATTAATGAACAAAAGTACAAAGATAATGAGAGTTTCTCTAATTTGTATATTTGTAAATAAAAGATCTTAAAAAGATTTGTCACTTCATAGTTCTTTTCTTTTTCACTACTGTCCTTTCTTGGAGATCTCCAAAGGAATATGTATTTATAATCTTCAAAAGTTCAAATATCTATTAGAGATAACGTCTTTAAGTCACCAAGTATTAAATGCGCATAATGGCTTTTTTATGCCACATCAGCTCCATATTTAAATTATCGCGCTTTCGACTTGTTGCATCTCAAATTTATCATGCCTTAATCTTGACCCTCGACCAAATCTGTGATTTTTTCGAGCCTTAGATTCAAACTATCGGGCCCTAATGCTTGTCGCATCTTGAACTTGTCATGCCTTGGATTTGACCTCCATTGAAACTGTGCTTTTTTGATCTTGTTGAGCCTGAGACTTGAGCTTGTCGTGCCCTAGTGAATGAACTTGTTGAGTCCTCGACATAACCTGTGGACAAAGTCATGCTCAATAATTTTTCCTGTTAAATTTGCACAATCTCTAGAGAACAATATAGATAAAATACATATATTTTCTAGCATATTGTTCATCACATTGTTTGACTGATTGAGTGTAGTTTAATACAATTAAATTGTTAATTGTGTAACCAATTGTCTCATAAAAATCCATATTGAGCATATAATTTCAACAACTAACTGACAAAACAAAAAAACAACAAATAAAGATTATAGATTCGTTATTCCATCCTTGTCTACATATATATGATAATGTCCATATGAAACATGCAATGCTCATGTTCTTTTAATCATTAAGAATGTCATATTTTGTACTTATCTTGATATGGTTAAAATCAAGATATCTTTATGCGTATATGGCCACCTTTGAATTCATCTTAACATGATTTTAATCAAGATGTCTTAATTTTGTCATCTGTGCATATATCAATTTTTGGCAATTTTTACTTCATATATCATCAAAATCACTAAATCAACTTCTAATGTACATAAGCATAAACACAATCTAGATTCCCTAAAGCTTTAAACAAGAAATTTAAATGTTTTTGCAAGGTTTATTTTCACCACTACTAAATCAATTGTTTTCAGAATCTTACTAAACGATTTCAGAATCTAAAAATGGATAGCAAATGTTCACGATAAATATATTTTTTAAGAAAGTCCATGCATGTAATACCTAAGGTACTATATGTGGCAACTGTAAAAGCTCAGGTCCAGTTATTTCGAGGCGTGACACTGCGTTTATGTATAAACCAAAGAGTTGATCAAAATTATCCATAATTGGACTAAATATTCATAAACCAATGTTTAATGGTCAAGTTAGGAATGGCCCCATTGTGAAATCACTACCCCCAAATAGCAAATGAGGACACTTTTGGGCATGAGGTAATAAGGGGGAAAGTTTGGGGAGGAAAGAGAAAAATGATTAAATCTGTGTATGGTGATTGAGATAAGTCATACAATGAATTATCGAAACTGTTACATGCTATTCTAATAATTTACCCAGTACATATGTGGCTTGGTGAATTTAACCAACTAAGAAAGAAAACAAGGTAACCTTAGGAATATCATTTTAGGCCCATTGGCCATGCATACAGGCCTTCAAACATTACATGCTAGTGGTTAGCATTAATGGAAATTTCCTGTATGAAAAATATCCCCATAGCCTCTTGAATGCAATGCACCATGGATGGTGTCAATCACATAGTTCCCCTAACATTTGCACAAGTTAAAGGTTAGACTATGTACACGGTACTGAAGGATGACAATGTTGGATGGCAAACCCTTTTGTATAATGGAGGCTATATATACAACATATTGCCAGCTACTTCAACACTAAGTATAAAAATGTCCATATGAAAAAGTTAATAACAACAACCACTTTCTAGGTACAAGAAAGAAATTTTACATTATATATGGAGGAGGTTAGGAAAAGACACAAAAATGCTTTAAACAACTTTATAGACATCCCGGGGAGAAATTAACACAGCTACATGATGAAGGTTTCAAATATGAGGTCATGATAACCAGTCTCAATGATGATTACAATGTGGCTTTGAAGGGTGCAAGATTGTTGTCTGTATCAACCCTAGTTCTAAAACTAATCTACAACTACATAAGTTAATTCTAAACGAGGCACAATACAACACACAAGGCTGTCATCAAAGGTTGTGTTTACAGTAAATGGGCTACTAAAAAGATAGAGAAAAGGAGAGGGATTGCTAGTTTCATGAGATAATAACTTTTAACAAAATGAGTAACATTTTCTTATATGTAAATGGACACATTCATGACCACCTATGACAAGGCGAGGAAAGAAGGAAGACCACGAATGGGCCGATTCCACAATCATAATTTAGGAAAAGACCAACAAAAAACTACTATGAAATATGTAGAAAGGTTAGGCACAATAAGAAATGCTTACCAAAATTAACAAGACAATAAAATTTCCAAATGTGTAATATGTTTATATGGTTGTAATCTATGAATGTTATACTATATAATTAATTTTACATGTTTGACCATCTTTTGAAAATATGACATATATTTACCATTTCTTATGTAAATAAAGCTAAGTCCAACAGATAAATCACTCATGACAAAGGAGGTGATTCACAAATCCAAGGATATGTAGTGGGAGAGGTATATAGATTGACTCCACTATCTATTGAAATTATTTATATAATATATTAATATATAATGCAACATTCATCTTTTTTTTTTAGTGAAGGAGCATACCACACTTACATTCTGTCAATGGGAGGAATCCTTGAAGAATCTAAAGGAGATGTATCTACAATACAATATTGAGATAAATCCTTAATTGTTGCAGATTGACTTCATTGAAGTAGCCAAGTTGCCTCTTATACAATTAAATGGGCATATATTACAACTCTTATCAAATAGAGATTAGAGCACATACATTCATATGTCACATGGTGAGGTTGGGTTGACACTCCAAGATGTATCAATCTAGTTTGGCTTGCCTATTGATAGACATCCAATCATAGGGCACACAAAGCAAAACTGACCTCACTTGTGTAAGCATCAACTAGAAGCTAGTATAGATGGGGATGATATTTTTAAGAAGCAAGCTAAGATATCATGCTCTGGAGGGTGCCTTGGTTGTGACAACCCGCTGGAAATGCCAATGCCATTCATAGAGCATTTGCGAAGCGTCTAACAAGCATAAAGTTAACAATAAATCATAATCTTGAACAAATATAAGGCATCTCAGATGTTGTCTTAAAATTACATCAACTGTCTAGCTTAACAAAAGTTACATTGAACAACAAAAATCGAGTTTCTCCGAAGAGACTTAAACATTAGTATCCAACACAAGGTAGCCTCTAAATTACAATCCCTTGCGGAAACTTCCCAAAATCCCAAAGTAACCAGCTTACCTAATAGTCTGCCGAGCTGGATTATAAACCTGCCTTGGGTACTTGTACAATTAATCACACTATAGGGGAGTGAGCAAAAACGACAGCTCAGTGAGATAAAAGTGTAATTTCCTCATTACAATTGAACAAGCAAAAACAAGCAAGTTATCAAACATATGGTATGCATAAACATTCATATGCAATACACTCATCACATGCGATCTTCTGGTGACCAACGTGAACTCTAAAATTTAATCCCTCCTTAACCTAAGGTTTGGGGGAATGTTAATGCCATCAGCTTCTAGGTCATCCAACTTAAAAACATTTATATCGCAAGCCCTAGGATACCTTAAACACAACTATTCCCTAAGGCACCTTAAATGTAATCTTGGGTTCAATTGTCTAATAGTTCTCTTTCCTCACAGAAGCTTGAAATGCTCAATTCGAAGGTGGCATAGGATACCTTAAATGTAGTCTTGGGTCAATGATCTCGTAAGACTTATGATAGACCCAAGATGATGGATCGACATGGTTTCACAATCCACGATTTCCCCTTATCTTTTAGTTCATCCTATGAAGTGGAACTTAAACTTAAATTTTCTCATGAAGGTCATAAATGCTCAATCCAAGGTGGCATATCTTAATGAACATGATATATCCACAACTTAAATTTCCTGTCATTCCATTTTCGAACAATAATGACCAAGGTAATGCAGTTTTATGCAATGCATATTTGATTTTATTTATAACTTGATAGTTGTTAATAGATTCATGGAAATCTCTCAATATGCATATTATTCTAGACAAGATAATGGAGGAAATTCAAACTCAAGCATATTCTAGCAAGTCATTCTCATAGCATCATGCATGTTAATCATTATTACTTATTCTCAAAACTGAAGCTTAAACCGGTACTTTAATTACCATCCACTATTTTAGGCTTTTTGCTAACTTAAACCATTAAACCAAGTGGTCTTCAATTCTTATTTTTAATTTAACTCAAACTTTTTAATCATACCACTTATACTTAGGAAGGCCAAAATTAACTTAGGTTGGGGGATCAAACTCAACGTGAGGCTTTTTTTTTCCTATATTCAAGGTACAAACTCGACACTCGAACAAGCCCACACTAGCTTACTAGTGTAATTTTGCACCAACTCCTCAGTGGTCATCTTCCCTAAGTAGTTTTTAAAATTTTTTAAGGTTCTATGATTGCATTTTCATGTGATTCCAACTGCATAACACATTAAACATAACATGATATCATTGAAACACTCCTTTAATAAATTCTAAATAGTATTTTACACATACAACAAGCGATAAGAGCTATAAATCATTAGAAATCTCACTCACCGTGGGAACATATCAAACTAATCAAAGTAATATGAAAGCTGGCCTAGAAAGTTCAAGTTTTTACCTATAATGCACATGAAAACATTCCTCTAAGATTGAGGATTGCAATGAATTAATTATAACCTAAGGTTTTCGTAAAAATCTTCAGAACAAATTGAAACAATATAATTGTCGATAAACTCGACATTTGAACTTGTCAAGAACTAAATACTAATGGAAGTATTTCAAGCTTACTCTTATTTATAAGAGAATGGAGTTAGGATCATAATACAACTTGCAGATTTAGAAATAAAGATAGATTGTGAGAATTATGAATTTTAGAAGTTTTTGGTGTTTACAGTTTTCGTCGACGATTTTTAGAAACTTACTACAAAATAAAAAATGAAAAGAAGGACAGAAAGAAAAGAAAGAAGGAAAGCCAAGGGTCAGGTGTGTGTGTGCGTGCGCGCGCGCTTGAAATTTGAAGTGAAGTTTGAGCGATGAGCGTATGCAATAAACTTCACAGTACAAGTTGGTTTCATATGGGGTATGGTATCTTATTATAACAATGCATCCTATCATAGTTTTAGGCAAAAACTAAATGCCTACTAATTTATATGCCCCGATCATAACCGCATACTCAAAATTACTAATTGAAATTTCATAATTTTTGGTTTCAATACATGATACGATTTAATATAAATTAGGGTTTACAGGTTACAGAACTAGTGGTTTAGGTACCAAAATTTGGGTTTTTATACGAATTGGAGAATTCGCGTGTTTTACGAATTTAGCGATATAGTGCAATCTAGAGATTTTTTTCATTTTTATTTTTTTTTATGATTTATATAAAAATAGAAATTAAAAGATATGAACGATATATTATTGGATATCATGCACCAAAGAGAGAATCTAACTAGTTCTTCCAATCAACAAATGTGACATACAATCAAAAGATACAACAATGAATAATCTTGAGAAGAAAATTCAATATTACTCAATGACCAATTAGTCATAAAGGACATCAAATTATCAAAGATGGCGAAAAATTCCTCTAGCATAACCCTAATGACCTTATATACTCCTACAAGTCGAGTAAAGACAAATATGAAACATAAAAGTCAAAACTAATAAAATATGAAACTAAATATAAACTTTGGAAACAGGACATGAAGGTACCATATACCCCACGACTGTGCATTGGGCATACCATGAATAAACACATAATAATCTCATAATTAGACCTTGAAACACAGTTATATGATGCTGCTACTGGCTTGCGCGTGCCTGTGCCACAAGTAGTGTCCTCCATTATAGCTTTATTTCTTCATAAATAGCATTCTCATGTGCTTAGGCACAGTCGCATCTTTTCCCACCATCCTCAACATAGGTGTGTCACAGACTGTGTAACCCTCTATGGCTTCGTTTGCTTACTCAAATTCAAACAATGTCTTTGCTACAGTCATGTGCTTCAATACTGGTGAATTCTCCTTCACATTTTGTCTTTCCAACATGCTCTAACGCATTAGACAATGTCCAATAGCAAAGTATATCCCATAACCATACCAATACTTTGATTCACCTTTACTCGGTCCATCCATGATAATCCATTAAGCTAAGTTCATAAATCGTCTAACTCTAGATCAAGTCACCGGACCATATAAACCATGATTCCTATTAGGTTTTGGGTACTGTAAGGTCTGATCACCAATAAGTTGCCTATTAACTGTTAAATCCTACATTCTTGTCATCGAAAAATTACAAGGTCTCATACAACATGTCTTGACTCAAGTGAGTCTTTGGATCTCTACTAAACAACTTAGATGATGTATTCATCCAATGTTACACAGGGAAAAATCAACTACAATTGGTGGGTGTGATCATATTCATCAACAAACCCTCTACCATTGTATACCTAATTTTTGTCCGTTACTAGAGAAATTTTAGGTTGCAGAAGGATATAATTGGGGATTAACTTGCCTCACATGGCTATATAGGTATCTATGCGGAGTAGCAATAACTCAACAACAGAGATAAGATGAGTAGCATACTTGTTTAGATATGAACATGGGATAAATTCCCAGATATTGGCCCATTCAAGCATTAAAGATTTGTCCTACCTCTTAACCTACTAGTATATAGATGGTATGGCATCTTTAAGCTTACACATGCTTCAACACATGTCATTTCCCAATATCAAGAAGCTCTAGACTATTGACCCTCGACTTAGTACAATACACTTATTAGTTGTATTATTTGGATTGTTGTATTTATGTTTTACAAACTAACATGTATTTTGCTCTACAGATTTCCTAGATGTCATACATTCCTGATATACTTGAGTCATTACCTTTTATATTTTAAGAAGGGAGTGGTCTATAGCTTGCACATGTCCCCTTGATCTGCTTCCATAGAGTAGAGATGCACTTTCCCAATAAAGATGTCTACTAATCCAGCAAGGTTCAACTAGTCTCACAATGTTGTTAGATGAATAAATGCCTTCATAGTATTGATCTTAAAGGGAAGACCGAGGAGGGTTAAAGTAGGAAACATGCTGCATGTATACATTAGTGACAAGATAAGAGGTTAAGCTTAGTTGACTTGGATTATGATGACACATTATGTAGCATGGTCTCCAACAATTACTACTAAAGGTACCATAGTGTTATGAGGCAACACATATGGCATACTGGAGTGCTTCTAGGTGCGTTAGCAAATGTTATATCCAAAACCACTATATCATTTTCTCGTTAACTTATTTTGCTGCCTATAGTCATGTAATTAGATACATTTTTATCTCATTCAGTGAGTTGGAAATGTTAGAAGAAACACAAGCTATAGCAGCTATAGGGTGTCACACATTACAAGGCCATGGAGGCGTTACATTTTTCACTCCAAATCAAGAGAAGCAGCGACTCAAAAGGCCTCTAACCTGAGTAAATGACGAGGACAAGGAGAAGGTCGACCCATCATTAACAACTACCATTAGATCGATCTCCTAGTCTTTCTGTAAATCTTTCAACAGATTCTCCCATGGATCATCCTATAAATTTACAAGCTCAGCATGGCCTTGATACTCTATTATTTACCCTAGTGGACTATCTAACACCAGATCCGGCCCCATCCTCTTCACGTACTATGACTTTGCCTTCATGAGGCCACCATGTTCAAGACTATCAAATATTGGAGAGGGAGTACATAAGAACTTTAACAACTTCAAATAGAAAGCAGCCACCTTAGCTTTAAGAATGCCCGGGGAGATGTAACAAAGAATAATGTAGAAGAAAAAAACATAAGAATGCTTATAATTTTTATATCATTTTGTATTTGTATATGATCAAAGATATCTTATTGTATTGTCAACATCTATTTTCATTACTCATTATAGATATTATTAAGAATGTTCTTCATGACAAGTTGGTTAATGAATACTTTGATTTGATAATTATATCTTGATGTTTTCTGATTGTATTGAGATAGGTTGTTAGAATATTTATTGAATGGTCAAGTTTTTTTATGTACAAATGGTGAATATTTAATGTATTAATGTAATAAGATCTAAAAAAAATTGGAAGTAGCTCTAGCAAAAATCGCACGCATAATGTACATACAATTTTCAATGAAAGCTAAAATCGCATGTTGCAATATTATGGTAATTGATTTGACACAAATCTTGTTTGAGTAATTAATTTTTTTAAGTGTTGTAAACAGACAAAAAAACTCTTGTTCTCAATCTTGAACTTCTAACCGAAGTAACCTTTTAAAATGAAAAATATATCGATGTTGTTGGTTTCTCTCAATATGAGTTTTGATGATAACAAAAAGATATATATGGTATCTAAAAACTTATTAAGTGTGCAGTATTAAGAATGATCAAAGTTTTATGGACTCATCTCATAAAGTATTTTAGGGAGAATTTGGAAAGGTTTTCAAGAATTAAGGACTTTTCAGAAGGTAACTCAAAAGGTGAAAATGGTGAAAAACAAGTAGATAACACTACTCAGAAGGTAACTCAGAGAGTAATTTGTCTACACAAATAAGAACAATAGTTTCACGTACAGCTTGATGAAGTTTGAAATTTTCTTAAATTATTTTACAAATTGAAAACCCAGCTCCAAAGTTAGATGTATTTGGGTAATACATTCAAATATGTTCCACAAAGTTGGTTTAATATCAAAGGGTATTTAAACTATCTTAAATTAATTTTATGGATATGATCAAAAATTCACAATTAGTTTCATATATGTTTATGTAATAAACTCGAATTGATTTGTGAAGATATAGTTGTTAGAAGATCCAAAAGTAAACATAGGAGAAGTTGTCGAACTATTAAGTGTGGTGAGATTTGGATAATCTAGAAGCAAGGAAGTACGTTATTTCTCATGAACGTATATCAAACCAAAGCTTCTATGGGTCAATTTTCAAGGGATACTAATCTAAACAATACAGGAGGTGAAGGAATCAAATATCTATCTCAAGCCTCATCTATAATAAGATAAAGATCAACTTTTATCAAGCAGATTAGATAAACATCATACAATTATGATTTTTATCGTTGGAAAAAAATTCAAAAGCAGATCACATCTGGAAGCACAATATCAAGAACCAACTATTAAATCTCGTCTTTAACTGTTGGAGTAAATCACGATGACAGCAACATCCTCATTATCTTTACAAGATGATAATTCGAATTTGAATAAGACGATGAACAGTATCTGTTCAACAACAAACGCACAATAATCGGACTACAACGTTCGACCTTATCATACTAGGAACAGATCAAGATCATCCTCATTAGATCACAACAACAACAACTATGCAGATATCAAGCAACGGATTAACTTCAAAAAGCTTGAAATCAGGAATTCAAATTCAAGATCATCTTTATCTTTTATCCGTTATAGTACAACAACAAGAAGAAAAAGAATTCAAGAACAAAATAAACAACCGTCTTCTAGCTGTTGGAGATAAATATATAAATATCATAAGCTTCAAATCGAAGAGAAAAAACAAGCGTGAAAAATGAAAGTCTCCAAATTACAGCAATCTCTTCATACGATTGAGTTTATACTATCAATTTTAAATTTATTCTTTGCACGAAATTTGAGAGGACATCGTATTTTATTTTCCTCATTTGTATTGTGAAATTGAGAGTTACAAGTAGGCTTAGTAGATTGATTGTTAGCTTGAGGAAAGCTTGGAGAATCAAGCCGAGTGCATTTGTAGTCAAGTGGTTTGGCAAAAACAACTTGTAACTTTGTTAACTGATTGGATATAGTGGAACATACCAGTGTGGAATACCGGGTCCCCAGCTTGGTGCTGGAAGAGAGGACTAACGCTCGAGGTGGAACCTCTATAAATCAGCTTTGCAATCTTCTCTACCTTATCTTTTCATTTCGTGCATATTTAATTGAATTACATAGTTGTGTTTTATCCTCAAGCTAAGTCAGAGAGTATCTTCAACATTCTTTTCTTAAGCAAAGAATTCATCAAGGAGTAAAATTGGAAGATTATTTTTGAATTTGTTGTTTGATCTTTTTTGATTTGAGTAACTTTGTTTAATCCGAATTTTGTTTAAAGTTATTGGTTATTAAGTTTATTGATTTCAAGAAAGTTTTAAAGCCATTAAAGTTTGAATAACTAAGTGGTGTGAATTTGTTTGAAATTTTGAAAAGTAAAATTTTTATTAATAACTAATTCACCCCCCTCTTAGTTATTCTTTTGGGACCAACAATTGGTATAAGAGCAGGGCTCATTTATTTAAATTGAGTGATCTTTTCAAAAATGACTGAAAACAACATTGCAATTAATAGAGCTCCATATTTTGATGGAACAAATTATCTCTATTGAAAGATGCGCATGTCTACATATATCAAAGCTAATGAATATGGTTCATGGCAGGTGATTGCATTTGGAGATGCTCAAGTAACAATGACTGATGCAACTAGATTCATTGATGTCGAACTGAAGTTGATAGAGAAGAATAATAAGACTAAGAATCTTACTTACTATAATAGCTCCATTCGAATTTTACTTAATTTCATCTTGTGAAACTGCAAAAGAAATCGGGGATACATTGTCTAACACTTATGAAGGCAATAATACAAGTAAGGAAACTAAAATCAACGCCTTAACTCAACGTTAAGAATTGTTTAAAACCAAATCAAATGAGAAATTAAGGACGCCTTTAATCGATTTACTGCTATTACTAACGAGCTAACCTCTCTTGGAAAGAAATTGGATGATTCAGATCTTGTTAGGAAGATGCTCCGAATCTTACCAAAGTCGTGGGATGCCAAATAAACCACAATCAAAGAAACCCAAGACTTGAATAAGCTCACGCTCAGTCGGTTGAGGGAAAAATTGATAGCGTATGAATCTCACCTTGATTCAACAGAGGAACCCCAAGTAATTCCAAAGCAATAGCGTTCAAAGCTGAGAAAATTATTGAGTCCGATTCTGATGAGGACAATGACAATGAGAGCTTCAACATGTTGGCAAGAAGACTCAACAAATTTATGAAGATGAACAAAGGTAAAAAGTTCAATAAATTCAATAAATTTAATAAATATGATGCAGGAAAAGGCTATAAAGACAAAGAGGAAAAGAAAGAGAAGAAAGAGGTTGTATGTTACGAATGCAAGCAACCGGGACACATTAAATATGAGTGCCTAGTTCTGATTAAGAAGATGAAAAAGTTCAAAAAGAAAAGCGAGCAATAATGGCAACTTGGAGTGATTTAGATGCATCAAAAAGTGAACCAAAAAGTGCAAGTGACAATATGGAAGAAGCAAATTTGTGCTTAATGGCCGAATCTGAGGTAAATTCTGATTCTGAGAATGAGATGATTGATAATGAAATGTATGTTGAAATGAAAAGGCATCTAAAGGCTCTTAAAAAGGCAGATGTGAAAATTTCTAAACTAGATGTTGAAAACAAAGCTTTGAAAAATGAAAAGGAAGTTTTAAGTCAAACAAACAAGTTACTAGTTGATGAGAATGACATCCTAAAGAACGACAATGAAAAATTGTTTGTTAAATCTAATGTTTTAAAGAAAGAGAATGATGTTTTGAAAAACGAAATTAAAAGTTTAAAAGGAAAAGTAGAGTCTCAATCTATTAAGAATACTTTTAATAAGTTTGATGAAAGTGACAAGAAGTTAAACATGCTTATAAGTGGTTAACGATCTTCATTTATCAAGTATGGACTTGGATACGAAAATGGAAATTCATCAAATAATGTAAAAAAGACAATATTTGTTAAAGCAAGTGAATCTGTAAAAAAATCTGCTAAACAAACTGTCAAAACAAGCACGAACAGTAACGGCAGAGGCTACGTCAGAAGGTACTCTCAACAAAAATATCCTATCAGAAGGTACAGCAAAAACTACGGATATCGATATAATAATAAGTATCCAAGAAAAAATTATCATTAAAAGGTAAATCAAAGGTATAATACATGTTCTTATGCGTGTTTCTTTTGCAACAAAGTAGGTTATATTGAAAAAATTTGTTTTTACAAAAGAAACAAGCTCAGTACACATCAAGTTAAGAAACAAGATAAGA
The DNA here is from genome assembly GCA_024138025.1 of Combretum micranthum. Lineage (NCBI taxonomy): Eukaryota > Viridiplantae > Streptophyta > Magnoliopsida > Myrtales > Combretaceae > Combretum > Combretum micranthum. The sequence continues at coordinate 550,886 of JAMXBD010000426.1, read as the reverse complement.
CGAGCTTGACTTATCAAGACCCCAAGCTTGTTTAGGTTCCTAAAAGGGTTTGATCACCTTTTTGTGTGTAATTGTAGGAACAACGATAAAAAATAAAAGGAACGTGGTATCTTGATAGTGGATGTTCAAGCCACATGATAGGAGATGCATCCTTGTTCACTAGCATAAGATGGAAGGAAAGAGGATACGTAAGATTTGGGGACGATAACCGAGGCAAAATAGTTGGAACAGGTACTATCGGTAAATCTCCTATCATAATTGAAAATGTTTCTCTAGTAAAAGGATTAAAGCATAATCTTTTAAGCATAAGTCAGTTGTGTGACAAAGGTTATAGAATGACTTTTGAAAAGGATAAATGTTATGCTTATAATACCGATGGACCAAAATTGTTTGAAGGCTTTAGAAAGAAAAATGTATATCTTATTACACCTTCATATATGAATATTGAATGTTGCTTCTTGACCATGAATGATAACATACATGTTTGGCATAAAAAACTTGGTCATGTCAATTTTAATCAATAGGAAAAGCTTTCTAAAAAGAATCTTGTTGTTGGTTTGCCTAAAATTAATATAAAACATGATGTTAAGTGTGCAACGTGTTTGAAAAACAAAATGGTTTCAATTTCTCACAAAAGTAAAAATATGATTTCAACACAAAGACCTCTTGAGCTTTTACATCCTTATTTATTTGGACGTATAAGAACTTTAAGTTTAGGAGGAAATAAATATGGACTTGTAATTGTGGATGATTTTTCAAGGTATACATGGGTGTTCTTTTTAAACATAAATCTGATACTTTTGATATGTTTCAAAAATTTGCTAAACAAATACAAAATGAGAAAGGATTTTCTATCATTTCTTTAAGAACCGATCATGGAAAAGAATTTGATAATAGTCTTTTTGTGAATTTTTGTGATAAACATGGAGTAAATCATAATTTTTCGGCACTATATACACCTTAACAAAATGGAGTAGTAGAAAGAAAAAATAGAACAATATAAGAAATGAAACGTTCTATGTTAAATGAAAGTGGAATAGCTGAATATTTTTGGGCTGAGGCCATAACAACTGCTTGTCACATAATGAATAGAGTTTATATTCGACCCAATTCTACAAAAACATCATATGAATTGTTTCGTGGTAGAAAACCATCAGTTTCATACTTTCATGTGTTTGGATGTACTTCTTTTGCGAAAAAGAATGCAAATAAGCTTGGAAAATTTGATGAAAGATCTGATGAAGCAATCTATTTAGGATATTCACAAAATAAAAAAGCATATCGTGTTTATAATAAAACAACAAAAGTGGTTGAATAATCTATTAATGTACATTTTATTGATGAAGTAAAAAATGATTTTGGTGATGATAATATGCTTTTACCTGACCAATCTGCTAAATCATAAACTATAGCAGAAGGTAAGTCTGCTGAAAATCAAAAAGCTGTTGTGTCAGAAAGTAAAGAAAAAGGTAGTCTGGATGAAAAACTAGAATATGATGAATCAAAAAGTAAAGCAGAAGATAATCTGGAGATAAATATTGATAATCCTGAAAATTCAAAAGCATGGAAATATAAATCATCACACCCTCCAAGTTTAATTATTGGTGATATAGGATCTGGAACAAAGACTAGATCTAAATTAAAAGATCTTGAAAATCATTTTGCTCTATTGTTTGAAATAGAACCTAGTAACATAGATGACGCCTTAAATGATAATAATTGGATCAATGCAATGCAAGAAGAATTAGGATAATTTAAAGAAATAATGTTTGGAATCTTGTTCCTAGACCTCAAAATAAATCTATAATAGGTACTAAATGGGTTTTAAAGAATAAATTAGATGAAAATGGAAAAATTGTTAGAAATAAAGCTAGGCTTGTGGCAAAGGGATATTCACAAGAAGAAGGAATAGATTATGATGAAACATATGCACCTATTGCTAGACTTGAAGCAATAAATCTTTTGCTTGCTTATACCTATTTCAAAGATTTTAAATTGTTTCAAATGGATGTGAAAAGTGCATTTTTGAATGGTTATATTAAAGAAGAAATGTATGTTAAACAACCTCCTAGATTTAAGGATCCATTTAAGCCTTTTTCAAATTAAGGAAAGCTTTGTATAGACTGAAACAAGCACCAAGAGCTTGGAATGAGAGCTTTAGTGAGTATCTCATCTCAAGTAGATATCAAAAGGTATGATTGACACAACTTTGTTTATGAAACATTATAATGATGATATGGTAGTTGTACAAATAGATGTTGATGACATTATATTTGGATCAACTAATAAAAAATATTGTCAAGTATTTGCAAAGCTTATGCAGGTTGAATTTGAAATGTCCATGATGGGTGAACTAAATTTCTTTTTGGGCTTACAAATAAAACAATCAAAGATGGAATTTTCATTCATCAAGAGAAGTATACTAAACAAATATTGAAGAAATTTGAGTATGAAAATGCAAAGGAAGTTGCTACACCAATGAGTTCATCTACCATGTTAGATCTTGACTCTCGAGGTAAGAAAGTTAATAAAAAGTTATATAGAAGCTTAATTGGTTCTCTTTTGTATTTGACTGCATCTAGACCAGATATTTTGTTTCCTGTATGTATTTGTGCAAGATTTCAAAGTAATCCAACTGAAACACATTTAAAAGTTGTTAAGAGCATTTTCAAGTACATTGCATGCACTGCAAAATTAGGAATTTGGTATCCCAAAAATAAAAATTTTGAATTAATTGGATACTCAGATGCTGATTATGCAGGATGCAAAATTGATAGAAAAAAGTACTTCTGGTACTTGTCAATTCTTAGGAAACAAACTAATTTCTCGGTCTTCAAAGAAACAAAATTCAGTTGCTTTACCAATAGCAAAAGCTGAATATGTTTCAATTGGAAACTGTTGTGCGCAAATTCTTTGGATAAAATAGCAATTACAATATTATGGACTGAATTATAAAAATATCTCTATTAAATGTGATAATACAAGTGCAATTAACCTCACAAAAAATCCTATGCATCACTCTAGATCTAAACATATAGAAATTAGACATTATTTTATTAGGGATCATGTTTCAAATGGAAATATTAATATTGAATTCATTTCCACTAAAAATCAATGTACAGATATTTTTACAAAACCATTAGATAAAAATCGTTATGAATTCTTGAGAAATGAAATTAACATGTGTTATCCTTTTTGAAATATCTTATTATATATAATACAATGCACCTTTTTATTGAAAATACACGTGCAATAAATAAGGTATGTTTCTTCATGCTTTTTTAAACCACTCTCTGATACACGAGACCATCACTTGTCCTTTCAAACACACAAACCCTTCAACTTCTCTCAATCAAAACCCTAACAGTGACACCAAGAAAATCCTCTCGCATAGCTGCTAAGGGTTTCAAAACAAAGAAATCAAAAGAAACAATCTCTATACGGGATGAAACTTCTAAGTCAGAAGAAGTTTTTCAAACTCTAACTTAAGAAGGAAAAGCAAGGGAAATCAAATCAAAACTCATGCATGATGAAAACAACAATGAGGAAAATGACAAACAGATTTTGAAGGGAGAAAATCGAAACAAGAAAGACAAATCTACCATGAATAGAAATCTTAAACGAAAGAAACAAGAACATAATACTGAGTCAGAGAATAACTCAGAAAGTTCTATGGAGAAGACTCTGACCAAAAAGTCTAAAAGGACCGACCCTGAAACGAAGACAACTAAGAGAAAAAAAGGTATGACAAACAAAATCTTGGACTGTGCTTACGTTGATTTTAAGTTTTTCAAGTTGAATGGGTTCTTCTAAAATGTATGGATGGGTAGAATATGCTGTACACATTTGTGTAATGTGACTGGTTCAGTAGATGGAGACTTGATTGTCAAATTTTATAACAATCTGGTAAAGTTGGATGATTTCAACTTGAAATCAAAAGTTTTAGGAAAGTCCGTAAAAATTAGTCGCAAGGACTTAATAGAATGTTTTAAGATGAAGGATGAAGGCGATGATGAACGTTTTTTTAGTCTTTTGAAAAATTATCTTTTCAAGGAATTGAATGATGGAGTTGGTGAATTTGTTGAGAAGGCTATATTCTCCACTGATTTTGAATTGCTGATCAGGTTATGGCACAAAGTTGTCATGGACTGTCTTCTCCAAAAAATAGTAGTGCAACTACTATTTCTATAAAAGAAGCCATGGTAATTTTAGCCATTAAGAAGGATTTAAAAATTGATATGCCTAATCTGATTCTCAAGCATTTGTGGCGTACTCAAGGAAATAGACCATATGGGAATTTGTTGATGAAGTTGTTTAAATTTAAGAATATCCAACTTCCTAAGTCTATTAGAAATCCTTATGCTTTGAAAAGAATTGGTGAAGTCAATTTGAAGCGGATGAATATTTTGGTTAAAGACAAGCTATGGTTCACTAAGGATGGAACTTGGTATAGAAACCCCAAGTTCAACAAATTTTCGTTTGATTGGAAAAAGATTAAAGCACTAGCTGAGGGGGAGCTAGGCTTTGCAACAGAAAATGGTCCAGAAGGTCATAAACTAAATAAGACTACGACCGAACCTCCTAGGAGACCTAGAAAGGAAAAAGTGAAACCAAAGAAGAAAAAGGAATATGAAATTCAAACTGATGGAAAATTTGAGATTAAAGAAGGAGTAGGTCAACAAGAAACTGATTCGGGAAGTGAATCAAAGAGTGACTTAGAAGGTGTGCCAGCTCATCCTCCAGGTGAGTCCTCTAAATCACATCTTAAATCAACAATTGAAGAAATTATTGAACAGAAGTTCCAAAATATGAAGACAGAGTTAACAGAGTCTTTGATTCAAGCTTTCAAGTCCTATTATGGATTTCATTCTACAAACAATAATGATGCGCATGAACCACAAGGTCAATCTCAATTTAGACCTTCTTATCATGAAGAATCTGTACCATCTCCTGATCCTATTGCCCTGTTCATCCTCCTATTTCTGATGTTCTAGCTGCTGCAGACAAGGAACAAGTCATTTTTAATTCAATACCTTCTGTTTTCATATCCAACTTACAACTTATACCCTACACTCCACCTATTGCTTTTGTGCTCCAAATTCTCCAGCAACAATCTCTTATTTCCTCTTCTTCACCAACTTCTTTCCCACAATGCAAGAAGATGAAAGCCCGCAAGAGTGTGCTGAGCATAGATTTTAAGAAGCATTAGAAATTTCCTTCTATTTAACTTTGTTTTGTGAATTGATTCCTTTTGTTCTTGACATGATACTCAAACTTTGCTTTTTAATGTTTCACATTGCTGGATTTTCTTTTCTTTTTTTTTATGCTAACAAAAAAGGGGAGAAAAGTAAACAAAATAACATGTTATAATGAAAATATTCCAATATTCACATAAACTACTTTGAGTACATCTAAAATAGATATTTGACTTTGTTTATATGGGTTTTGTTATCATCAAAAAGGGAGAGAATGTTGGTTTCTCTCAATATGATTATTTATGATAACGAAAAGATATATATGGTATCTAACAAACTTATTAAGCGTGCAGTATTAAGAGTGATCAAAGTTTTATGGACTCATCTCAGAAAGTATTTTGGAAAGAATTTGGAAAGGTTTTCAAGAATTAAGGACTTTTCAGAAGGTAACTTAGAAGGTGGAAATGGTGAAAAACAAGTAGATAACATTACTCAGAAGGTTACTCAGAGAGTAATTCGTCTACACAAATAAGAAAAAAAGTTTCACGCACAGCTTGATGAAGTTTGAAATTTTCTTGAATTATTTTACAAATTGAAGACCCAGCTCCAAAGTTAGATGTATTTGGGTAATACATTCAAATATGTTTCACAAAGTTGGTTTAATATCAAAGGGGATTTAAATTATCTTAAATTAATTTTCTGGATATGACAAAGAATTCACAATTAGTTTCATATATGTTTATGTAATAAACTCGAATTGATTTGTGAAGATATATTTGTTAGAAGATCCAAAAGTAAACATAGCAGAAGTTGTCGGCCTATTAAGTGTGGTGAGATTTGGATAATCTAGAAGAAAGGAAGTACATTATTTCTCATGAACCTATATCAGACCAAAGCTTCTACGAGTCAATTTTCAAGGGATACTAATCTGAGCAATGCGGGGCGAAGGAATCAAATATCTATCTCAAGCATCATCTACAATAAGATAAAGATCAACTTTTATCAAGCAGATTAGATAAACATCATACAATTATGATTTTTATCATTGAAAGAAATTCAAAAGCAGATCACGTCTGGAAGCACAATATCAGGAATCAACTATTCAATCTCATCTTATACTATTGGAGCAAATCATGATGATAGCAACATCCTCATTATCTTTACAAGATGATAATTCGAATTTGAATAAGACGATGAACAGTATCTGTTCAACAGCAAACGCACAATAATCGGACTACAACGTTTGACCTTATCATATTAGGAACAGATCAAGATCATCCTTATTAGATCACAACAACAACAACTATGCAGATATCAAGTAACGGATTAACTTCAAAAAGCTTGAAATCAGGAATTCAAATTCAAGATCATCTTTATCTTTTATCCGTTACAGTACAACAACAAGAAGAACAAGAATTCAGGAACAAAATAAACAACCGTCTTCTAGCTGTTGGAGATAAATATATAAATATCATAAGCTTCAAATCGAAGAGAAAAAACAAGCGTGAAAAATGAAAGTCTCCAAATTACAGCAATCTCTTCATACGATTGAGTTTATACTGTCAATTTTAAATTTATTCTTTGCAAGAAATTTGAGAGGACATCGTATTTTATTTTCCTCATTTGTATTGTGAAATTGAGAGTTACAAGTAGGCTTAGTAGATTGATTGTTAGCTTGAGGAAAGCTTGGAGAATCAAGCCGAGTGCATTTGTAGTCAAGTGGTTTGGCAAAAACAACTTGTAACTTTGTTAACTGATTGGATATAGTGGAACATACCGGTGTGGAATACCGGGTCCCCAGCTTGGTGCTGGAAGAGAGGACTGATGCTCGAGGTGGAACCTCTATAAATCAGCTTTACAATCTTCTCTACCTTATCTTTTCATTTCGTGCATATTTAATTGAATTACATAGTTGTGTTTTATCCTCAAGCTAAGTCAGAGAGTATCTTCAACATTCTTTTCTTAAGCAAAGAATTCATCAAGGAGTAAAATTGGAAGATTATTTTTGAATTTGTTGTTTGATCTTTTTTGGATTTGAGTAACTTTGTTTAATTCGAATTTTGTTTAAAGTTATTGGTTATTAAGTTTATTGATTTCAAGAAAGTTTTAAAGCCATTAAAGTTTGAATAACTAAGTGGTGTGAATTTGTTTGAAATTTTGAAATGTAAAATTTTTATTAATAACTAATTCACCCCCCTCTTAGTTATTCTTTTGGGATCAACAGATGTATATAATTAAAAATTATGAAATAAAATAAATACATTCAAAGTTCAAATATAATCAATGTAGTACTATCCATCATTACTTTATAGCAATTATGGTTTTCTCTCTGCCTTAATTCTGCTTTACATGCCAATGGAAAGGACATTGAAATAATGTTGAATACCTACCACATTGAGCCAGATGGTTATAACCACTTTACTCCTACTAGAAAATAAAATCCTACAAAAGGAACAGCAAACAAGTCCATTTATACAACAACCTCAATTACTATCATTTGCACGTCTTCTCACTTCCTACTACTTAGTAGGTTCCAACCAAATGCAACTAATGCATACACTCTTAGATCAACTATCACTATCAACTTTAGAGACGCTAGTTGATGCTAGTTCACATTTACCTACAAAGTCGAGTGCACTTCTAATATATACCAAAACTTATATAAAAAACGATTTAACAAATGCTTCTAGCTACATGGTCCGTGTTTAGGCAATTTAAGAAATGGAAATGTTATGTTTGTCTCTATCTAATCCCTAACTCCTCTTCTTATTCCTCTTTATCTTGAACTCCCAAAGAAAATATCCTTTCACAATGATGCTTTAAAGTACAAGCTTCATCATAATTGAAGTATAATTGCTTAACATACCTTTCTACCATTCGTTTCCTACTTATCAGTAAAAGTAAAGATGGTTTTCCTTTTGCTTTTTATTTTTTTATTCAACACCTACAACAATGATAGGTCCCCTATATTTGCATGTTGGCAACTTTTACAATCTCTTTTGTAATGGTTTCTTGCCATCTTTCCCAATAATATATATCTCCTTTCATAAGTTCATGTCAAACTCATAGTAATGACTAAATTTGAGAGGTTTTAGATCTATACCTTTACTTTAATTACCTCAATCAACCCTAGCATAAAGACGCCTACTACCTTGTTGATAGTAAGGAACTCTAACAAGCAATTCCTAAACCTCGAAGAATACTCCTCTAAAATCTCAAATTACAAAAGGTGCATGAAATTGGGCCACATTAAGGTGGGTTCTTCTTGACAACCTTATAAAACAACAACTATACTTAAAAATAAAATAAAATTAACTTCACTTTGTCAAAATCTAACATGGCCATCTTAATGTGAAATTCTGTACATTTGCACAATCAACTTAGTAGGTATAATCCAGCCTAGCATGACATGAAATGATATTGTGATGAAGTTGGCAGATGCCTCTAGCAACCATTAGCTGTTGTTGTTCATGCACCATTGCTCGCCAGGAACCAAGGTGCAAGGACCCAAACTTACCCCTATATCTAAAATAGGTAAATTCAGTTCTCCAACCCATATAATATGCAGTATTATATGTAAGGTTGATTACTAGGATCAGTTTAGATAGTTATTTGTCTAAATGTCTTATAGGAACAAAACTTTAAAACTACTGCTTTTTAGAACAACTTATAAAACATAACTCCATCTTTATACTTAATGAAAGATATAAATATATTACACCTATATGTATATATAAATATTACAAACAAGACTTGTAAACAAGCCATTTACAAAATATATCAAAAGATTACAAAAATCCTATTAACTAATACATAGGTTTTCAGAACATATATGTACATATAGCTATTCTATTACATAAGGGTTCCATCAAAGTCAAGGCCGTCTCTACTCCTCTCAATCATCTAAGAACTCCTTAAAATCCTATCCATATCCCATGCTTGTATAGAACTCCTCATCCACACCTGAAAAGGATAAAATATGAGCTAAAGGCTTAGTACACAAGTAACAAAAACAAATGCGTAATGGCACACACGATCTTAAACTATAATGCAATACGATAATCATTCGGTTATTAGATAATCTTTAATTAGTCAAACATCACTGGAGTATTCAAACTCCGAACAATAAGGATATTTAGGGGTCCTGAGTAATGATCACGACGCTTAGGGGGTTGATATAAGCAACTCGGATACTTATATCTCCTAGATGATATATCCATAAAAGAGAAAATAACCTCATCTAAGGTTAACAGCCGTTGCACAACTTCACTTATCTTAGTCCATAACATCATCTAGTCCAACTATTCCCATAAACATTTGAACTAAATCATATTACTTCATTCTAAGCTTAAGCATACGTTACACCGGTACCGTATGCCCTATCGGTTGCCCACCATACCATTTAGGAAAGTCCTATCAAAAGACAATGGTGGCCTAAGTGCCTAAACTACCGTGCCCCCAATCTGAGTAAGGTGCTGCTCCCTGAATCGGATACTGATCTGCCATCTAGGTTAGATACAAATTTAAACAGTATAAGAGATATACAATTCAAACAATGTTTAAGTTTGTCTATATTAAAGTTGATTGAGTATATGCCTATCCTAAGCAGGAAACAAACACGTTACTGCATACCTTATGTAGAAAATCCAAATAGAACCTCGGAATCCTTCATAAGATAATCCAAACTCAAATCAACATTATATACTTGGAATTGTACTTAAAGCATATCAAATCTTAAACTTAACACTTAAGACTTCAAATATAACTTATGAAAAGTTATAACATATCATTTATACATTTATCAAGATCATACAAGCTCACAAAATCATCATTTTTAACTTCAATCCACATACAATATAACTAGATTTATCTTAACATTCATGGAAATTCAATTATTTGTTAAATCTACAAATATAATAAATCATGCTTAATTATATCACTCAATCATTATTACACCTAAAATATCATTCATCTATCTTATTTTAGTCCAAAAAGATCCATTTCATATGCAAACACATATTTAACAAGAAAACATAAGTTTTTAACCTCATTTGAAAATTGTATCAGTTGAAACAAACAAAATTTAAGCTTTGATACTTTTGAAATTTGTAAAAACTCAAAAAATAAAAGTTGTAGATCTCTTTTTAAAGTTTTCATAGCAACTTGAATCACCTCAATCCGAGCTCGGATGAAAAAGTTATGGATAATTTACTAACAAGCTGCGAAATAGGAAAATGTACACAACCAGATACACGGTGGTGCTCGGGGCCGTGTAGGGCACTAAAAGTGGTCAAAACGAGTTTTTTAAGGTTTTATGACATGCACAACCACATACACGCCCGTGTACAAGGTGGGGCAAAGATTAAAAAAGTGGTCAAAAACTAAAATCTCATATGCCCTCTCACGTACACGCCCATGTATATGCTCGTGTACTTTGGAACAATTTTTGACAGCTTTTAAACGCGAATTCCCCTGTTTTCCTAACTCATTCCATCAACTTTTACATGTTCTAATACAATTTAAACATCATAAAAACTTCATATAACATATTATACACTTCAAACAACATCAAAAGTACAAATTCCCCTCATCATATATATCAAACATCAAATTAAATTCACTCCATCACGTTCACATCTTTAACTTCTTATCTCTTTCTCAAGCAACCATAACTCAACTCCAACATAAACCAAACATAAACACTATCATTTCTACAATTCAAAACTCTCAAGACAACATTCTAAATACATTGTTACACTCTTTTCCACTTTTAACAATTTCAAGCATTCCTCCATCCTTCACATAGCTTTCACCTACCCAAAATACACTTCAAGCTTTCCAACACTTCTTACTACTTCCAAAACACATATAACAAGTTTTAATAATATCAAGACACAACTCAATATTCACTAACATGTAAAACCACTTAAACTCATATGTAACATTAAAACTCATACGAACATGAACTCTATATCCATATCAAAAGAGAGAACAAACAAAGAACTTATAAACTTGCATTAACTTACATGAAGAAGCTTTGGCTTGGAGAAAACACTTGAACCTAAGAGCTTGCCTTGCTAAGGGTTTAGATGCTATTGTTTAGAAGAAATGAAGAAGAACAAAAGAAAGAAAAGATGAAATTTTTGGATGGATTTTTTAGGTCTGCTTTTTAGAGTGTATTTTAGTAAAATGAGACTTGTACTTATCTAGAAAGTTGACTTTTGGGGCTGCTAAGTTGAGGGCTTAATTTAGCATGGATTTAGGCTTTATTTAGGCTAAAAATGGGCTTATTCATGGGTTAAAATTTCTGCTATAACTTGGACTTAATAAAACTTGTTGTAATCAAATTTTACTCAATTCATCATTCATACAACAACATTAACAAAACATAATTCTTAATAACACAAATACATATATACCTATATATTAATATTAAGCACATATTATACTAATACAAACACACATATTTTACACTTCTCAAACACATGCATTAATCTATGCTACTTAATCTATACACCATACTTGTTATTTATTTATTATAATATGCAAAAACTATTAACACACACACCATATAGGGGTAGGGGATTGGGAATTTGAGTTAGGAGGTACAGGTTGTACATCACAATGTATTTACTCCCATATCAAAAAACCAAGCTCGTTTAATGGGTTTACAGTTTGTTCACTTGAAAGGAATAGCTATTCATTCCCTTTTTATTCTACGTAAAGCCCTATTGCGGTGATTAATTGAAGGGATTGGCAATTCATAATGAATTACTATTACACAAAATGATGACAAGAAATTCATGTTCCACACTCATGAATTGTCATTCAAAAGTTTATTTTCATTTTTATCATAAATGTCCCTGTTTTGAAAATATTACCTATATAACTATCATCTCTTTATAATAAAGATAAAGGATATTATAAATATTTTACTATTTCTCTAATAATTGTTTAATTTTTTATACCAAGTGAACATTGTAATATTATAACTGTTTTTTATTTTTATTGAACTGAAACTCAATCCCCTCCCTTATTCCATACAACGAAGTGAATAAGCCACTAGTGTTTCGAAATGTCTAACTTCACACAAAAAGACTAGGTTCGGCCTGAAAAACCACATACAAAGAGAGAGAGATAATAGAGATAGTACTTTATATATAAATGAATTCACTCATATCTTGTTTTTTTTTTTTTCCTTTGCCAATTGAAGGCCTTCATTCCTATCACAAAACCATCATACAAGTAATCAAAACCCAAATCAAGAGACAAGGGTGTAAAAGTCCAAACCACAAAGGACGCATCTCTTTTAACATATCAATAGAAACATCCCTTTCAAAAAGAAATTCTCCAAATAAGAAAGGAAGTTGACCCTCTAACCAAAAACATACCTATATAAAGAATAAAAGCTAAGCTAAGAAAAAGAAAAAGGAAAGAGGAAGAACACCTAATCTACCCCTTTCAAAGAAAGAGACACAGAAGTTGGTGAAGCGAGCAGGCATCCATGGCAAGGAAGACAGCGGCGATGAGAAAATCGTTAGCAAACAAACACCGTGGTAACCTAATGACAAGGGAGTAGCAAGAACTTGGGATGAAGCCACTACAAAAAGGAAGGCCTTATTGAGGGATGGAAGGATAGGGTCGGAAGAAAAGAAGAAAAAGATGGGGGAAAAAGTAGGGAAGGGTGCTTGTGGTTTCTAGAGAAAGGATTTGTTCTCTGGATTTTTTAAGATTGGGATAAAAGGAGAGATGAGAGAGGAGAGAAGTAGACTTTTAACTTACTCAATATCTAGACGATTAACAACAGGGGTGTTAACTCCTATAAGTGACCTCTTGAAATGGATAGCCTAGATTTATTCAATTTAACGGCTATAATTAAATCCCACTAAATTATAATAGTTACATTTATCTATCCTACCTATTATGGTGCAATCTATTTGGATTCTAGATTCAATTGGGATCTTTCGGAGTCTTCTAGAAACTTTTGAGATCTTCTTTATCTAGAACTAGCATTGAGTATGAAGCTAGGACCACATCTTATTGTTGGGCTTTTAGGAACATGAATTTGGCCAGGTCCGTGACACTTTCTCCATCATACATCTAAAGGAGGTGGGCCACAGGTTGTGCAACACAAGGTGTCTCCTCAAAAGACGTCATTGCTCTCATCATCGGTGGAGGGATGAGCCAACACCACTCCAAGTCAGAGACTCATTGAACATTCATGCCATCTCATCTATGCGCACCACCAAGGCCAGACTCTTATCCTTCTCCAAATCTTTTTCAGCCCTCTCCTCTCTCTTACAAAAGACTACCAACTGTCCACCTGATCATGTGAAATCTCCCAACTCCCATGGCAAATACCTCTAATGCCAGTGTGTTATTGGCATATACGTATCTAGTTATTGAAAAATAAATAAATAAATAAATCAATATAAAACAATTTCCCAAATAGTCAAAGATAGGATGCCGTTATTGGAACTACACCTTTTACGGTTAGAATCTATGGTGATTTGCGACTGTGGATTCAACGGCTGATGGCTTGTCAGAATAGCACCGCCGATCTCTTAAGGCTAAGAAAAGATAATAACTCTACTTGTGTATTATTACAGATAAAGAAATATTTGTAGGATCTTAGTTTAACTTAATACATGTAAAACCTAAGAAGCCTCTTATAGCAAAAGAAGCTAATAATAATACGATAACATAAATAACCATTTCATTAATCATAATTTTCCCCATAGAAATATTTCACAAGGAATGAGCCTACACAGCAACACTAAGGTAGGTTCACTCTTCAATTCCAAGTCCTGGCCTTAGTTATACAGACTAGATTTTTGTTGTTCCCGCCTTAATAACCTCAACAGCTTCAGATAATACGCCTTCCCATGTTGAGTCCTGTATTCGCTCAAAATGAACTCGAGTTTCTATAATCTGAGCGATAGATTCCTTCAATTGGTGGTTATGAGAAATTCAAACAATTAATTACCCACAAATACAACTGCATTCCCTCCCAAAGAAAGGGGTAATAGTTCCCAAGATGACAGAAGAATGTTCCTGTCTAACAAAAAGAGAGAAAATTGAGGTACATTGGATTTATTTCAGGAGTCTGCGCCAAAAACACAAATCTTTTATGAGGCATGACAAGAAAAGCTCAAAAGTAGTTGCTTTTGTAAAAATTTTTTAGAAAATCTGACATCCCCTTTTCCTTGGCGCCTAAATCGTGCACGAGCCCTTGACGACCTACAACATATTGACCGATGATGTGGTGCCTCTGCTTGGCATGCTCAGTAATGTTGTTCAATTCTTCCATACCCTTGAAGAGAAGCAAATCAATGACCTGCATATTCAAAAGTATTATTTAGGAGAGCATAGGTGCCGCAGACAACATGAACCCATTGTACTGCAATCCACGATATTTCTCTCAATGCTGCAGTACTACCTATAAAAATCTCAGACTCGGACACAATACAAGAATCGAACTGTACAATGAGAAGCACGCTCAACTTTATAATAAGTCACTTATTTTCTTTGACATAATTAATCAAACTGTACTACACAGACTTTCCTTTGCTTGCTCTGCAGAACGAATTCTGCTGTTCTCCATTGAATAGATTACCTCCTATAGGGCCGATCCATCACACCACACCAATGCTATGAACCATATCAGAAAGATAAAGTGGGTTCTGAAACACTTAAATTCTAAAAGGCCAATGCCTTTAAAATCCTGATCTATAACCAGGATCTTGTAAAGTTTTGGGGCTTGTATATTCCATGAAGATAAACAATCAATCAATATCACAGCAGCTCGTTATAACACAAAGCAATTTTTCTACATGTATATGTAATAGAAGTATTAACACTAAATGCATAAAGATGTAACAGCTCTTCACAATTGAAATAACACCACCAGATAAAAATCAAATTCTTTTCCCTAAAAAAGAATAAAAAATAACTTTTTTATTCTAGGCTTCATTGAACAAGAAAGAATTCAGTGGTATTCACATGCCATTTGAGTTGATTAATGACGTGCAAGTACGAATGAAGCTCTAACAAATGGCAGTTTTTGTAAAACATGATTGGTAGACTTTCATAAAATAAGCATTGTCACTTCCATATGTTCAAATATCATTAGCAGCACTTGCTCACCACTAATCATACAAATCCAATGTTAGTTAATATGAACCTTCTTTCCATGCCAACAACACTATTGACAGTTGCATCACTCAGGACAGTAATTTTTCTATCACAGTAACTCAGGTCCACTTGCTGCAGCTTGGTATTTTTCTAATAGAATCAAAATAAAGAAAGGTCTTTCATGCTGTCAATACAACATAGATTCCTCTAATATCCTAAAAATGGACTAATTTTGAGAAGATTAACCATTAGAACACTAAAGAAAGTTTCAACCATAATAAATATTTATTTAAAAAAAAAAAGAAAAAAAACTATGGAACAAACACACATTAAACCGAACATGTACCGGGATTTCATTTTTAACTATTTGCTTACACAGAAAACCAAACAGAAACCCTATTCAATCCAATTCGCTCGCTTCAATGCAAACTTCTGAGAAAACAACAAAACCCTAAGCATCGTCAATTAATCCCTAAATTGAAGTATCAATTCAATTCTCTAAACATTATCCAAAAACCCTAACTACGTCAATCACATACTACCCCTTAATCCATTTGCCCAACAAACTCCATTTCATTACAATTAATCATTAAATATATAGAAAACCATTCAATCAACCAAGAGATGAAAAGGGATGGAATGACCTTAGGGTTAGTGATGTGAGAGTTCTTGCGGATTTCGGAAGCGATAGTGGAACGGAGCTGAGATTTAGTAACGACGTCGTCGAGGTTATACATCTCCATGACAGAAGGCAAAGATCTGCAAGCCGCTCTGAAGAAATCGAACACTCGGCTTCTTGCTTCTTCCAGACTCACTGAGTTTGGAGGCACCTTCACGCTCTTTAAGGTAAACGCCATCGCTTCTCTCACTGTTCAGCAGTAGACGAAAGGATTCGACTCAGAGAGTCAAGTTGGCTCTTTCACTCGCTCTGGTATAATTGATCCGATTAGCAATTGCGAAGAGAAGGGGTGAACAAGGTTGCAACGACGTCGCTTTAAACCCGTAAGTCTTGTGCTAGGCACACGTTGTAACGATGTCGTTTGTCGGTTGCAATTAAAGGTGTAAAATGATCATTTAATAAAAAATAAAAAATAAAAAACTTTTAGATTCTCAAGATCTAGAAATTTTTTTAATTTAAATTATGATAATATATAAATTTTTTAATATCCACATTATAATTTATGCTATTTATGATTAATATATTTTCTTTGAAGAGAAGGGGTTTAATTTGGTCATTTTATTTGGTTTATCAAAACTTAATTTTTTCCCCTTAAATAAATAATGTTAATAAAAATATTAAATTTTTGAAAAAAAATTATCATGTTTAACATGTTAATAATATTTATTTATAAATTATTATAATAAATATGATGTCAAAACAATTATTTAATTCTACATATTAGAGTTTTAAATGAAATTTAATAGTTTTTCTATATTTATATTAAGTAATGTATATATTTACAACCATTTAGTTTGAAATTTATACAATCTATATTTGTATATCAAATGTTGTATTATTTAAAAATTATACCTCTTTAAAATACTTAGGTTCCATTTTATATCAAGTCTTGTTGGCAAGCCGTTACAATTCTTACCATTCTAATATGGCTCTTCAAAAAAACTTTTGGAATTGTACATAACGAGTTAAAATAGTACACCATGCACTAATTTTAACTTCTATGTATACATATCCATGAAAATATAATAAATCTATCTAAAATGTTATTGTGATTAATATATTAATAATATATGTTCATCATAAATTATTTTAAATATAATATAATTATAATCATTTAGTTTATGTTTCATATGACTTTTGATGATTTCTCTTTATTTATGTTCGAAGTTGTATCTATACTATTAAAGCAAAACCACCCCTTTTTGTATTTTTAGTGTAAATATTTTTAATATAATATTTTTAGCATATGGGCATAAAATATTTTTTGTATCCTTGAAATCATGAAAATTAAATAGGGTTTAAATATAATTAAATAGGAATTTGATAGACATAGTCTTTTTTTTTTTTTTTAGCATATGGGCGTAAAATATTTTTGATATACTTCAAATCATGAAATTAAATAGGGTTTGAATAGAATTAAATAAGGATTGAATAGACATAGTCTTTTTTGCATAAAATATTTTTTAGTATCCTGAAATCATGAAATTAAATAGGGTTTGAATAAAACTAAATAGGGGTTGAATAGACATTGTTATCTATACTATTAAAGCAAAACCACCCATTTTTGTATCTTTAGTGTATATATTTTTAGTGTAAATGTTTGTTTTTAACATATTGGCATAAAATATTTTTCATATCCCTAAAATCATTAAAATTAAATAACGTTTGAATATATTTAAATAGGGGCTGAATAGACATAGTGTTTTTCCTTTTTTAGCATATGGGCGTAAAATATTTTTGGTATCCTTAAAATCATGAAATTAAATAAGGTTTGAATAAAATTAAATAGGAGTTGAATAGACATTGTTTTTTCCGCGTAAAATATTTTTTATATCCCTAAAATCATGAAATTAAATAGGGTTTGAATATAATTAAATAAGGGTTGAATAGACATAGTTTTTTCCTTTTTTAGCATATTGGTGTAAAATATATTTGGTATCTCTAAAATCATGAAATTAAATAGGATTTGAATATAATTAAATAAGGGTTGAATAGACATAATCTTTTCCTTTTCTAGTATATGGGCGTAAAATATTTTTGGTATTCCTAAAATCATGAAATTAAATAGGATTTGAATGTAATTAAATAGGGATTGAATAGACATAGTCTTTTCCTTTTTTAGTATATGGGCATAAAATATTTTTGGTATCCCTAAAATCATGAAATTAAATAGGATTTGAAGAGAATTAAATAGGGTTGAATAGACATAGTCTTTTCCTTTTTTAGCCTAAGCATGTGTCTTTATATGCCGATCTAAAGTTTTGATACCATATTTATGCATGGCAGTTACTCAATATGTCAGTGGAAAATATAATTAAAATTATGATTTGTAATTAATTTCCTAATTTCTAGGACTAATTAAGGTTGTCCTCTTCCAATTTGTCAAAACAATATATCTATTTAATTTATATATGTTGGGTTATTTTATTTACACATACATCGCGAATGCGTCGTCTACTTGTGTTATTTAAAAGAGGTAAAATTCTTTAAAAGTATCTAAAGTCATGTCATATTATATTAGTCATGTAAATATAGTAATTCTTGTACTTTTTTGCATAAAGATGTGGCTCTTATAAAGTTTCCTAAAATTACATATTACAATAGAACACAAAATAAGGCCATGTATAAGGGTCAGTCCCTGGAATTGTTTACCAATGTGGTAAGATTTTTCAACTTTTTTTGGTCTTATTGAAAAACCATAAAATATTAACATTTGTTTTCTTCCTTTTTATATTATTTTAATTTAGTTATAGACTCTATGTTTATAATTAATAAATATAAATCCTAATTAGGATAAAGAGAATAACACAATATAATATAAAGAGAATAGATGAGCATGAGTCTGTCGCACCATGTTTGGGGCATTAAGTATAGTATAAGTTTTTTTTTTTTCTCTTTATATGATTTGCTATGCACATGTATACACCATATAGCAATTTAAATACTTATATCAAAGTTGACATTATGTCATCATAACATCACCGACACTACTGATAATGGTGATAACTTGGTAATAGTATTATATTGATTAGGGTATAGTGATGGTGATCACGATACTTATATAGTGATGATAATGTGGTGGTGATAATGTGAATTTAGTATTATTACTTTAATGATGGTGTCGATGACCACAATGGTGGTGGCTATAGCAATGGTGATAGTAGTGGTGGTAATATCAGTGGCAGTGGCGACAACGGTAACAGTAGTGGTAATAAGATTAGTTGATAATTTGGAGTTTCGATTAAGTTATATCATTTTTATCATATTCCAATCTTTTCAAACAATCGAATGGAACAGACAAAAATTGCATATTTAACCAGTATCATAAAAAAAAGTTTTATTTACTACTAAACTTATTTTATAAATCAAATATGATTATTAGTTTTATTCAGTCCAGTAGTTAAAAAACTGTGATATATTAAGAACCTTTAAATAAAGTAAAGGACATCTCAAAATACTCCTATGGCACTTGAAGACCCAAATGCTTCTTTAGCATTGTACATAGCCTAATAAATGCTAAGTATTGTGTCCTTTTGGAGTTCTTTACTTACATTTTTTCCACTTCTCTTGAACACATACTTTGTATGAAAAAACAAAAAAGCTTTAAAAATCATATGTGTAAAAGATTTAAAACCTTTTTTTTGTTTATATCATTTTTTTAGAAATATCTTTTGATTTTTTATATTTTTTTCCCTTATATATTGTTTCAACTTATAACCTTCATTACTAATATTTATTTATTGTTGTAATGTTGTAGGCACTTTATATTTTTCTCATTTATTTTTAATTTTAAGCTTAAGGTAGTTGTTAGGTTAAACTTAAAAAAAAATTGAATATGAAAAAAGACAAAAAAAATTAAGGAAAAAAAAGAAAATATAAATAAATAAATGAATGAATAAAAAATTTACAAGAAAATATAAACTAAACAATAATAAGTGTAAATTACATTAACCACACCTGTAAATTTTGTGAAATAAATCAACAATTCATTTTTCCAAAATACAACAATAACCCCCTAAAAATGCCAACATCAGCACCTAACTTTTTCAAAATATATCAAATATCCTTTTTTCTCTCTTTGCCAAATATATCAAATATCCTTTGATGTTGATGTTTTCATAGGATTTTTTTTTTTGGAAACAGTGTAGTGTTAGAGTATTTTACCAAAATTTAAAAGGATGATCTACATAATTTATTATAATAATAAAATTGGTGGAAGACATGTTCAAATGAAAACAACATTTTGTTGAACTTGTACGTTCAATGTGGATTTTGATGAGACAATATAACTCACAATTAGCTATCGAATCATTGTAAACTGCATTTAATTAGTCAAACATGTGTGTGTGTATTGTGCGTCTTTGTGGAGTCTTTGTAGATTTTTAGCAGGAACAATACCAGTCAAGGATCAAGTCGAGAGCTTAACAGCTTCACTCACAAAGGCGTGACAAACTCAAGACTAAAGCAGATACGAGAACCTTCGTATTCACGCGTGAGAACCCCTTTGGATATTTGCGAACCCCCAACAAAATGAATAGAAAACCCACGGATACCTTTGATTTCAATCCCTAAGAAGGATTAGATATCAGATTTGTCTTAGGTTGTTGATCTAAAGAATTAGGATAACAAACCCTAATTGCGAAACACTCCACAAAGAAGGTGATCGATCTTCTTTGAATGTTCCTAAAGCATGTATTCTCTCAAGAACACAAAGAATCAAGCATGAAAGCTTTTGGTATTCAATTTCATGAATAAACTTAACCATCATCAACTTCTTTTGTCTTACAACCTTCAAAGACTTATATAGCAAAACTAAGGAAATCCAAAAGACAAGAAATTGAAAAGTTTCTCGTAATAAAGTACGCTGGCGGCCTAAGTTTCAACGCGGGTGGCCATTATGCTACTGGTCGAAAATTACAAATCTACGCTGGCAAGATGGCCGGCGGCCTAAATATTTACGATGGCGGCCTAAATATTTAAGCTGGCGGCCTTTGTTCCAATTCGCTCCAATTCAATTCCTCTTATGTTTCCTCTTGAACTCGAAGTATATTGAAACGAACTTGACCCGAACTTGTCCCAAAGCTTTGATAACCTTGTAATCCATCTTCAACTTGCTTGATTAAGCCTTGGAAGTGTTGATTAAAGGATTGTTGAAGCGTCTTAGCTCGGGATCTTGTTATTGGTCCTTGTGGCACACTAGGTGGACTTGAAATCCTTTGAGCTTGGTCCGTAGCCGCTTGATCTTCATGTAAAGTTGGTTCCAAAGCTTGGACCGGCGGCTCTACCGTAACAAAAGCTCACCAAGTTCAAACATGCAGAATCAGTGGTCTAGGGTTTCATCGAGAGCTTGACGAGCCTACTCCTCAAGACACAACAAGCTAAAAGAACAAAGCACAACAAAGTTAAAAATACATAGTCCTAGTCAAGTCACTTTGAGGGCGTGACATGTTGATCAGTTTGGGCGCGATAAGTTTAAATCCAATACTTCACAAACCCAAACAAGCAAAAACTTGTCGAGGGCAAATTTGAGGCGTGACATCTTTAAGGAGCAACAAGCATTGAGGCGCGACGGATTAAATATTGGAGTTGGTCTGGCAAAAAGAGCCGTTGAAGCGCATTAATGCTTAGCAACTTAAAGACGTTATTTCCCATGGACATTTGAATTTTTGAAGGCTATATATATTATATCCTTTGGAAATTCAAATAGAGAAGTTAATACACATATGATTATTTGTGAACAAATAAATCATCTATTTTCTTGTTCTCTTACTCATTAATTTGTATATTTCAAAAAGAGAGAGAAAAATATTATAACGCTCTATTCTTATATTTGCTATTTATTAGAGAGTATCTAGAGAGAAAAATGAAATGTTTTATTTCCTAAGTATGTTGTAAAAGTTGTGTACTGCTCATCTTAAGCATGTTTTGCGAAATCAATATAGTGGTGGTGAAGTCGTTGATTGGAGGCATTATTAGACCGTGGAGAGTAAGAAGTGGGTCGTACTCCACGTTATTTTTAGATTAATTTTCTCTATCCCCATCTCTTTTAAATTTCATATTGTATTTGTTGTTGTATATCTACTGCAATTAAAGTTATTTTTTATCTACTAAATTAAAATTTATTGTTTCAACCCATTTAGGGCAAATACTCCCTCCTCCCTTCCCTTTCGAGTATTCTTAGTGCATTTTCATTTGGTATCAGAGTCAATCTCTATTTTATCTGTATTTAATCGCGTAATAGAGTAAAGTTCATGACATCTAATGCACTAGGGTTTCTAAAGGGGCAAGCTATCAATAGGCCCCTGCTTCTAAGTGAGGTAACTACCCATATTGGAAGTATAGAATGGAAATTTTTCGTAAGGCTCAAAATGGACTAATTTGAAATGTCATAGAAAATTGACCTTTAAAAATAGAAGGAAAAGAAGAAAAAGATTATAATGAAGAAGATTAGAAGAATTAGATTTAAATGAAATTGCTATGAATATTTTGCATTGTGGTTTAAATAAAAACAATTTCAATTGAATACGTACATATAATACTGCTAAAGAAATACGGGATGAACTGGAAAAAACTTACGAAGGAACTATTAGAATTTGAGATACAAAAATAAGTTTTATGTGGTCAATTTGAAATTTCAAAATGCTTCCTAATGAATCAATAGATGAAATGCATAATAGATTCATTAATATCATTAACCCCTTGAGTGTACATGGGAAGAATTTTTTCTAACTTGAAAATAAATTCTAAACTTCTTAAGTCACTACCTAAGGATTGAGAAGTAAAAAGAACAACAATAGAAGAAGCACGAGACTTAAATGCTATGAGTAAGGAAGGACTCCTTAGAGCGCCCAAAATGCGTTAGCTCATCAAAGAGCAATGAGAGGAATTCAACAAGAAGGCTATTACCTTAAAAATCACAAGTCAAGATTCCAACGATGATAAAGATAAAGATGAAAACAAAAATGAAATGAGGAACTTATCTTGTTGGTTAAGAAGCTTAAGAAATACATGAGGATAGTTTCAAGTCAAAAAGAGTGGACAATGATAGTAGCTCATCTAGAAACAAAAAGAATGATGTGATAACATGTTACAAATGTCACAAACCTAGACACATCTAACAGTATTGCCCACTACTCAAGAAGAGATCAAAAAGGAGGAGAAGAAAAGAGCATTTATGGCAACATGGAGCGATGTAGACTCATCTAACTCGGATGTGAAAACACGTGTTTCATGGCTTTAGACGATGAGGTAACTACCCCTAGGGATGCAAGCGGGGCGGGTCGTTATAGGGTACTCGACCGCCCAACCCGCTAAAAACCTATAGGGTCAAACCCTATTGGGTTTTGGGAAGGGTTTTAGGATTAAAAAAACCCGATAAATTATCGGGTTTAGTTTTGAGTTTATTATGTAACCCGTTGGGAAAACCCGACCCGACATAAATTTAAAATATTAAAAAATTAAAAATATTAAGTTATTAAAGCAAGGATCCCATTTATATTATATGTATGTAAAAGTAAGTGGAAATGAAGTGTTTGCATCATTTTATATGATATTATTATCTAAAATTCATTCTTTCAATAAAAGTGTTTGTATCATTAGTAACATAAAACAAAATTCTTTCTTTTGCTTTTTTTTAAGAAAAAAAATTAAAAATCTTGGAATCGGGTCGGGTTATGGGTTCTTTAAATCCTAGGGGGTCGGGTTTTGGGAATGACAAAAAAACCCGATAAGGTTTTTCTCAGGTTCTGGGATACCCATTAAGGACTCGGATTGAGTCAGGTTATGGGTTCCTTAAATCCTAGCGAGTCGGTTTTGGGAATGACAAAAAAACCCGATAGGGTTTTTCTCCAGTTCTCGGACACCCATTAAAGATCAAGGAAGCGTTACCTATGGAGATAATCGAAAATCAACCATTCTTAGTGAAGGTAACATTTTTATAAACAAAGATTTAGTTATTAGAAATGTGCTGCTTGTTGATGATTTGAAACATAATTTACTTAGTGTTAGTCAGTTGTGTGATAATAGCTTTAAAGTAACATTTCTTGCCAATAGATATTCTATTGAAAGAATTGACAATAATCAAGCGCATTTTGAAGGGTATAGACAAAGAAATATTTACAAAATCAACTTAGATGATTTTAAATCATCAAATAAAACTTGTTTATATTCCCAAAATGACAATAGTCGGCTATGGCATAGAAAATTGGAACATATTAATATGGACATTATTTCAAAACTTGTTAAAAAGAATCTTGTCAAAGGTTTACGAAAGATAAATTTTCACAAAGACAAGATTTGTCAAGCATGTTAACAAGGAAAGCAAACTAAGACTTTTTTAGGTCTAAGGATGTTGTTTCCACTACTAGGTCATTAGAACTATTGCATATGGACTTATTGAGTTCTACTCAAACTCTAAGTTTATGAGGTAATAAATACTCCTTGGTTATTGTTGATGACTTCACTAGATATTTATGAACTTTCTTCCTTGCATCTAAAGACGAAACAAATCATGTCTTTTTTAGATATTGCAAGAAAGTCAAAATAAAAAAAGTCTTAATATTATATCTATTCGAAGTGATCATAGGGGAGAAATTTAAAAATTATGAAATCGATGAATTTTGCAGTAAATATGGCATTGAAAATCCTTTTCCAAACCATAGAACTCCACAACAAAATGGTGTAACTAAAAAAAAGATAGAATTTTAATTAAAATGGCTAGAACCATGTTGTGTGAAAATAATTTGCTAAAATATTTTTGGGTTAAAGCTGTAAATACTGCTTGCTACATATCAAATAGAGTTTTTATAATACTTATTATCAAGAAAACCCTCTATGAGCTTTGAAAAAGAAAGAGACATAACATATCTTATTTTCATCCTTTTGGCACTAAATGTTACATTCTAAACAATGGAAAAGAACAATTGGCTAAATTTGATGCTAAAAGTAATGACGGAATCTTTTTAGGTTATTCTTTAATAAGCAAGAAATATGAAGGGTTTAATAAAAGATCTTTAGTTGTTGAAGAATCCATACATGTTGCTTTTGATAATTCCTTGCCTAATTTATGCTCAAATGATGATGTTGATACCGTTAGTGTTGATTTGAATAGATTTTCTCTTGAAAATATCAATAAAAATGATAATGAATATAAAGTGGATGATGTGCATGAATCTGATGATCATAATCTACCTAACGAATGGAAATATGTAAAATCAAATCCAAAAGATCTAGTAATTGGTGAACTTCTAATAGAGTATAAACAAGATCATCTTTAAGCAACATGAGTAATACTGTCTTTCTATCACAAACCGAATTTAAAAATATTGAAGAAGCCTTAAAAGATGAATTTTGGATAAATGCTATGCAAGAAGAATTAAACCAGTTCACAAGACATGATGTTTGGAAATTGGTTCCTAGACCTGAAAGTAGACCTATTATTGGAACTAAATGGGTATATAGAAATAAGCTTGATGAATCTAGTATAATAACAAGAAACAAGGCTAGATTAGTTACAAAAGGTTATAATCAAGAAGAAGGCATAGATTTTGATGAGAGCTTTGCTCCGTTTGCTAGATTAGAATCTGTTAGAATGCTTTTGGTATTTGCTGCTTTCAAAATTTTACTCTTTTTTAAATGGATGTCAAAAGTATATTTTTAAATGGTTTTATAAAAGAAGAAATCTATATAGAGTAACCATCGGGTTTTGAAAACAATGAATTTTCCGATCATGATTTTAAATTAAACAAAGCTCTTTATGAATTAAAGCAAGCTCCTAGAGCTTGGTATAAAAAGCTTTGTAGCTTCTTTTTAAATAATAGATTTTAGAGAAAAAATTAATACGACTCTGTTTATCAAAAAACATAAGTCAGATACATTAATTATGCAAATCTATAGATGACATTGTGTTTGAGCTATTAATATAAGTCTTATAAATGAATTTTTGAGTCCATGAAGAACGAGTTTGAAATGAGCATAATGGAAGAACTCAATTATTTTCTAGGTCTTCAAATAAAACAATCTGAAAATGAAACATTTGTCAATCAACCAAAATATGCAAGAGATCTGTTGAAAAAGTTTAAAATGGATAATTGTAAAACAAAACCCGTACCTATGAAAGCAAATATAAAACTTGATAAAGATAAAAATGATAAAATATTTGTAAAAGGCTCTATGGAGGCATAATAAGCAGTTTGTTATATTTAACAACTTCTAAACCTGATATCATATTCTCAGTGTTTATATGTGCATGATTTCAATTTTTCCCGAAAGAATCACACTTAAGTGCAATAAAACACATTTTCAAGTATCTTGCAGGCACGATTGAAATGTATCCAAAGTTTACCTTTATTGATCTAATTGAATACTCTAATGTTGACTTTGCTGGGTGCAAAGTAAATCAAAAAAGCACAAGCAACACATGCCACTTTCTTGGAAATTCCCTAATATCTTGGTACTCAAAAAAACAAAATTCAGTTGCACTTTCAACTATTGAAGCTGAGTATATAGTTATCGGTAGCTGATTTACACAAATTTTATTGATGAAACAAACTTTGCTTGATTTTGGTTTAAGATTTGAAAATGCTCCAATTTGATGTGACAACATAAGTGCTATAAATTCAATGAAAAATCCATACAACATTCAAGGACCAAGAATATAAAAATTAGAGATCTTATTCTAAATAGAGATATCAGCTTAGAATTTATTGATACAAACAATTAGATTGCTGATATTTTTACAAGACTGTTAAGTGAATATTGTTTTTGCACTTTGCGAAGAGAGTTGGGCATGATCAAGCAAAATGAGTGCTAAAGTATCATGGAAACAAGATAATCAAGAACTTGATCCAATAATAAAAGAAGCTATTAAATGTTCATATTTGCTCTGTGATGCTTATGATCTACTATGTTTGCATTTGCTGAGTGAATAGTGTCATTCGTGAGAATTGTGGGTTAACACTGTAAGGCACTATGCACTTATTTTATTTGAGTGTTCTGATGAAGTCCTCATGTGATGAGGCACTTGTGTGAAGTCTTACGTGTATAGTTAATGGGTGAAGTTCTCATGTGTTGAGGCAAATGTGTGAAGTCCTCATGTGTTGAGGTATGTGCGTGAAGTCCTATGTGTGTAGGCAAGTGTGTAAAGTCCTCGTTGTGAGGCATTTGTGAATTCTGCATATGTTGAAGCAGCGTATGAAGTCCTACATGAATGTAGGCATCTGTGAAGTCCTCTGTATGAGGCAATTGCTCTATGTTGACAAAATGCATGAAGCCTACCTTTTATATTATTTGTGCATCTCCTTGTTTAGAATGTCATTAGCCTATCATTTTTTTTTATGAGTGCAAAGGGGGAGAAATGTAGAATGCACAATTAATAAGCATGCTTGTAGTCTGCTTTGATATGCATTTCTCTAAAATTAAGCATCAAGTCTTTGAATTAAAATTAAGAAAATTCCTTTGAAACCCATATGCTTAATTGAAGGGGAGAATGCTAATTTGAAAATGGGTTAATTGTGCATAATATTGTTCTCATAAAAAGGGGGAGATTGTTGAACTTGTATATTCAATGTGAATTTTAATGAGACAATATAGCGCATAATTAACTATCAAATCATTGTAAACTGCACCTAATTAGTCAAATATGTATGTGTGTATATTGTGCGTCTTTGTGGAGTCTCTGCAGGTTTTTAACAGGAACAGTATCAATCGAGGATCAAGTCGAGAGCTTGATAGATTCACTCACTAAGGTGTGGCAAACTCAAGACTGAAGCTCAACAAGTTCAAAAATGCAGAATCAATGGTCGATAGGTTCATCGAGTGCTCGACGAGACTACTCCTCAAGACACGACAAGCTAAAAGACCAAAGCACAACAAAGTTAAAAATACACAGTCTTAGTCGAAGGTCACGTCTAGGGCTCTACTTGTTGATCAGTTTGGAAATGATAAGCTTAAAACCAACCCTCGACAAACCCAAATAAGCAAAGACTTGTTGAGGGAAAATTTGTGGCGCGACACCTTTAAGGCACAACAAGCATTGAAGCGCGACAGATTAAATATTGGAGTCGATCTGGCAACGACAAACCCAAATAAGCAAAGACTTGTCGAGGGAAAATTTGTGGCGTGACACCTTTAAGGCACAACAATTATTGAAGCGCGACAGATTAAATATTGGAGTCGATCTGGCAAAAAAAGCTGTTGAAGTGCAATTAATACTTAGCGATTTAAAGATGTTATCTCCAACAAACATTTGAATTTATGAAAGATATATATATATATATTCTATCATTGGGAGATTCAAATAGAGAAGTTAATAAACATGCGATTATTTGCAAACAAACAAATCATTTTTTTTCCTGTTCTCTTACTCATTAATTTGTATATCTCAAAAAGAGAGAGAAAAATATTAGTGCCCTGTTCTTATATTTTCCATTTATCAAAGAGCATTTAGAGAGAAAAAGAAAATATTTTATTTCCTAAGTGTATTGTAAAAACTTTGTACTGCTCATCTTGAGCGTATTTTGCGAAATCAATATAGCAGTAGTGAAGTCCTCGATTGGAGGCATTGGTGGATCATGAAGAGTCGGTAATGAGCCAAACTCTACATTATATCTGGATTAATTTTCTCTATCCTATCTCTTTAAATTTCATATTGTATTTGCTGTTGTATATCCACTGCAATTAAAGTTATTTTTTATTGCTGAATTAAAATTTATTGTTTAGTGCATTTTCACATTTTATTAAGCTCCAATTTACACTCTTATTTTAGTAGTGTCATTTGCTTGAATCTGATAGAGGCTAGATCGGAATGTAAATTAGATTTGGGCTATCAGGACCAGTGGAAGGCTTGCAAAATAGGAAATCGGTTAGTGGTACATCAGGCATAGGCCTGGCATGGCCACTCAGATGCCTAAGTTAGCCATTAAGATGGACTAAATGTATGTGATAGGTTGAGTACGACATTATCGTTTCCCTAGTGGGTAAGTGAGTATGTATAGGTAATTGTCCCAACAGTTGTAAGAGTCATGGGATCATGAGTGGGTAGGTGGTTGGTTGGCAACAGACATATGGATAGTGAGATTGACCTACTACTCAACTATTATGCATGATGAATCCGACCGAGCATCTAGTGTGGAGTGGCATACGAGTTAGGACTAGCCAAGGGTCATAGGCATCTAGGTGAGGCCTTATGTTGTAACATTCATGATCACAGCCTGAGCCCTATGGAGCAGCCCGATCCATTAGTGGCTTGGACTTGATTCGGGCGGCCCATGTCCCAATATAAGCCATCAATAAGTAGATAACAAAATTTCCCCCAAAAAGAGATATAAATGGATAACTTGACTACAATTAATCAACTTTGACCAAAGCGAAATTTACTTACTTGAGCAATAAATAAATTTGTATATAAATCAATAAAACCCCAATTGATGGTTTTGCAAACAAAATTTCAAATATGATATTAATAGAATGCAAATAAGATTCAATTTATTAAAAACGTATTCCATGATAAATAAAAAAGTAAATTATATCAACCACTTCCAATAATCTGGAAATATATCAAACACCCTAACTTTTTAGGCCAGTGGATTCATCGGGGAGATCCATACCATCATACCCTTTTATTTGGCATTAGAGAACCTTCCTGAGTTAATCAAGGGGAAGATTGCTATGGGCAAATAAAAAACATTCATATTTAAGGGAAAAACATACAAATTTCACATGTACTTTTCGCTCATGACATAATTTTGTCATTAAAAACTGATGTAGATACAGCTTAGTCCTTAAGCCCAAACCCCTACGAAATTCAATGATTCGTTAGGCCTCGATGCAAATGATTGGAATCAGCCTATTACTTCTGACGCAATATGGACCTAGAAGTGAAACGCATTATTTGTCAGGTGCTGGGAAAGCAAGTCAATAGTTTTATACGTATCTGGAGTTCCATTAACGAAGGGTTCGATGTTCAAATCTAGCCAATTTTGAGTTCTTACATAACAAATTCTAGAGTAAGCTTAATGGCTGATCTTGGAGCGTGGTCGGAAGGATGGCACTACTAAGTTGCGCTCCGGAAGCATTACCAACTTATTACATGCAAGGAGGACCTCTTCCAACTTCCAGCCAGGTCATTGAGCAAAAGAAAGTGAAGTATTCAAAGCTTCTCATGGAATGTTGTGCTGGATAGAAGAAAGGTACTGGGTGATTGGAAGCTACGCTTGTGGATAAAACAGTGGGAGGGCTAGGAATTGCAGATCTGCATGCGTAAGCCTTCCAAAATAGAAAATTGAAACAATCTCAAAATCTCTGAGGGATCACCTTAGTTGGAAAGAAATAGTAATAAAGCAAAGATTGGATTGCAAGCCGCACCTTTTTGTACCAGGTGGGGGGAAAATTAGAAACTTTTTTTCACCAATTGAAAAGGACAGAAAAAAAAAGTCAGAATAATGATACAAGGTCCCTCATTAGAACGTAGTAAACATCCCGTGGTAAAAGAGGTGTAGAATTCAAAGCCGAACGGGATGATGACGAAATTATAAGGAAGTTTGGTCTTCCTTATATATCGAGGGAAGACATCTACTGCAGCTCAATTAAGAACATTTAACAAAATTACTATTAAGAACAAGGGCGTGCAACTCAAGGAAAACAAGTTGAAAAGGATGCAAGAGCGGGACTGGATTTGGAACTCCTACCATAAGCCCAAAAATAATACTATCACCTTGGAAGATCTGTTGGAATGGATCACCAATCGTATCGAATCTCTAGCAACACAACATTTATCTTCACGCATGTGTTCAAGATGCCAACATGAAAAAGAGATTGGTCAATGACTTATAAGATTGCCCATGCATTCAGGGCATTTGAAGAGGTTTCAACATTCAATTCAGGGAATCAAGAAGAAGAAGATAATCCAGTTTAATCGGACTACCTAAATGGATTAACATAATTTTATGCTTGTAGGAAAGAATTATAACAGATTGAGTGTATGAAGATCATCAGTAGCTTCTAGAGAAGCAACTGTGATCCCAGACTACCTTGCAAATTTTGCACAAGAGATAATGAATATCCTGAAGGAAATAATTCAAATAGATTCATGGAAGGATCTTTGGATCCGCACTAATGTGTGATCTTTTATGCTCTCTTTCTTTCCTTTCAAGAGGTAAAGCTATATCTTATAATTTCACCTATGATAATTTGTCAATTTCTGACATTCAGTTACTAAGGACAATTCTGTAGGAATGTTGGATACATGCATGTGTTCCAAGTTTCCTCTGCTCTTGAAAACTTCTTTATATCTAATGTTAAAGTCTTACATTTCCCCACATTCAGCAATGACACAAGGCAGTTTAGGACGGTTGTTGGGTCCAGTAGCCACATTCTCTAATTTTCTGACAACAAGGAGACCATCTCCAAGTACTCTCTGCACAAAACAAGAAAATCATTATAGTTACTTATGCTTAGTCATACATAGAGAAAAGAATTCTTTCAGAGGATGCATGTTTAAGACCGTACCCCAAATACAACATGCTTGTTATCGAGCCAGTCACATTTTGCACAAGTTATAAAGAACTGCAGCAAAGCATAAGCATTAGGTACAGCATTAAGACCATACCCCAAATACATTTATCAGGAAGGTTAAACTAAGGCCAGCCCAGAATTGACTATGCATTGTCAAATAAATGGTGTCATTATAAATGCCACTGCAAAACCACAAGCAGTTTTTTTAAAAAAATTATATAGCCTCTAGATGCAGGAAATAAAAGAAGCATCTCCCTGATCATTCAAGCTATTCGAATGACGTAAATATAGACAACCATATGAAGAAAATATTATATGACAATTCCATGGGGACAAGTAATCAGAATAGATGTCATGTCATCTAAATACATGGGGATGACAAAAGATGGTGAAAATTTGAAGAATTAC
This sequence comes from Combretum micranthum, assembly GCA_024138025.1. Lineage (NCBI taxonomy): Eukaryota > Viridiplantae > Streptophyta > Magnoliopsida > Myrtales > Combretaceae > Combretum > Combretum micranthum. Next base: position 518,960 of record JAMXBD010000426.1, on the reverse strand, counting down.
CTGACAACCATTAGTGTTTGGTCCACTGTTTGCCTGCAAAAGCAAACGATAAAATTAATTATAAATAAAATAATGAGATTAAGACTCCAAAAAGCCAAGGTTGGTCTTCGCCCTCAAATGAATCAAGCTTTCTCATGCAAATGCATTTTTTTCAACATTCGTTCAACAGAAGATTTGACATCAGAAGTCCTCCAAAAAAAATGACTCAGGATAATCCCATCAAAAGCACAGGGGCAAATAAAAAAGGACCATAAACAAAGTTAAGTGTTCCATGCTGCTTAATTCTAGGTTTCGAGTTATCCTAAACTGCTAAATTAGCAGCATAAAGGCCAAAATATTCTCAAGACTCACTTGAAAAGTGAGCAAAAACAATAATAGAATAACAGGCTTGTATATATAGAAAACATACCATGGACAACAAACCAGGGCCAGTGTGTTTGGCGGTGAAATTTTCATCCTCAAACTTATGACCATAGATAGATGTACAACCGCTTCCATCACCCTGTCAAAACAATAGAAAACATTCCATATTGAGGAAATCATAGGCAACGAAATCACTTTATCAGAGATATTATGTAATTGATTATCCTGCCACTGGCAAATGCACTCGCTTTGATTGGAAATAAAGGGAGGAGGGAAGGAGGTTGATGTGAGAAGAGCATAATAACTAAACTTTTGGGTTGTCTTATTTGTTAGATCTAATGCAAACAGAAGTTCGGACAAGACAAAGTTAAGCTGGTTATCCACATCTATATGTGCAAGTACCTAGTGTTGGCAATGCCAAGGACATGAGTTCTAAGGTCATAGATGGGCTTGGCAAAGAACTATCGTACAGTGACTTAAAAAGGTAAGCTAACCCCTGCCTAGTGGGAACAATGTTGCTGTTTGTTGTAAACATCTCAGAATTGACAAGACCAAATAGGATAGTATATAATTAACTGACCTTCACAAAATCTCCTGCTTGAATCATGAAGTCCTTAATAACTCTGTGAAATTGGCAGCCTTTGTAACCAACAGGCAAACCCGCTTTCCTGCAAAAGCATTTTGGTAGCAGAAAACATCAAGAGAAAGCTTATAATCAGACACAAAGTAAAGACCTTCCCTACGGACAGCCTCAGTATATCTAAAATTGTCCATACAAAAGACTAATATATTGACAAGAGAGCTAGCTATGCAGACACACCGAGTCAAGAAACTACTTGCATTTTTTGAGAAAAACTAGACAGTTAGGATTCTAGACAAACAACAGCATCAAAGAAATGTATCCACTTACATCATCTACGCATAAGAAGAAAAGACTCTTCTATAGGAAGGAATTTCTCCTATATGGTGGATCTTCTATCACCACACATCAGGTGAAAGCTAATAAATCATAAACACACCAAAGACCTTCTCTACAAACAAAAATGGTATCTGAAACTGACAGTTAAATGTTTGAAACGATTGGAAGGATTATATGTTGCAACAAAGTGGCAATAACAAGTCACACCAAGTAAAGAAGCTAATCGCATGCTTGGTAAAAGAAAGAGAGACTTGTGTTTCTAAGGGCGAAAAAAAACACCATAAATGTTTGCTGTGTTTGGACAGAGGAAGTCTACTAAAAATGATGGAAGCAGGAAAAATGGAGCAAAGTGCTGCTGTTTGGCATGCTTGTTGGGAGGAGAAATTGGTGGATTTCAACGGAAATGGAACGAAAAATTGACAACTTCACTTTTCGTCCAAAGTTAGGCTGAAACAGGGAGAAATGGAATGAAATGTATTCGAAAGACTAAAAACCCTATTCCTCTTTTTTTATTAATATTTTATAAAAAATCATATAAGAATAATTATGTCAATGACTAATACCATTTCTCTCCTTTTCCTTCCATTACCTTCATAAATTACCAAACATAAAATAAAAATACTACTTCTTTCTATTTCCACTCATTTCCATTTCCTTCCATTTCTTTCCATTCACTTCCCTCCATTTCTACTTTAAACAAAAATGCCGTAAAGGATTCACTCACAGCATCCAAGCACTAGAAGAGAGCACATCTTCAATAGAGGTTAACACCTTTGTTCCATCTTCAAAGGTACGGGCTGTAATAGTAAATTCCTAAAGCAAAGGAATTTTTTTGCCAACAAATAAATCACGACTTCCAAGGCAGATTTCCTTCCCTATCAGATTATTGTCCTCTGTCCAAACCCATCATAAAGACACTTTTAAACTTTCCTTATCATTTGTTTCAATCTATGTTTTAAGATTGTCTAATATTATGATTAGTTGTGGTCATGAATATGTTCGCGGTAGGAGATGTTAGTAGGAGGTTACCACACATTTTCCCATCAGGGTTACCACACATTTTCCCATCAGGGAACATTAATTAAAATCCCATAGTTGCCAACCCCACCCACCAGAATCCAAAGGTTACATATTAATTTTACACCACCACTTTCCAGCTAAAAACAACTACTATCCTCACTCTCTTAATATTCCTACTATATATAAAAGATTATATATTCAAACAAAAACAAAAATCAAACTTTACCAAGAATATTTAATTTGATGTATAAATAAAAGTCGCAGTGGGATTTACCTATACTCTCCAGTGCAAAACTGCCTGCAAAATTATAAAAAGTGGAAATTAGGGTCTAATCATTGGATAGTGCATAATACTAATGTAGAGAGAGAGAGAGAGAGAGAGAGAGAGAGAGAGAGAGAGAGGAGGGAGAGGGAGGGAGGGAGGGAGCGAGCGAGGGGGACCTGAAATTTTCAGCAGTTTTAGGTGCAATATCGGCAAAAAGCTCCATCTTGATACGACCGGCCGGAATTGTCCGATTGTGACGTCGAAGAACACCACCGGGTTCTTAGGGTTTGGTGGTCGCACGTGCCACTCCACACCTGATGACGCCATCTCTCTCTCTCTATGGGTGTTTCTCTGCTCTTTCTCTCTCTACCCTTCGCTCTCTCAGTTCTCTCTCCAGCAGAAGCAGAAAGCCGAACTACATTGCGTTGCGCTAGCTAACAGTGGTTGAATTTCAAAAGAATTTTTCCTTGCGCTGTTGTTGTTTTTTTTTTTTTTTTTCCCCACTTTTTCTTGTGTAATTTTATAAATATACAATAAATAAATAAGTTAGGGGGAAAAAAAAAAGAAATTATACTTTTGAAGTCTTAAAAGTTATAAAGAATTGCATTACATTAATTCAATAAAATAAAATTAGAAATGTAATGTTGACATTTACTTTATTGTTCATGATATATGAAACTTGATAAATTTATATAATTAACTATTTAAAATTTAAAAGTATTAATTTATTATTTATAAACTTTTTGAATTCATTCATAATATTTAAATGGAGTCGTTAATTGTTAAAATACATAAAGTTCATGTAAATAATTATAAAATTTGACAAAGTTGTTATAGTTAATTACAAAAATAAGTAAAGTTTAGAATATGAATTGACGTTTTTAAACTTCAGGTAATTAATTATACAAATAATCAAGTTTAGATACCAAATATGACATTCACCCTTAACATAATTTCATTCTTATAACTAATGTATATAAAAAATAAATTGTTATATCAATTTTATTTTTTCAAAAGCAATACCATACATTTCTAAGCGATTTATAAATATAATATCATTGTCGGACCAGTATTTTTTATTATCTAGTTTAGTTTTCTTTAATTTGATTTGTACTTGAAATAAATTCTTTATTAGGATTTAAAAGAAAGTTGATTAACTAAAAACTTTAAGAATCCTCATTTGATCAGGATCGAGAAGAAATGATAAGTTACCATTACTGAGTTGGTTGATCGTAACTGATTAATGCGTAATAAATATTGATTTAAGGCCAACTATTCTTAAATCAAAGTTTTCACATATTCAAGAGTTGACACATGTCATTTCTTCCTGTTGCTAAAAAAGTAAAAGGCATTTGAATGTGAGTTTTTCATTCATTCTGACCTCCTTTTAAGACCAACTTTAAATCTCTTACCTCCTTTTGTGCATGCATGTGAGTTTTTCATTCATTGTGCTTATCTATGCCTCAACATATAATGCAAATAAGATATATTTGAGATTTAAGTTGTTGGCCAACTAAATAAGTTAGCCCATTGTGGCCCAAATCCATATAATATCAAGCCCAAAATATATAATTATAGGCCTAAGATAATATTTTAAATAACATTAGGCCTTGTGATATTTTTATAATGAGAAAATGTCAAATTTGGTACTTACACATTGCTAAAAAAGTACAATTAGGTAGATGAACTTTAAAAAGTTCAGTTTAATACCTAATTAAATGTTTTGTGACTGTAACGCTGTTGAGTTTTGTTGCTAACATAGAGATACGACCTCATCATTGAGTGACACATAAACAAGTAAAACAATGAGAGAGAGAGGGAAGGAAAAAAGGAAGAGAGAAAGAAGGACATAAAAACAGAAGTAGAAGAAGATCACAACTATGTCTCAAAACTTTTAAACCCAATCACACATGAACCAAAATCATGTTCACCTACCAGTTAGAAAACCCCTAAAGCAAAACCCATCTTCTCATTTAGGTATTTTATATCCACATGATTCTAGAGCAATTGGCGTAAAAGATTTAATTTTTACAAAAATAAGAAACACCATGAACCTAATGATATTAGCTTTGTGCTTTAAATTCGTGTTATTTGAATACACATTTAGAGAGAAGCTATTAAGTTCGTTTGTGGTGCTAAAGAGAGATATGTTAAATCTTTTGTTATTAGTCTATTTTTAATGAAAAAAGAACGGTATTTATGTTCCTCATGAAGAATCATACACGAATTTTGTCTCATATCCAAGTTTCCTACTTTAGATAGATTTAGGTTAAAGTTAATAGAAAACTTAGATTTTCGTCAAATTTCAGTCTTTATGTTTTCTATTTTTTTTAGGAATTCACTTGTTTGCTTGTGAGTGTTATCAATGAATTATTATTCTCATGTAATATTCATAAAAAAAATTATGATGATTTGTCTCCATCAGGCTCCTTTTTAAAAGAATATTACAAACTCAAAATACAAATGTAGTTCTTTGATAAAACAAAGAAAAACAAAACTATCTACATTCTTCAATCCTAACTCACTTCACTCATCCACAATCTTCTCCCAAGTTGACCCATACCCAAAATAATCAATATCATCATCATATCATCAACATCTGGAAAAAGAACAACAACAACAACAAAAACAATGAGTCGAAGCCCAGTACGATAGTAATACAAACACATACGAAATGACACACAAGCTTAGCTAAATATAATACAACAGACAATAAGTTATTATCTTTCTTTTAAAGTAAACAAATTAACACCGAGGCACTCACACTCTAGAACAATTCTAGAAACCTGAGGGTCATGAGTAATAGTGAACGTTTAGGGGATTGATATAGGCAGCTCGAATACCTATATCTCATATATGATATATCTAAAAAAGAATAAATAGCCTCATTTAAAGGTCACAACCGTTACACATCTTCACTTATCTTAATCCATAACATCATTTAGTTCAACCGGTCCTATAAATGTGAATTATATCATGTTACTTTATCCCAAGCTTAAGTAAATGTTACGTCAATATCGTTTGCCCCATCAGCTATTCGTTGAGCCACTTATGAATTGCCATTGTATCATGGCATACCATTGCATCGTAATAGGAGGTGGCATAAACACCTAACTACTGTGCCCTGCTTGAGACAAGGTTGCCTCTCCTTGGACCAAATTCAACGGCACAATCACAAGCAGTACTCAATTATTTAAGTCTTTAAATTTTAATTCATTTTAGTATGCCTATCCTATCATCTAACATGCAGGTTACTGCATGCCTTATTTAAACAGGACAAAGATCAAATGATAATCCAAGAAACAAAAACCAGATCTACACATTTGTTCAAAATATTAAATTATATAAGCAATTTAATTATCTATTAACTTATATCAATTTCATATTAAACATTCCTTTTTATGTTTTTATTTGATCAGACATAAAATAGGAACCCTAACATGGCTACGAGATCGCTCGACTAAGATATAGACAGTTCCCCGTTGTCTGTCAAATTATTTCTAATTATACCTAGCTTTGGTCTAACATATTTTAGAATTATGTACTCCTTATCATTTTAGGTTTAGTCTAACTTATTAATCTAGGCTAATTATAAGCTAAGTCTATATCAATCTAATCTTAACCAAGATAATTATACTTAGTCAATCTAATTTATTTTAACTCATTATAGTTTATTAAGTCGAGTTTAACTTAATTTATTAACTAAGTTCATTTTATAATTAGAAACTATATTAACCCAAGTTGGTTATTAATCCTATTAATTCATTTAACTCATTTATACAAGCACTAACATATTATATCTATTATTCCATCATTCATCTAATTTGTTTCATTTAAACAAAGCGAAATAGGGCATAACCATTAATCATGCCCATGATCAAGGAAGGGAAGGCGAACATCAGTGCTCGCGGGTTGAATCACGCCTGCGATCTTCAAAAACTCCAATACCCAAGGCTACCAAGGAATCAATCATGCCCGTGATTTTGAGATCTCAAAAATTTAAAAACAATCCAAGGCTAGCGAGGGATAGATCACGCTTGTGATTGATTGAATATTTAAAAAACCAAGCCATTGTGTGTCAAATTACGCCCGTGACAACAAATTTTTCCCAAAATAATGGCCATCGTGGGATGGATCACACCCGTGATTACTTAAAAATTCAAGATCCAAAGCTACCACAAGTGTGATCATACCCGTGATTTGTGAAAAACTGTTGAACTCGACACTTTAAAATCCATTGTCACTTTCGTGACTTTTGACCCAGTACACAAAAATCATGTTTTTCCCCTTTTTGCTATATTTTAAAACTTTAAAACTTAATTTATTTTAACTACTTGTTTTACGTCATTTTTCAACATCTATTTACCTATTACCACTTCATAACTAATAAAAATCTAGTTCTAACATGGTTACACAACCTAAGTTCATCCTATAAGCTCATACATCCATTGTTTACAAATCTTATCACAAATTCTATATATAACTAGCAACAATACATCAAATACATGCATATAAAACAACACCAAATAAAGAAACAACTTAGCTTTTAGGTCTAGCAAACATAGACTTCTTTTCTTGTTGTTGGGGCTACCAAGAGTTTATTTCCATCTCCCAGCTTTTATTTCTCCTATATTCTTCTTCAAATTGAGATTTTAGGGATTGATTTTGGGAGAAAGAAAAGAGAAAAGAAGAAGAGGAAAAAGAAGAAGAATAAAAAGAATTAAGAGAAGAAATGAAGAGAGAAAAGAGAGGGCAGCAAAAGATAAAAGGAAGAAGGTAAGAAAAGGATAACTTAAGCTTTTCAAATAATTATCTTTAGTTCTAAAAATAATTTGAGAATCTATATAATAGTAATTTATATCTTGATTTACAAATCTAGTTTACGAATATAATTTGTAGAAAATTGACATTTAATTTAGGTGTAGCTTAAAATCTGATATTTTTAAACAAGCAATTGATTTTAATATTTATAAAGATTTTAACAAATGAAAGATAACCAAAATTTAAGGTCTTAAAGAATTTAACAAACATTCAAATCGATTGTTTAGGGGTTTAGAGATAGGAAATTATAAGAAAAGTAATTTATATTAATATTTGAGAGAAATTAGATAATTTGATTTATAAAATTGGTAAATGAAGACAATAGGCATTTAGAAAAGAATATTCGAAATCTCAAATCTCAATTCATCCTATTTACTAATTTAATTATATCAAATTGTCTGTTCCTTTTCTATTATTTACTTATTTTATTTATTTAAACTATCTAACTATGTTCAAAATTAACTATTTATTATATTATTCAATTAAACCAAATCTAATTTAACTAAGTGAAGGTTTAGGGTATTTCAATTATTCTCAAACGTTATAACATTTCAATATAATTTACCCAATAAAAATTTACCTATACACGAAAAATTAAATAGTTATGTTTTCCATTCACTAACTATGAAGTATATTAAGACTAGTTTTATCCTTGTTTTACATTTATTTCTTAGTTGTCCACATGTCTTAATTAGATTACTTATCAGTTTTGTATATATAGCTTGTATAGGTCTGTATAACTAACTGAAGCAAATATAACTTTCATAATTCCCTTAACTGTTCTATGATTTCTCCTTCTCTGCTTCATATATCTCATTCTTGAAGCCTAGTAATGGAGGATTGGATCAATTCTTGTTCCTCACATGGTATCAAAGTATGCCAGGTTTTGTTCCTCTCTTTTCCTTCAGTTCGTTCAAGTTTGTTTGTTGATCGAAAAGTATTTCTTCTTTTGTTCTTGCTTTTGTCGAACATGAATTTGGAGAATCAAGAAATTAATGATCCTTTACATTTATTTGGTTCTAATAATCCTAGAATGAACGTAGGAAATTGGATCTCTAATAGAGAGAATTTCCTTCCTTGGAGTAGTCTTCTTAGAATGGCCTTAGGTGCTAAAATGAAATTAGGCTTTATTGAAAGGACAATCCCTAAGCTAGAAGAAGGTCCTGTTGAATTTACTAAGTGGACTAGCTATGAGTACATGGTAACATGTTGGATTCTTAATTCCATGACTGTTGAATTAGCTCAAAATTTCATGTATGTAAAATAGGCACATGAGCTGCGAAAGAAAGTTCTTAAGCACTATGGTACTTTTTTTTTTTTTTTAACCGCATTGAGCACTATGGTTCAGGTAATGGACCTTTGATGTTTTAACTAGAACATGAGATATCAAATCTAAAACAAGAAAATATGATGGTAGCAGCTTATTATAATAGGTTAAAAAAGAGTTGGGATGAATTAGATGCTTTGTAAATTTTTCCCAATTGCACTTGTGATGGGTGTACTTGTGATTTGAAACATAAACAAGAGTTTGATGCACAAAGCAAGTTGATGCAGTTTCATATGGGGTTAAATAATGCGTATGAAGGGGTTTAGAATCAAATTTTATCCATGGAACCTTTACTAAGTTCAATCGAGCTTTCTACTTAGTTCAACATGTGGAAAAACAAAGAAAAGTTACTGGAATATTGAACAATAATGTAGAAATGTCAATTCGTAATGTTTAAACTAGAAATATTCAAAATTTCAATGATAGAAAGAAGTATAAGAAGACAATTTGTAAGCACTATAAAAGGGAAGGTAACGGTATTGACAGTTACTTTCAACTCGTTAGCTACCCAGACTGGTTTAAGGGTAAAAGGAATGTGAAAAGCAAACAAGTCATTGCGTTTGTTGTTGATGATTCGATTCGGAGGCATCGGACTCCTTTTGATATTGATGATCCTATTTCTAACAATAGTTATGTTGCAAAATGGTAGACAGGTTTTAATAAAAACATGATGCAATCATTATGTATGGAGATGATGGAAACGTTGAAAGTGCAAGGAAACAAAGAGCATATTGGAGCGACTACAAACAATGTTTAGTATGTAGGTGTCATTTCCAATTCTTATTTCTGTAGCTCAGTAAGTAATGAAAAAGGATATTAGATTTTAAATAGTGGTGCAACTGATCATATGACACCTTGCTTGGATTTTTTATCCAATATACACACATTACCAACATTTATACCAATTAAAATACTTGATGGATGCACACCTTTTGTTGATAAAATAGGTTCTATCCAAATTACTTCAAATACTCTTCATAATGTTTTTATACACCACAATTTGCTTACAACTTGTTATCTACACACAAATTAACAAGAGACAGCAATGTTGTTGTTCAATTCACTTTCCAAAATTGTTTTTATACAGGACATGAAGAGTAATAACTGCCTTGCTGTTGCACAAGAGCATAAAGGCCTTTACATTCTTTAAAAGGAAGATGTCGGTATTTCATCAATTCTTGATGTTCTGGTTGGTCATGTATCTCATATTAGTAATAATAAGGACTGTGGTTCGTTTATGAAGTTAATTTGCAAAAGACTTGGTCATTCTTTAGTTGTAAAGTTGCAGCATTTAAAGGATTGTAAATCATTAGACTTTAAGGATTTGTTTGTTTTACTTGCCAAGAGACTAAACTCCATAGGCTTCCATTTAGTAGAAAGGACAAAGTGTCTTTGTCACCTTTTCATTTGCTCCATTTAAATGTCTGGGGACCTTTCCACATTACTTCATTGAGTGGTGCTAGATATTTTTCTCACTATTGTTGTCGAGCCTGAATTTTGCTCATTTTCTCCTAAAGGTCCCGATCCATATCAAACCCAGCCCATTTGATACAGATCACTCGACAAGGAACTAGTAGGGCTTTCGTAAAAAGCCCGATTTCTAAAAAAATTTTGATTGGAGTCGCCACCGGCTAAAGTCGGAAAAAAGGTGAACCAAAAACCAAATGGGTGGTTTGGTTTCTAGTTCAGCCACTGGTATTCGAAAAACCAAAAAATTGCTAAGTCCGGGGGCTACTATTTTAAAACCTAAACGGTTATCTAGACTTAGATGGGCTTTAGAAATCTTGAATTATATGGGCCAAAGAGGTAATTTTGGATTTTTTTTTAATTTTTCAATTTTTTTGTTTGTTTATAAAAAGGAATTTATTTGTTTGCAAATATATATTTTTTTGTTTAAAAAAAATCCTAAAATTTTTTTATTTTTGTGACCGTCCCGCAGGTGCCTACGTATCCGCTAGCCGGAATCAGGTCCCCGTAGTTCGTTTTGATTTTATAAAATTTTTAATTTATTTGTATTTTTTTATTTTGGAAACCCGCCAAGTTTAAGTTATTTAACTATTTTTAAATTTGATTTTTGAAAATCCCTAATGCACCTAATTTTCATATATTTTATTTTTTGAAAACTCCTAAAATATGTCTATTTTTGAAAAAACTCCATTTATTATTTTGTTAATTTAGAAAATAATTAAATGATATTTATATAAGCTAAGAAAAACCATTTTTTTTAATAACAAAATATACTAGATATATATATATAGAAAAAAGGTAAAAAGAATTTTTGCAATTTTTTTATTATTTATTATTATTATTTTTTTTTTTACAAAGGTGGGTTGTTAAATAATAGATTATTAATGCCACGAGCATGCATCGAATACATATTATTAAAAAAATAAAAAAATAATATTCCTAAGATTATTATATATATTTTTGTTGATTTTCAGGGTTTATATTCAAACTAAAACTTATCCTAAAAACACATATATAGACATACGCAAATACAAATTTATTGATTTTTTATATTATATATTTTTATTTTTATTTTTATTTCTTTTTTAATTTTAATCAAAAATCATGTCATAACTATATCCTAAATTTTATTTATTTCAACATTACACTAATAAGATTTCTATATATTTTTATTTACATTTTCTATTCATTTTTCTTTTTTTTATTTTACCATTTTCTGTTTTTTATGCATTTAATAATAATAATAATAATATCAACTAATAAAAAAACAATAAAATAAAAAAAACTTGAACCTTATGAACTGACTATTGAAGTGCTGTTGAAGTGATTTGATGATGGTGGCGGATCGACGGTGGAAGTGGCTTGGGACGGTGGCTGGAGTAGTAGTGACTAGAGCAACTACGGCTGGTGATGGTGGCCGAAGCGGTTGTGGCTGGTACAGTGGTGGAAGTAGCTATGGTTTGGGACCCGGTGGTTTGAGATGGCTGTCGGAGTTAGATGGTTGGGGTGGCTGTGGTTTGGGACAGTGGTGGCTTGAGATGGCCGTCGGAGTTGGGTAGTTAAGGTGGTGGTTTTGGGTTTCTTTGATTTTTCCTCTCCTCTTTTTTTTTTTTCGAAATTTTTCTTTTGTTTTTTTTTTCAAAAATTTTTCCTTGATCTTTTTTCTATACTTGGAGGAGGATCGGGGTCGTGGTTTTTATAGAGCGGGATGGGAGATGAAAGAATCACGACCATTAATGGCCGTTACAAAACTTGAATTCGACCTTAATGGCCGTCTGTTACGAATTGATTAGAAGAATTGGGGGTTATGAAATTTCCACCATAAATTCGTTTTAAGGCACATTGATGATGGAATTTAAAGTAAATAGATGTTTTTTTATCTTCCTATCAAAAAAAGAAGCTCGAAACGAGCTTAAATGCTCAAAAATGGTGGATGCGGAGATGAGGAAGACGACGCGCGTGTGCCACACGCGCGAGTCTTCCAAGGCGCGTGAGATCTCGCGCCGCCCGTGCACTGCATGCGCGTAAGAAAAAAAAGTCCTCGTGCGCTGAGGGTGATTCGAAGTCGGGTCTCTCCTCCAACATTACATTGCCTTAACCAACTGTGCTGGTTTGTTTTCCTCGTTAATTAGGCCATTTCAATTGTATTTAACCCATTCAAACCAGGCTTAATATAATTTAAATAAAAACGAGCCAAATTTGATACGAGTTTGTGATTCAAATTAATTTCAAATATAGCCTAAAACATGACAAGACAAATAATCTTTTTTATATTATTATTATTATTATTATTATTATTATTATTATTATTATTATTATTATTATTATTTTCCTCTTTTTTTTTAATTTTTAAACTTCTAAAAACTTATTTACTAAAGATGGGGTTTATTATTATTATTTTTTTTCTTAATTTTCAATTTTTTATATTCTTTTCCAATTTTGTAATTTTTTTTAATTTAGCTAATTTATTTATTTATTATTTTTTTTACAATTTTCAATTTTTATTGTATTTTCTACCTTTTTTATAATTTTTATGATTTTTTGAATTATTATTATTTTTTTATTTTCTAAAAGAGGGGGGGAGGGGGCAAAAATGGGGTGTCGACAATTGTTAATGATTGTTTTAGATGTACTTAGACTTACTTGCTTAATAATAAATTTTGAGTACCTAACATCTTGTCACACTTTTTCAAGTATGTGCAAAATCATTTCGAGATTTTTCGAAAGTTTGTAAGATTATATAATGGAGGAGAATTTGTATCTAACACTTCTCAATCACTTTCCCATTCTCCAGGCATTGCCATCAACACACTATAAAATATACACATCAACAAAATGGTTGTGTCGAGAGGAAACATTGCAATTTACTTGATACTTCTGGTGCTTTAAGAATCCATACAAATTTGCCTAAAGAATTTTGGAGAGAATGCATTCTTACCGCCACTTATCTTATAAACCATATGCCTACATCTATTCTTTCATGGAAAACACCAGTTGAAAGGCTCTATGGTACTGTTCCAGATTACAGTTACGTAATGTTGTTTGGATTTTTATGTTTTGTCAAAAATCGTTCTCATTCCATTGATTAATTTGATCATCATTTTGTTAAATGTGTCTTTCTTAGTTATTATAATTTATCTATAGGATATAAAACGTATAATTTAGCTAATGAATCTATCTTTGCGTTTAGGAATGTTGTGTTTTTCGATCTCAATTTCCTTTTAGAGGATCTGCACAAGGCTATGTTCATATTGCTCATACTATCAATCACGTCCCTTTAGTTAGTAATGAGTTTGGTCATATTGCTTCTAATCCTCAAGGTATTGATTTTATTCTTGAAGTTGTGACTGGGTCGCATGGTTCTTCTCCTACTATATAGGATATTACACTTAAAATATCATCTAGAATTTGAAAAAAACCTACATGGCTTGAGGACTTTATGTATAATTTGTAATAACCCAAAACAATACAACTCAAATATATAAAAAAAAATCATTAGGTAAATAATATAAAGTTTTGGGAATGTTTTGAAAGAAATTACAAAAAAATCACTCCAAATTTTTCACGTTTTAAAAATATTAAAATACAACAATCTATTTGTTAATTAAAAATTTGAATTCTATCAATAAAATTTTAAGATACAATTTTAAAATAGTTTTACACAATCAATAAAGGATAATAATACTATCACATAATGAGATAACCTAATTTCAACTTTAATAAGATAATGGTAATTTGGATAAATATCCAAAGAGCAAAAAAAATGAGACATTTTGATTTTAATCTTGTCAAGATGATCACACTAATAACAATTATAAAACATAACACCTTTAATAATTAAAAGAATACAAGCACTATATATTTTACATGCACACTATTATATATATTCAAATAAGAATGGAAAAACGAGTTAACAACCTTCCATTTTTGAATTTATCTTGTCGTCTGAGTCAGGGTCGTGTTGTTATGTGTCATCTTAGGTCTAGTGTTGAGTCTAGTCAAGTCGTCAGTCGTTTATTGTTTTTATTGAGTCTGAGTCTTTTTCAAAAATCGAGTAAGTAAATGTTGAAATCACTAACTAAATTTTATTGTTTATATATGCTTTATTGCATAGAATATCGGTTTTGTAAAGTTAAGGAAACATTTAAATCTCGAAATATGTTGTAGAAAATGAAAATAATAAGAAATTCAAATAAATGTGATAAAAGACCAAAACAATATAATCATACTACTTGTAAAACATAAACTTAATAAATATGAACGTTTAACAAAGGAATTAAAATTTTCTTTAAGAAATGAAAAATAATAACGAAATTTAACAAATTAAGCCAAGTAAAATGATTAATAAGATAAAATTTAACATCTTGACATAACCAATTAATAAATAAATTAACTGAAATTTGAGATTTTAAATATTCCCTTCATTTAGCTCTTTTGCTTTAACAATCGTTTCTAATAAATCAAATCCTGTTTTTGTAAATTTCAAACTAAACCTCTTCTCTTTTTATTATAAAATCTCTAAACTTTTGGAAAAGTTTAATTTCAATGTTTAGTAAATTTGTAAACTAAATTTCAAACTAAACCTCTTCTCTTTTTATTATAAAATCTCTAAACTTTTGGAAAAGTTCAATTTCAATGTTTAGTAAATTTGTAAACTTCAAACTTTAACTTATTTCATAAATTGATTCCTCTAATTCTTCACAGTCATCAATTTAGACCATTTTTTTTAAATTATAAATGACTCAAAATTCTCAAGTTCAAGTATTTGAATTCATAAAACGTTATAAATTAGTTATTTTCAACCTAGATTCTATGTACTTATCAAATCAACTGATTTGTTTCTCCAATTGGATACTATAGGGTAGTTAATATCCCAGGAACTAACTGGCACTAAAGGATGTCGCTTGTGTGGGTATTAACCGAGGAGTGTTAGTACTTAAGGAGTTTCTAAGGTTCTAAGGTAAAGTGAAGGTTATGTTGGCAATATATATGTATATACAAAATGAGATTTAAGTTTTAGCATAAGTGAGTTTCAAAATGAAATCCTCCCTCCTTAATTCTTTCGAAGGAGAAGTTAAAGGTTATTTTTTAACAAAGTGAGCTTCAAAAGAAATCCTCCCTCCTTAGTATTCTAAGGGGAAGTTTGAGGTTATGTTCCCATATAAATGAGTTTCAAAATGGAATAGTTGAAAGCTATGAGCTATGAAAGTATAATGCTAAATGCATGGGCTAAGAAAGCAATGAGTTGAATGCTCTAAGTTGAGAAAGTACCCCCTTCCTTAGTTTTCGGTTCTCCTGGGCATGAATGACTTAAGTTATTCTTTCAACCCCCAAGAGAGGGTGTAAATCTTTATGGGTTTGGATTTCGATCATCCAAACTATGCATATTATATGATTAAGTGTTACATTGCATATGTTTGTTAATAGCAATTGTTTGGCATTTGTTTGTTGTGTAGTTTGTAATGTTATTCGTTGAGATTTGGTTTAACTCGCAACCCCATAGTTTTTGTGTAGGGATATCTTAGGCCGGGAATGGGATAAGGAAGTGTGAAGTTCGTGAAGATATGGAGATTAGTTTATATGTTTAGTGTTTAAGTTTAAGTTATGTAATGTATGAGATATACCTATAATTAGATTAGTTGTGCAATAGTATGAAGTTTTGTAATTTGTATATGATCAATTCTATTTTACTGTTTAATGGGGGATACCGACGCTCTACGGCTCAGGAGGATTATGGGAATCCGTATTTCCTTATCTATAAAAATGTTTTTATGGAATAAAAGAATTGTTTAGTAAACATTAAGTAGAGTTTTGTAGTCTCTTACTTGCAAAACGATTCTCATATATTGGATACATGCTTGATATGATAACTATAGATTGATCCTTATAAGCCCCCTTTTGGGATGTGACATGATTATGTTGCATCATTAGCTAATGTGCTCTCAATTCGAGAACCTTCTAATTACTTAGAAGCAACTACTCAACAAGAATGGGTTGATGTTATGCAAAATGAATTGAATGCTTTAGAATTGAATGATACATGGGGATTGACCTCTTTGCTTGAAGGTAAACAAGACATTGGATGTAAGTGGGTCTATAAAATCAAACACAGACCTTATGGGAATGTTAAGAGTTATAAAGCTAGGTTGGTTGCAATGGGGTTTACACAAGTTGAAGGGGAGGATTATACTAAAACATTCACTTTAGCTACTAAGTTGAGTTTAGTTAGAGTTGTTTTGGCTGTGGCTATTGTTTTACGTTGGTCTCTTCATCAAATAGATATCAGTAATGCCTTTCTTTATGGGCATTTAGATGAAGAAATTTACATGTTACCTCCTCTTAATTATTCCAAGGCTGCTTCATCCCAAGTTTGTTGTTTCAAGTGATCCTTATATGGACTAAAGCAAACAGCTAGGCAATGGAACTTGGAGTTATCTTCTTATCTTCTTTCATAAGGATTCTCTCAATCCTCTCATGGTCAGTCCTTATATACTCAATTTTCACCTGTTGTATCCATTGTTATTCTTCTTTATGTTAATGATATGCTCATCACAAGCACTAATTCTAGTGAAATTGATCATTTGAAGGTTGTTTTACTTGATAGGTTTACTATTAAGGATCTTGGTTTAGCAAGATATTTCCTTAGGCTTGAATTGTGTCCCATAGCTACTTGTTTGTTGATTCATCAAAAGAAATTTATTCTTGATACTTTGCTTAATGTTGGTTTGTCTTCTGCAAAACTAGCCTCTACTCCCTTGCCAAGTGGATTTAAGCTTAATCCTTCTTTTGGTGATCTGCTAGATAATGTGTCTTCTATCATCATCTTGTTTGCAAATTGCTCTATGTTGCTATGATTTGACTTGATATTACTTTTGCTATCCATTACCTGAGTCAGTTTATTTCTGCTCCTCGGGTGCCTCATCTTCAAGCTTTATCCCACTTGCCTTAATACCTTAAGGGTTCAATTAACATGGGTTTTTTCTATGCCGTAAGTTCTTATTTACAATCACATGGTTATTGTGATGTTAATTGGGCTGGCTAGTTGTTATGATCGCAAGTCTATTTCTGGTTATGGCATTTTACTTGGTTTATCTTTGATATCTTGGAAGTCTTGAAAGCAAAGTACTAGTGCTGCTTGTAACATTGAGGCTGAATACTGCAATTTTACTTTTGCTACGAAAGAGACCTCGTGGATTTCTTACTTGTTAAGGGATCTTCAAATTGATATTTGGTTGCCCATTACTTTATCTTGTGATAATCGATTTACTTTGCTGATTGCATGTAATCCTTGCCTTCATGGTCGCATCAAGCACATTCACATTGATATTCATTTTGTTCGTGATCATATTCATAATGCTTTTGTTTGGATACAACATGTTCCTTCACATACACAACTTGCTAATATTTTTACAAAGCCATTGCCTGTTGTAACTTCAGTCTCTTTCTTTCAGGTTGTTTCCCTATGGCAATCTAACTAGAGGGGGGATGTGAAGTATATTAAAACTAGATTTATCCTTATTTCGTATTTATTTTTTAGCTATCCATGTGTCTTAGTTAGATTGGTTGTTAGTTTTGTATGTACCGACTAAAGCAAATACAACTATCACAATTTTCTTGATTGCTCTTTGTTCTCTCCTTCTTTGCTTTGTGTATCTTGTTCTTCAAGTCAAGCAATGGAGGATCGAATCAATTCTTGTTCCTCAAACTAACCTCATATAAAAATTAAAAAAAAAAAGGAAAAAGGAATAAAAGATAGTTAAAAGGAAAGGAGGTCCTTTTTTTAAGTGAAAAGTTGAAAAATATTGAGAGTCGAGTAGGTTAATAAAAAAAGGGAAAATTATAAATAACTGACCTGTGTTTTAGTCTTTTTGCAAATAAATGACCTGTGTTTTCCAGTTTTACAAATAACTAACCCGTGTTAAGTAATAGTGTTACGTTAAAATAGCCATTGAAAACATCATGTGTTCTGCACGTGCTTTTAAAAAGTAAGGGAAGGACCAACATTAAAGTAAAAAAAAAAAAAAAAATCCTCCCACTACAGTGTATCCCTAAATTAACTCTGCACACAAACAGACAATTAAACACAAAACTCCCCTGTCCCCAAATTAACTTGCCCACTCCATCATCCCCAAAAGAAAAACCCTAACAGCCATGGATGATCAAAACCTAATCTGACAAATATACACATAATAACAAAATCTGCTCCATCCATAAGAAAACCCTAAGCCCTCTGACATCATCAACGCTGATAAACACGAGGTAGAGGAAGCACTGATATCCAAGCAATCTCCTCCTTACAATGTCAAGGTAACGAAACTTTTCTTTTCTTTTTTTTTTTCTCACTATTAAAATCTGAGATTGTGTAATTCCGTGGTGCGAAGAAGCAATTGAAACTAACTATTAACACGATATTCCTTTAATATAAGGTTTGTGAGAGTAGATTCGAAAAAGCTAGGGTTAATGAGTTGGGATCTTAATTCTTGAAATTAGTACTACATGCTTCGTGCTTTTTTATGGAGCACCCTTTTGATACCTGCTTCATTTGCATGTAACCAGATCAAGGTGAGAATTTTGTTATCAATTGTTAGGACTAGGTCGCTCCTTTTGTTCTTTTTTCGAGTTATGTGACGAGGGAATGACGAACATGATTTGAATTTTGTTGATCCATCGTCTATAGTTTTGTTTCAATTCATGAAGATATTAATCCACATGCTGATTCTTGCTATGCCATTGTATGATTGTAATTGGAAAATTGCCAATTGATTTTTTTTTTTCATTTGATATTCAATACGAATCTATCATTTTTTAACATGACTTCCTTTGATCTAAGGTTTGTGAATCAAACTAACTAGTAACATGATATTCTTTTGCACTAAATTCCAACTGACAACACTCGTAAAAAGGGTGGAAGAAGGGGAAGAACTTTGTAATTGCATTTATGGCACTCCCATTTGTCAAAGCTGTTTTCTTGGATTTTATTGTAACTTTTCCCTTTTTGGGATAAATGTGAGGTTTTCTTCAAGTTTTTGACATGGAATTGCATTGTCTGAAGTAGCAGTTGAGAATGAGCATATGAACTTTGCATCAGGATGAAAATTTTCCCACCAACACTTTTAAACTTACATTAAATTGGAATTTCAGGGTTTATTGTCATTAGCAGCCAGTTGAGAATAGTATATGTCTAGAAATATATGCTATAAATTAGGTAATTAGTTTTGTTAATATAATTATTTTATGAAAAACAGAAAAAAGAATTGTTTGGCATGAAACTCCTAGTCCCCATGATTGAATCAAAATCCATGACATGTCTCATTCATTTTAATTGTGTAAGAAAATTTGATTGTGCACCTATTTCTTTAAATAGAAACGTTTGTTATTGTTTTTAATTTTTTACCTAATACAGCTCTGGTTTTGCCATATTATTATTATATTATATCCTAGTATATAGCACTCAATGTGCATTGATATGGAAAACGATTTCATTTTAAATGGTTGCTTTTGTATGTTACAATATGAGTAGTGTGAACTAGTCAAATTTTGAAATACAATAATACATAAACACATGTATGATTTCCATTTCATTGTCATTGGAATTTAAGTTTGTTATGATACAATGTTGTTGCTTTATGTTTTCACATGGGAGCAGAAAGCTGTGGTAATTATGAGCTCCGAATCCACATCATATGATTATGTTCCATCCAGGAAGAATGATATATTGTGTAGTTGCGGGGAAAGATCTGTTATTGTATCATCATGATGACAACCAGGAAGCTTTGGAAGAAGATTTCAAGGATGTCCTAAATATTGGGTTTGCTATTTGATTTGATTTGCTTATTGGCTACTTGTGTTTCTATATGTACTAATTGTAAACAACTTATTAATCATGTAGATCGGAGAGGGTTGCAACTACTTCAAGTGGATAGATCTACCCACTTGTAGATTTGGCATGGAATTTGGAAACAAAGCAGTAGAACGATTTTGTAGACTTAAGCATGATTTGGAGACATCGAAAATAAGGGAGAAGGAAGCAATGTAGGCAATGGAAAAGCTTGCAATTGAAATGGAACATAGGAAATGTGAGAGGAAAAATTTGCGAAGACTCTTTTTTCTTTCTTGGCTATGTGTTGCAATAATTAGTATAAGCTATATAATATCTCTTTGTCAAATGTAATTTATTTATCTCGTTGTTGTACCTTTACCCACTTAAGGATAGAATGGGTTAGATTCAAGTATTTTGTGTTACTTTGACTGAACTTTGGTTTCACCTCAATTTTTGTAAGCAAGAAGTAGAATTAGTAATTTGAATCATATGTATAGTTTATCTATAAAGAAACAAGTTTGGTCTTTATTATCATGTCAACACTAGATTTAGCTAAGTGGGAGCTTATGCGACCAAAGTAGAAAGGCTATATGATGGCTTCTATGGCAGTGGTTAATGTTTTTGCTGTTTGTTTGACCTACTACTACATATGTAGAAACTCTTTTAGAGAAGCTTCTTTTATTAGAGCACTCTCTAACAATATGGTTGTCTTTTGTCAATAGTAAGTAAAACGAAATTTAATAGTACTACATAATTACAACTTGAGTCCTATGTCGTTCCTTTATGTAATTACTATTCAACTTCTCATGCACATGAAATGCTAAGCAACTTTCAAATGGCAGGTGGGAAAGACATGGGCACTGCATAAATATATGCCTACAGTCTATATACATAATTTCAACAGGAAGTCCCATAAATGGTACTGCATGATCTATATACATAATTTCAATAGGAAGTCCCTACGGTCTATATACATAATTTCAACAGAAAGCAAGTAAATGAATTGTAAGGAGTTTTACACAATGTGATAAAATTACTAGTGTGATAGAATTATAGTAGATCAACAGCCCATGCATAAAGACCACAATCCTCAGTTTTACACAATGTGATAGAACTACTAGTGTAAAGATCAGAAATGACAAAGTGTAAGCAGATATGTCACGAAGCAAGGCTGGAATGGAATGGATTTACCCTATACATAAATGTATTTTGTATGATAGTGTATCATATTCATGTATGTAAATCTAAATTTTCAATCAAATACATGGTGAATTTCTGAATGTTTGATTAGCCTCATTAAATTTTTAAATCCTTATTGTCCCTATATTGATCATCATTCATTGTTATAATTACAATATGCAAAAATGACCTAAACATCCATTTGAGGCAAAAGAAAGCCAAAATGGCCAAAAAAGAGTCTATTAGAATAGCTCCACTCGTGTAGCAATAGCTATGTAGCATACACATATGCCAAAATGGCCAAAAACTAGGCTGTTCGATTTGCTGCACACTATTGCAATAGCTAATTTGCAAAAGCATGCCAAAATGGCCCAACAAAAAAAAAAAAAAACATGCAACAACTTGTTCAAATACTTCGACCTCGCCCACTATTGATTTGATCTGGGTGACGTACAAAATAGCTACGAATTCGACCTCTACTTACCCCAACTCTACTATGCTGCCTTGCACTTGAATCACTAGTTCTATTGCTCTTTCCCTTTGTAGAAGTCTCTCCAATAGAACTACTTTGAGATGGTTGGGAAAACCATGTTGCAGTTGGATATTCTATGTTTAATTGGTTCATAGCACTAGCATTAAGTATCATGACCAACTTCAAATGACAAAAAGCAAAACAATACGTGTGGTTTAGAAATAAGTTTGTACTTGTGATAGAGGCCTATTAGAAGGAGGTTGTGATGCCACTTCATTGCTAAGACGGCCTCTACGAGTATTTCCCCTGCCTTTATTTCTTTTCCCTGGCCCACCTCCTCTAGATTGGTTATTATCTCCACTTGGCCGAAAAGAAAGGATAAAATGGAAATTTAGAACTCAAGTTAGTATAAGTGGACAACACGTATAAGTGCAAGAAAAATACATATACCTTATTTTCTTGCTAACGGTGAACTCATCTTTGCCACAATGTAGGTCCAGTGGTAGTTGCATGGCATGATCGTGTGTTATGACCAACCCCAGCACATTTTCCACAACACTTAACTCTATTCCTTCCACTAACAGCATTAAGATTACGTGGCTCATTTAGACCACATTTACATGATTTCTTTGGCCTACCTAAGGGGGAAGGCTCTAAATTTTTGTGGAATTGGTGCAACATGGCCTGATTGTAGCCACTCTTCTCGACCAGGCATAGGAGTGATGAATGACTGGTAAGCTGCTAACTACACACTCTTCTTGTAGCATTCATGAACATACTGCTCTGGCCTTTCAAAATTTTGAAGGATTGCTACCGTAGCATGCTTACATGGCAGTCCTTGCAACTCCTATACCTACAACTACACATATGTGCATTTAGATTGACAACATGTCGCTCGAAACCACTATTGACCTCATACATATTAACACCAGAAGCTATTGCCGAGAAATTCCTAGCCATGCCACTCCATTTCGTAATCCTCTTTAGTATGTTTGGACAAATTCTCTTGTCATACTTTTGCATTCCTTCTCTTTTCAAATTGAACCTTTTCATCAGACAAATTCTTTACCACTCAAGCATTGATATTATTGGCATCCCCTGCCCTTTCAATATCATGAAGTTAAATGACTCATTGAAATTGTTCATAAGCGTATCACACTTCGTGTAATAACTAAAATGAGACTTACACCAACGAGATGCTGGAATTGTTGATAACCATTCTCATGCTGCTTCGCTCAAATTTTTCATCGCCTCAACCTTATTCTCCCATTCCCTTCTAGTGGTTGCATTTGCAATTGCCCACATTTTGTCCTTGAACTCTTGACCAACAAATTTCTTTCTAAAGTTCTCGTATAGGTGTCTCACACAATATCGATGCTCACATGCGAGGTAGAGTTTCTTCAAAGCATTGTCCAGTTCCTAAAATGTTAAAAAATGTAAGATGGTCAAACAAAAACAAAAATATATATATGATGTTGCATGGATGATTAATAAGATATAAAATGCATACCTTCTGTCTGTTAGAAATGAACACAAAGCCAAGCTAACCTGGGTCTCCAATGTCCTCTCTAAATATATCTAGAAACCAATGCCATGAGTGCTTACATTCCGACTCCATAATTGCAATTGCAATAGGAAATATATTTTCGTTGCCATCTCTTCCAACTGCTGCAAGCATGTGGCCCCCATATAGTCTTTTCAAAAAACAACCATCTAATCCTACAATTGGACGACACCACTAAGGAAACCAACCTTTTGCGCACTAAAACATACGTAAATTCTTTCAAACATCGATGTCGATCCCTCTATAGATGAGTCGCACTTGATCTTCACCCAACTTCCATTATTACAAGATAACACCATATTTGCATAACCATAAATGAGGCCATACTGCTTTGAGTCATCACCATCTAGAATTGCTTGTGCCTTTCTTTTAGCGGAATAGGTAGTATAAATAGGTATGTCCACCGCAATATCCCTCTTTACATGATACTGGATTGTAGCAACTTCCCATTTTGGCCCATTATCTCGAAATTCAAGTAAGTACTTCCGTGCAAGGAAAGTAGACATGATATGTTTGTCAGTAAAACTTCAAAGGCAGGTACACTTTGGGTAGAAGGACTTTAATTAGAAAGTCTCTTCATCACTAAGTTTCGAACCGTACACTTGCCATCCACATTCATTAACGCAATGGACTAATACTTTCCTGGCATTATTCAAGACATATCTAAAGCTTATACCATTCCTCGATGCATATGCAAGAAGGCATTCTCTAAATATTTTCACATTAGGAAATTTCATACCCAGAATAAGCCTAGGTTACTTGCCATCAACTTCTGTGTTGTACTCAATAAGTCTATCAGTTTGTTGTTCATCCTCTGAATCAATTAAACTATGCAAACCATCATCAATTTCCTCTTCTTCCCAGTCACCACCCCTAATTATTAGTTGCCCAGGCTTATTCCCAATATCTAGAGTTGTATTGTGATCATCTTCATTGTCACCTGGAATTGCAAATTTATCCTGAGTTTCCTCATCACTTATGTTAAGGCTATAGTCATCATTAGCAGCAATATTATGTGTGAAAGGCATATCTTCAGCCTACCTGTAATCCTATGCCTTACCTCCTCCATGGGTAATGCATCTAAGGTGGGTAGATTTAAAACATCCTCCACCAATGGTTGTTTATCTATGTACAACATGATTGTGTAAAGTCCTGGAGAATGATGTGTTCCTAGCATCATGATAACATCATCATCATTTTTAAGGAGCCTTAGTCCACTATGCAAAGAATAGCTAGGCATTACATAGTATATGGATGAACTTGTTGACTCGCCTAGCTCTTCAAGAATACCTTCTATCTCAAGGAAACCTAGTACATCAAGGTCAACATCCCTTCTCACTTCAACAGAGGCATCCTCATATGACTAAATCATCCCTTTGACAATTCTTCCACCATAGTGGATCTGTAGATTAACTAAGTGTGGAATCACCATGCTTTTTGATATCGTAGAACCTGTCATTGAGCACAATATTTTGTTAGGAACATAATTAAAAATGTTGCACATCATTGAATGAGAAAAATAGCTTGCAACAATAGAAATGAGGATTCCACTCATAACTAATTTTCGATTCAATCATGGGGACTAGGAGTTTCATGTAAAACAATTCTTTTTGCTGTTTTTCATAAACCAATTATATTAACAAAACTAATTACCCAATTTCTAGCATATATTTCTAGACATATACTATTCTCAACTAGCTGCTAATGATCGTAAACGCCAAAATTCCAATTTAATGTAAGTTTCAAAGTGTTGGTGGGAAAATTTTCATCCTAATGCAAAGTTCATATGCTCATTCCCAGCTGCTACTTCAGACAATGCAATTTCATGTCAAAAACTTGAAGAAAACCTCACATCCATCCCAAAAAAGGAAAAGTTACAATAAAATCCAAGAAAACAGCTTTGACAAATGGGAGTGCCATAAATGCAATTACAACCTTCTTTCCCTTCTTCTACCTTTTTTACAAGTGTTGTTAGTTGGAATTTAGTGCAAACGAATATCATGTTACTAGTCAGTTTGAATCACAAACCTTAGATCAAAGGGAGTCGTGTTAAAAAAGGATAGATTCGTTTTGAATATCAAATGAAAAAAAAAAAATCAACTGGCAATTTTCCAATTACAATCATACTGTGGCATAGCGAGAATCAGCATGTGGATTAACATCTTCATGAACCGAAACTGAACTATAGACGACAGATCAACAAAATTCAAATCATGTTCGTCATTCCCTCATTACATAACTTGAAAAAAGAACAAAAGGAGCGACCTAGTCTGAACAATTGATAAGAAAATTCTCACCTTGATCTGGTTACATGTAGATGAAGCTAGTGTCAAAAGGGTCCTCCACAAAAAAGCACGAAGCATGTAGTACTAATTTCAAGAATTAAGATCCTAACTTATTAACCCTAGCTTTTCCGAATCCACTCTCACAAACCTTACATCAAAGGAATATCGTGTTAACAGTTAGTTTTAATTGCTTATTCGCACCATGGAACTACACAATCCCAGATTTTAGTAGTGGAAAAACAAAGAAAAGTTTCGTTACCTTAACATTGTGGAGAAGAGATTGCTTGGATATCAATGCTTCCTCCACCTCGTGTTTATCTACGTTGATCATGTTAGAGGGCTTAGGGTTTTCTTGTAGAGGGAGCAGATTTTATTGTTATGTGTATATTTGTCAGATTGGGTTTTCATCGTCCATAGCTATTAAGGATTTTCTTTTGGGGATGATGGGGTAGGTAGGTTAATTCGGGGATAGGGGAGTTTTATGTTTAATTGTCTGTTTAGGTGTAGAGTTAATTTGGGGATACACTCAAAAAGACCAAAATAGGTCAATTATTTGTAACTTTTCCATTAAAAAAAAAAAAATGTGAGAATCCATCCCAAAAAAAAAAATAAAATAGGTGAGAAAATATTAGGGTTTAGGGGCGCGGGGGTTTGCTAGGATTTAAGCACCATATTCACTCAAAAGGAAAACGTCCCACAGTTCACCTGCGATGACAACCTCACGGCGGAGAATTTTCACTACGAAGAAGAAGAGGAGGAGGAGGAGGTAGACGATTGGGACGACTGGGAAGACGAAGATGAAGACGACGAAAATTCGAATTCAAACACAAATTCAAGCTCAAGTCTTTTATGTTTGTTCTGTGATAAAACCTTCACGTCATGCGATTTGCTATTCGATCACTGTAATTCAATGCATTGCTTTGATTTCGATAGTGTTAAGAAAGCTCTGGACTTGGATTTCTATGGCACGTTTAAGCTTATCAATTATGTCAGATCGCAGGTTGGTGGTGGTTCTTCAATTTCTGTGCTTTTCAATTCAGTTTTTGTCTGGTGTTTGTTATGTAGAATGCACGAGTGGTTTGTTGTTTTTAAGGTAAATGTAATTCTAAATGTGTTAATTTAGTATCTTTTGAGTCATTTCTAGTAGGAGGAATTATGGATAATCGTAAAAATTAGTAAAGCTCTGGTAGTCGATTTAAAAACAAAAGAAGGAAAAAAGGGGCAAGTAGGGTAGTTATTTGTGAAAAATAGAAAAAAGGTTCAGTTCATGTACAAGATCCTTGTTTTTAATTGGAAGAGATATCATGGAACGAAACGTGGTTATGATGATTTTGTTGATTGAGCGAGGAAGAACGAAGATGTGGATTAAAAAATTGTTTTGTTAACAGTGTCTCTTATCTTGATGAGCATGTTTAAAACACTTGGTTGCATATATCATGAGAAAAGTCAAGCATGGAGAAATCTTAAAAAATGCCTTATGATACGTGTTAATACCTTCCATACGATGTTTGGTGCTTTCATTCTCAAATTCAAACTTAGATTCGCTTAGAAAAATGACAATGTTTGTCAATACCCTTTTCTTAATGTTATAATGCTCAGTAAGTTTCTATCCTTTACTCATCAAAAAGAAAATTCCACCATCAACTCTTGTTCAATGATGAAGAGAAGCTTGTAGTTTTTTCAATAAACTTCTTTGAGTGTTGCTTGCTTTCGACTTCTGGAAATATGTTATATAGGGGAATATTCTCCAGTTTTATCTTTAGGTTTACAGATACTTGATGATCTAAGCATATCTAAGCATTACTGTTGCTCCTTTTTTTTTTTTTTTTTTTTCCTGTGATAGGTGGCAGAGAACAGATGTTGGAGCTGTGGAGTTGGCTGTATATCCATCGAAGATCTGCAGGACCATCTGCACAGAGCAGCTGGTCTTGAGCATGTCAGAGTGAACTTAGATAATGCAAAGTATTTAAATCCCTTTCTTCCGGAGGATGCTGTCTTATACAGCTTTGATGTGGAGGAAGATAAGGATACAGATTATTCCAAATATGTTACAGAGGAGGATTCTGTGATGGATTCAATAAATATGGAAAAATTTTCTATTGATGCAGACAATTTAATGGAGATGGTCTTAGAAGCTTCAAAATGCATTTGCAAAAATGGAATGAAGGAGGTCAGTTGTTACAATAATATCGATGTAGCTAGTTCTTGTGCTTCGTTGAACCATCAAGGGATGACTAGCTTTTCAGCTGATATTAAAGTCAATGGTGGTTCAAGAATGCAAGCCGGTTCATCTAGTGAGGAGGATAAAGAGAAGGAGCAAAGACAGCAACTGAAGTGTCTTGGTGCAAAGAATATCAGGAATGTCAATGAGAATTATTTTGGTTCATATAGCACTTATGGAATCCACAGAGATATGCTTAGTGACAAGGTAATGTCTTATTTCTTGATTCTAATTTGCAACTTTAGTCATTTATTCATAGGAAATTGCATAGAGTTATTGCTTGAATGTGAGTGATTCAAATAGTTTAGATATACTTTTGCAGGTTAGAATGGATGCATATAGCCAGGCAATTCTCAGAAACCCGTCTCTCTTGAATGGTGCTGTTGTTATGGATGTAGGCTGTGGAACTGGTATCTTAAGGTGATTACTTTATTGATAACACTGATATGACTAGTAATATAAAAAATTGTTGGGTGGCTTTCTACTAGCAACTTTTTTAGATACCTTTATATTAGAGTAATAAAGGAAAAAAATTTTTAAAAGAATTCCAACATAAGCCACACAAGCAATTAAGTAAAGATTGCTCTATATGGTAGTTCTAAGAAGAGCTGAATACAAAATTGTTTGCAGCTGATGTGGAGAATGCATTCATTGCTGTTAAGAATGCTTTTGCAATTTCATTCACTGTCTGCAAGTCCTGTCCGATGACATTACTTATTAAT
The DNA here is from genome assembly GCA_024138025.1 of Combretum micranthum. NCBI lineage: Eukaryota > Viridiplantae > Streptophyta > Magnoliopsida > Myrtales > Combretaceae > Combretum > Combretum micranthum. Next base: position 490,515 of record JAMXBD010000426.1, on the reverse strand, counting down.
CTGCCTTTGTAGTATGTAATTATATACCATCAGATTGTTGATAGAAACTATTGTTGCTAACTGTTGGTAAGTATTGCCGTTCCCAATTTCTTGATATTGAAAACCTGAAGATCATGGTTGTTCTTCATTCTGCAATTTTATGGCAACTTGGAGTTGAAATGCTTTTTACATTGATGCCAAGATGCATAGAAATACTTAAATGCAAGTGCACTATTTGTGTTTGTCTGACTTCTGGAATTTTCAATCTAGTTTATTTGCTGCTCAAGCTGGGGCCTCAAAGGTGATTGCAATTGAGGCCAGCCAAAAGATGGCAGCTGTGGCAACTCAGGTCAATTGATTTCTCATCAATTTCTGAGATTCTTTCTGCAGCACAAAATTTCCATCAGTCTTTTTCTCCTGAAGTTAACTTTATTCTCCTTTATGCTTTTACCCTAGATTGCAAAAGAGAATGGCTTCTGGCACAATGGCAAGGGTGGTCATGCTGATGAGATAGGTGGCGTAGTAGAAGTTGTTAATAGTATGGTTGAAGATCTTGGCAAGCATATACAGATTCAACCCCAATCTGTTGATATATTAGTGAGTGAATGGATGGGATACTGCTTACTTTACGAGTCTATGCTAAGCTCAGTACTTTTTGCACGGGATCGATGGTTAAAGCCAGGAGGTGCAATGCTTCCTGACACAGCAACTATTGTGAGTTTAGCTTCCATATCTGTGGCTAACTAGTGATCTTTTTGTAAATTCCCTTCTCATGCTCATTATATGGATTATGTTTTTACCCCCAGTTTGCTGCTGGATTTGGAAGAGGTGCAACAAATCTTCCATTTTGGGAGAATGTATATGGTTTCAATATGTCAAACATTGGCAAGGAGATCAATGAAGATGCCTGTCAGAGCCCTATGGTGGATGTTGTTAATGCTAGTGATCTGGTGACTGAGACTGGTCTGCTTAAGGTTTGTCTCAAACTACTTCATCCTGTTGAGGCAACGTTATATACGTATATGTAGCTAATTAAACCTCTCATACAACAAAGTGCCATTAATTGAAATGACATGTTGCATAGTTCATTGTCTATTACTGAAGCCTCCAGCACCAAACATGTACCAAGGTGTAGGGAAATCGAGGTTGAATGTAATATATACTCTCATATATTTCTTTCACAAACCCCAAAACTAGATGTCATTTTCAACAGTGTCTTAATAGGATTTACATTTGTCTTGAAAATTATAGAACTATCTGAAGTTTCAGTTGAATTCAGCCATCAACTCTGGTTAACTTACATCAAAGCAAATTGAGTAACGTCTATTAACATCAAAAAGCTTAACTTTTAGCCTGCTAGAAAACCTGTTCTTTTCCTCAACAGGGAGACTTTTTGACTTGTGACTTTTCTGCGTACCAAGTAAACAGTAATTGTTATCACTATCCAATTTTTATTTTGATTTATTTATTATTACTTTTTTAATGAGGTATGAACTCTTCTGGTATACTAAGTTTTTTTCCCCATCTTGCTTCAGGAATTTGATCTAGTGACAATGGAGGCAGATGAAGTGGACTTCACTGCAAGTGTCACTCTTAAACCAAAACCACCTGAAGCAGCAAATGGAGACTGTGGAAGAACGCATTGCTATGGAGTTGTCTTATGGTTTGAGACTGGTTTTACTAATAGGTTCTGCAAAGAAATGCCTGCTGTTCTGTCCACATCACCACACACACCCAAGACTCACTGGGCACAAACAATTTTGACATTCCGTGAACCAATAATTATGTCCATAGGAAAACAAAAATCTGATGGACTTTCAGCTGTTGGTACGTGTGCCAACCCTGCTGAGAAGATTCAGTTGAGGATCAGTATAGCCCGAGGTGTCAAGCATCGCAGTATTGACATCTCAATGGAGATAACTGGTATTGGCCCTGATAGACGGAAGAGAAGCTGGCCTGTACAGATTTTTAATATGGTGTAGCTTACTTCATGTTCATCAGAAGTTCATATTCTTTGGCTGGTAATTTTGAGGCTTGCCAGCAGAGATCAAATTTTGACTCTTGTTTTATTGCTCAGCCCGGTTTTCAGTTTTCACTTCAATATATGTATGAGAAGAGATATTCATGGGTTTTGTACAATTCAATGGCAGTTTGTCAAGAATGAATGTAAGTGCTTAAGCCTGACTCGAGATCAAATAAACATGTAGGATAGATTTTTGTTGCTGCATGTGAGAGCAAGAGAAGACGACACCAGTGTTTAAACTGGGAGGTGCTTGTCCTTTCTTAAATTTGGAATTTCTGTATGTCGTTGAAAAAGGAAATTATAATTATTATTATTTTGGGTGTAAATAATAAATGAGTTAATTCTGCATAAACTGTGACACTTAGATTTTATGTCCACCACAATGGATAAGCTCATCGGACAGTCAGATATTGAGGTCCAACCATTCTTGAGGTGTCCTTTATGTTGGATGAGCATTTTTCAGTTTGGGAAGCGTTGGACTGAATAATACAAACGTGATCGAGGTGAATCTAATCCTTCTGTAGGAAAATATTAGCAAAATAGGATGGGTGAAAGTAAACTATCAAATTTGTATATTGAAAATAGTGTTTCGCTAAAAGATCAAAATGAATGTACAAGCTCCAATTTAGACAATTATAGATACAGATCTTGCACGTAGGCACTGCGAGTTATTTTCCGAACCAAACCAAATGCATCAAAAGTTCTGATGTCATTTGATGAGTGGATCCTACTCCTAGTTGATTGACCACCTACGGGATACAATCAATGTATCGTCAGTATCGGTATATGAAGGAGTACAATCAATGCATCAAAAGGACTAATACATACAAGGTGTATTATCTGAAGGGGAATCCTCCCCTTTCAAAGGGACTTGCGTGCAGCAAACGCGGGTTTTGCTGGAGCATTAAATAATATATCTTGCATGTTTTCAATGCGAATTGTATGTCCCATATTTTATAAGTGCAAAAATGAAAAACACATATTAAACATGTGATTTTGGTTGGTCGGTTATTTTAATGATGGCTTATTTTATTAATTAAATTTAAAAAAAAAAATCTAAATCGAAAAGGTTCTTACAAACGTTATGTCGACATGCAAATGTAATTCAGCTGAGCCAATTATTTCAGGTCCTCTGCCCGTATGCCCATTTTCTGACCGACCCACCACATATTATGAAGCTCCTGGGGACACTTACACCAGCAGGCATCAACTCTCAAAAGCATGTGCCTACATCTCATCTTGGTTTGATGTTTTTCATGTTGTTATGAGACTTGCCTGTATGAAATTGAATAACGCTGTTTTAATTGGGCAGTAATTCTTAGAAACAATGTACTTTCACTGACGTCCTATTCCGGGTTCTCCTCAAAGTTTCCATTTCTTCTTACCTTCAGAGTTGATTTCTGTAGCCACTATTTTATCCATATGAAGACGCTGCTGACAAAAGGTCCTTTTAAAGAATGGATGGGCCAACAACAGACCGTATGACAGGATGATTAAAGATGTCCAATCATGTCAGAATTTGACATTATCAAGCTTGCATCCTATTGACTCTTTGACAGCCAAGCTGCCTTGCTTTCTGAACAGGTGTGGTGCATACAGGAAAAGAAAGTGCGCAATCAGTCCATGACCAATCCCCCATGTACACACACTTTGTAACCATGTCGTTCAAATTCAATATGTCAACTAATTTTTGTGGTTAATGATGTAGGGTAGGGTTTATGTTTTAACTAAGAGGATCTCGGTCTATTTATACAAGCACACCCATCATGTAGCCTGAGACAAGTATTTCTTAGCTATTACATGGAATTTTAAGAAACAAACCGTTTCACATATCTGGCTGCTCAATCCTAATGAGTAATAGAAACAATAGATTGGATACTGCTATAAAGATAATATATATATTTTCCAAACAAGCAAATATGTATGAATGGAACAATGAAAGTATAATACAACTCTTATGTGTAACAAAGTTCGCAGGCTGCTGCTTTTCCTGTCGGATGCATGTTTTCTCACCAAAATACCACTTTCTAAATAATTATCATTCTATAGAAAATTAATATGAATATTTTACAATATAATGCTACAGAAATGGAGGCTTGTCCCCTGAGGGAATGAAAACCAGGGAACACGTAATGCACATACAGAAGATAACTGCTCAGCAGGGTGGATCTAGGAGCTGCTCTTAACAACACAGAGTCAAGTCTCCAAATCACGGATAGCTCCCAGAAAAATCAACTTTCAAATTCACCCTTGCCTTATGGTGACAGCCGATTGGAGTTGACTGCTAAAGTCAATTTTAAGTTATCAGAATACATTCCTCTTTCCAATCCTTCTTGGCCTCTTTCTGCCTTTTCCCACAAATTAACCTTGATAAGGATTACAAAAATGCAACTTGCCACCTCAATCACTGAGTTGCATAGACCCCAAATGGAATGATGCAGAGTCAAGCTCCAGCTTCACTCAATTGCAAGGTCATTTTGATGTTCATGGCTGCTAACTCAGCAGCCAAGTATCTGAAGACATAAGGCATAGCAACAGTCTCCATTCCTTTACTAGTCTGACAGGCATGGCAAGTAACCTTTTTAGGAGCCCTTGCAGGAGGAAGTCTACCGATCTCCTGTACACTACGCTTTTGAAATTGAGGCTGAATATACGATGTCGTGAGGATACTTCCACAGATAGAACAAACATCAGCAATATGATAATCTGAGCAGGTATGTAGCCTGTCATGCAACAAATATGCTGCCCCATGAGCAAGCATGGAATCTCTTTCCATTTCACCAAAACGTATACCTCCACCCTTTTTTCGTCCCTTTATAGGTTGGTGTGTAACCTGGTCCACTATTCCTGTAGAACGGACCTGCAAGTGTAGAAGTATATTTAAGGCATGAAAAGTCAAAAATGAAGAAAATTCCAAGAAATGTCACCAACATGCCATCCCAATGGTACCAGAAGCAAAATGAGGTCAGTAAAATCAAGCCAGTAAAATCTACAGTTGTTGATCACTGATACAGACACCAGAAAAAATGTCACTCAGGATACATTCTGTGTCATTTACAACAAAACTCAACCCATATTCTCATCTGGAAAGATTGGCTACGGTAGTCTGTTTCGCTGTTGCAATCTATCATGGACCATATTTTCATTATTACCCAAATATGTCATGTAATTATTTTTAACTTCCCTCTATTTGTTCTTTTCATTAGTCACCTCAATCGCTTGCCTAATCTTCTCATCTACAGATGCAAATTACCAATGGCATTAGTCTCATAAACAGAACACTTTTCCATGGCACAACATTTGCACCATAAATATATCTTAATGAGGCCAGACACATTCCAAGATCAGACTACTGTATACAGTGGATAAAGAATGGCAGATGCAATTTTATACCAACAGTGACCTGAACAATCATATTTGACTGGTATTTTCCTCAAGTTGCTGATATCTCAAAGCACATATGAAACAAAATGGTGAACTAATACTTTGTGAAAAGCAGAAGGAATCATAACATAAAATATTAATTTATCAGCAAATATACTGTCATATAAATAAAAAATGACTTGCCTGGAATTTATCTGAAACCATGTGCCTCAACCTCTGGTAATACACAGGCCCCATAAAAATCTCACAGGTGAGTTCTGTTCCATACACACCACTATATAATATCTCTGTGCCGTGATAGTTAAAACCTCTCTCTTTTAATCTGGAACCAATCATGTCAACGAGTGATTCTGTTTTATGTTTTGAATCTCCATTAGAATCCTTGACTGCACCAGCAAAGGGTGTCGCATCTACAAAATTTCCTTCTAAGCAACCTGCCTGCAACCAAATATTTCTTCAGGAAAAAACTGTGGAGGGTCTTTCTGAAATACCCCAAAAAATCTATTTTAAAGTCAAAGAAATTTAGTAATGTGAATATGTTTTTATTAAGGTTTTATTTTGTTATAATTAAAATTCATCTTGTTATATAAGAACAAGCATATCGTAGCAATAATATACCCTACTAAACTATTAAAAGATGAGGATAACCTCCCTTTAATGTTGGCATGATATGTCCAAGGGGGTTTCATGAGAATTTGAAGAGGTTGTATTACTAGATGTAGGTGTAAATCTATAAACAAAGAGTAAGGTAATTATTAAGATATTATGATATTGGTGATGGACACCCGATCTTTAAGGGAATAGGATTTCAAAATTGATCTAAGGTAAGTATATAAGTATCAATTTGATTCTTTAAGTTATAACAAGTTCTTTATTTTATTGTTATTATAAAGGATTGATCCGAGTGTTACTCCATTAGATATGTGACATTTATTAAAATATCACAATAATTATTTTATTTTAAGTACGATAATATTAAGTCAAATATAATTAGAATAAAACGTCCTAAAAAAATAAATAAATAATACTGTTATTTCTTTTCAAGACTACTAATGATCATCCTTTTTATTTATGCCATGGAGTTTTTATAACAGTAATAATGATGACGACAACGACGACGTCATGTATATATATTTTCTAATCTTAATCCATTAAAATAACCTATCCAATCCAAACAAATAATCACGATCAATAGCACATAATAAATATAAATAACTTTATAGAAACTCTATTAAATCCATATATATATATATATATATATATTAATACACTCCATATATCTTTCCATAATCATAGATAATAACCTCTAGATCTTCTTTTAGATCTCCAAACCTTCTTTATTTCATATTCCCAAAAACCTATAACCAGTAGAGGAGCCCTAGGAAAATTTCTTAGAACTAGGGTTAACATTTTTGAAACTTACAAAGAGGATCAACAAATTTTTCTAGAAAGATTAGTGTCTCGTACAGCTTTTGGTGGTTGAAAGGATTATATATAAAAGTTAGGTTAGGTTGATTTGTTTGTGGATTGGGAAAACTCAAGGAAGTTGGACAAGTAACACCAACAAGATAGTACTCACAATTAGATTCAAGACTTTTCATTGCTAGTGATCTACTATTCCAAGTACATAGTGACATGTTTTTTGCTTACTATAAGAGAAATTGCTAATAACTTGACCAATACATAAAGTCAGCTAAGTGTGCTGCTTGTTGTTTGATCGTCTTGAGTTGGACAGCGATGCCCTTGTTAAGGTCCCAGATCTTGAAACGGTAATTAACACTTCAGTCATCTTGTTATGGTTCAACAGGTAGTTGATGAGAGGAATGGTATCGGGCGTAACGGTCACCTGAACAAGAAAAGTTATATTGGGCATAGTTCGAAGGAATGAGATTCATTGAATTATACGATATAGATAGATTGTGACGGTGGTATTGGATAATGGCTGTGAACCTCAGACAGGGCTACTTTTTATTTTTCTTTTTGAGCGAGAGATCGACTTCATCAACCCTCAATACTGCTGCAGTAGTATTAGAACCTAGGACCCCCGTTGTGTTACCCGGAGTCATGAGTACTCCTGTGTTGCTTGCTACATTTAATTTAAATATTTAAATTAATGCTAGTCAGCTAATAAGTAAGTTGCTTGTTGTTTATAATCTCGAGTTGGACACGATGCCCTTGTTAAGGTCCTAGATCTTGACATAGTAACTAAACACTTAAGTCATCTTGTTATGGTTCAACAGGTAGTAGATGAGAGGAATGGTATCAAGCGTAACGGTACCTGAACAGGAGAAGTTATATTGGGCATAGTTCGGAGGAATGAGATTCATTGAATTATACAATATAGATAGACTGTGATGGTGGTACTAGATAATGGCTGTGAACCTTAGAAAAGGCTATTTTTTATTTTTCTTTTTGAGCAAGAGACCGACTGTTTTCATCAACCCCCAATACTACTGCGGTAGTATTGGAACCCTCGTCGTGTTGCCTGAAGTCATGAGTACTCCTGTGTTGCTTGCTACATTTAATTTAAATATTTAAATTAATGCTTGTTGCATTAGTATAGGATTGCATGTGCATATCATATGAATTTGCATTGGTGTATACTGAGTTTCGGCTTACCCTTTCGTGGAATAACCAAACACCCCCACCCCACCCCCCCCCCCCCCCCAAAAAAAAAAAAAACACACACACAAACACCACAAACAAACACAGCACACACCTAGATACAGGATATATTGATGTGCTATGATGATCACCTCAATTCGTGGCATCGGATGTATGCTTAGAGTTTTGAGACAGCTTATAAAATAGGTGGTTTAGTTAAATTTTAGTACTTTACTTAGGTTTGAATTATTGAAAATCATAGAGATGTAATATGTTAAGATTCATAATAACATGTAATATTCAAATACTCATGGTTTATTTATTGTATGAGGATTCTAATTGTTTTGAGCCTTAGCATACTCATAACATGATATGAGTATCATGCCCTTTGATTTTGGAGCATGACACTTCCTTCACCAAAAAATTGAGTTGGGTATCCTTTTTATTGAAAATTCAATTCATGTCTACAAATGAACCATGGAACTTCCTAAGGATAAAAGCTGAACAGCTACACTGGAAGAGGGGGAACGGTTTTCAAGCAGGAAATCAATCCTTGTATAAAAGTTGATATATATTAAAAATATGAAGAGCTTTACAAAGCATATTCTACTTCACAAAAACAAAAAGGCAGACAATTGAGAGGCTTCACTTGAGGCAGAAGAAGTGTAAGAACCAAAACCAAGCTCAAAAACCTGTGCACATTCAAGCAAAGTACACCGCAGACTCATTTATGGATATTTTAAGATTTGCCAACTCTCATAGCAAATCCCTTCACCAAAGATTCTTGCCATAAATAGTAGCACATAGCAGCACAAGCTTTTCTTCCCCAAAGATTAAAGCCAGAAAACGGGCTAGCAAAAAGAATCCAAATTATCTCTTGTTGTCCATGATAGTACTTGGCCATTTAAGGTGCGGGCCTATTGTACTCTATACTTCCCATGCAAATCCACATTTGAAAAACAGATGGTCGTAAGATTATCCCCCATTTTGACATAGGTAGCAGGAATTTCTATCTACACGCGTTTTAGGACATAATTTTTGCTGCACTACTAACCAGAAAATGAACATATGGTGGGGGATTCCATCCTATGCCAAATGAAAGGCTTCCATGCCACTCTAGGGCCTTTAACCTGCATTTGATGCATCAGATTTTTTAATAGATAGAGCTTTCAATAAAATCTCTCCAAACTAATAGCCAAAGCTGCATTTGGCTGGAGTTAGGAGGAGTTTCTTGGACTAGTTCCCACGAAGGCCTACCCCACTTCTCACCATGTATCATTGTCTCCTTTGGCCAAACACCAGAGGTTTCATCAGCAACTTTGCTCCTCCACACCCCACCCCTCTCTCTCTCTCTCTCTCTCTCTCTCTCTCTCTCTCTCAGTTTAGATATTCCACCACAGCCAAAATGCACTTCAAGTTCATTCCTAACCAACACACAAGTTCCATATATGTTTCAATTGGCAGCATAATTGCACGAGAACACATAATCAGCCCAAGCCATCCTTCACCTTTAGGCTCACAAGCAACTTCCCACAAGAATTTGGCTTTTGTTTTTGAATTATCTTTTCCATTCCAAAGAAATAAATAGAGGAAAATTGAGAGCTCTTAAAACTTGGAAAAGAAAATTCCAATGTGCCATGTCATATCCTTTCACTATGTCAACATTAAAAGCACATCTCAAAATTTGATGATGGTTTATGGCATGAAGCTTGCCCAACATATTCTCCATCTCAACCAAAACCATCATTATAATGATGCCTCAGGTCATTGTATTCTTCCAAAATTCTTTAAGGCCACTTAGAACATTAGAGATGATATCAAAGAGATAAGGATCAACTGTAAAGTAGATATAGAGCAAAGAAAGGGCAAGGTACCTTCTTCAAGTACCAATAGCAGAAATAACATCTCCTATGCAAGAATAGTATGATCCATCCAAAAAAAGCATTTCCTAGTTTTTTTAGGATCTGATAGATTTGATTATGTTTAGTATGCTACAGATACAATAGAAAAGTTTTTTTACAAAGAAAATTTAAAATAAGTAAGATTAAGATAACATAAACAGAGAATCAGAGGTAGGTCTCCAATACATCATAGGGTAAGATCAAGTGTGGAAATCAGAAAGAGAAAATGCCACAGGAACAACCCCACAACCCCTAAGCCCCAAAAACAACAAAAAAAAATATGAAAAGGAAAACACACCAAACAAAATAAAAGTCCAATATTATTATAAGCAATACCTTTGCCGCAATTGACTCAAGAAGCATGGCAATTGTCATCCTTGAAGGAAATGCATGAGGATTGATTATCAGATCTGGACGCATTCCTGTTGTCCCGGAAAATGGCATGTCAATGTCTGGCCACAACTGTGAGCAAACTCCTTTCTGCCCATGCCTACTGCTAAACTTGTCACCAATGACTGGATTCCTTGGATGTCGAAATCGTATATTCACCTGCTCAAGATATGTGAAAATGATCCAGAGAATCTCATATTTCCATATATAGCATTCGATTATAGCGACTAGAATAATATTAAGATCTTAAAAATCATTGTAAATGAGTAGTCAATTTTCCTAAACCAATCACTAAGGTATCAAATCAAAATCAATCCAAAATAAGAATTAAAGAGAGTCAAAAATATTTACTAACCTTTTGAAGGTGCTTTTTTTTTCACATCAACAGCAACATAATCAACATAGACAGATTCAGAACCTTTTCTCTTAATTGTTTTTGTGGTATTGGTCACTTCATCATAGACACTATAATAGTGCTCATCTGGATGAAGCATCTGAACAACGAGATTCACATGACTTCACAGTATGAAATTCATCCAAATCACAAAAGGGTTAAGAAATAAAGCAAGCCCACCTCACCAACATATGGAAGCCCATCTGAATCAATCTTAGAATGAACTGATTTATCAAGGTTACTTCTCCTGAACATCAACTGTGCCCCATCTGTTTTACTACTTTTTTCAGACAAATCAATGGTCTCCGTCTGTAGCAAATTCAGGTTGGAAAGAAAGCATCAAGAGCGGATATATGTCAGGAAATTGTAAATAAGTCAGACAAATCATTGCAATGGCCTGCAGCAATCAGACGATCTCAGAAGTTGAATTTTAAGAAGAAGCTTCTTAAAAACAGAATGCAATCCTGCACATTAGGAAAAAGGATCCTCTGATGAATTTATAGGCTCAAACAATAATGGCCTAGCCTTAATAAAAGATAACGAGTGAGGGAACCACCTAGATCTGCACTGTGAACAGGGACATTTGACTATCTTAATGGTACAAAACTTAAAGAGAAAAATTTTAAAAAAAAAAGGAGAGTGGGGGGGACAAAGGCACGTAGGTCAAAACAATTTTCACAGTAGGGAAAATATGAAAAACAAAAACAAAAGAACAAAACTTTGTAATAGTTGATTTGGCGATGTGCTAAGGCCACATTTTTCCTCTGCAAGGTGGTGGTGCAGCTTGATTCTCTGGCTTTGACCAGGTAAGGTCAAGCAAGCCCTTCTACCAAGGTAATAGAGAATGTAAATTTCTGTGAAGCAGCAGATTTCTATCTTCACCCTCAGAGATGTGTAGAAGGTGAGCTGCAGTCATTAGACAGGCAGGTGAGGAACATACCTGGTATATTTGTCCATGAAACATTCCACGCTCCACCGATGACTTGTTCAAGATCATGGCATCCTCCATATCATAACTGTCCAGTCAGAGATTAAACAAATTATTAAGGGAAAATGTGAAAGAAGAACCCATAGGACCCTTTAATGCAATACATAATAGCTTTATAAGTGCACCGCAGAATAGCTACTCTGCCTTTATTCATTTTGGAGCTATTCCTACATTTGATAGCATTTAAGGGGCTGGATAATATTTCACAACGAGTGTCCCCTTTGCAATTTGCAAGATAGCTATTTTATGACATAAGTAATAACTATTCCTTTGTTTAGTTCCCAAGAAAAATAATTATACCCAAAAACAGCCCATAGTTTCTTTATCTAAAGTATAAAATAAGAAAGTTCACAATAAATTACAAATTTAAGTTTTTAGATTACTTTAGTTGTGAAGTTCAGTTCATGAAAAAGAAGTTAGAGTTCCATCATTTATAGATTGTTACTTAAGACTTTGATTGAATTCTTTAAAAAAAAATCAGATTCTCCCAGTCTGAGTTGCTTTGCTTAGTATGTATTTAATGGTGAGGCGTTATGATTAGTTCTCTACCTAGTAGCTTGTTACTTTGTAAGGCCTCATTCATTTAGTTCACTTAAAAGAATAAAAAAATTAGATTTCCACTTATTATTTTTCTTAAATCCAGACAAGGCTAGTTACTCGTAGGTGAAATGACTATCTAGGGATTCAGACTATGACCTACAGATTCGTTACCAAAATGGATTTAGGTCCAGGATCAAATGATCTAAAAGTTTAAACTACTCTAAACTGAGTAGTTTCCCAATACCCAGAAATAATTGAATGAATCAAATGACCATGTGCAGAATTGAGCCTGATACTATTTGATTTTAGATCCGTGGAATTATGTAGCTTTAATTGGAAAGATTGTGTAAAATTATGTAATAATAGAAAACCGGATATAATTTCCTTATTTTTAGGAATTGTAATTAATTTCCTGATTTTTAAGGATTATAAGTAAATTACTAATTTTTGGGAATTATAATTAGGGAAAGATTTTTTCTTTTAAGAGGATTGCATATTTCTAGGATTCTTCTTTTTTTGAGGGAGTTTATTACTATTTTTGAGCCAGACAATTTTGTATATAAACCTAGGGGATGTAACCCAATTGTAATATGACACAAATTCAATTCTATCTTACATTTTGTGTCATGGTGTCAGAGTTGTTGGATCTTTCCTGATAAAACTCCGAATTTTTTTTTTTTTCTGGCCATATCCAACGGAGCTTCATCTTCTCTGTTCTTCTCATCATCACTACTCCTTTTTCCCTTGTTTGTATCTATTTCTTTTTCATTCAATCAATCATGTCAAATCACTCTACAAATTACCAGCCCAGACACGAGTGACCTGCACTCGAGAATACTGCTACTGTTGCAACCGGAGACTTACAAAACATTAAAGCTACATATCGACTAAATGGGAAAAATTACTTGAAATGGTCACAATTGGTCCGCACTTTCCTAAAGGGTAGAGGGAAATTCAGCCATTTAATAGGGCACAGGTCCTTCACAGGACAATCCCAAATTTGCAGCATGGAATGAACAAGACTCCATGGTGATGTCATGGTTATGGAACTCAATACTGGTAGAAATTAGTGATACATGTATGTTTCTTGAAACCAACAAGGAGATTTGGGAAGTTGTTCAACAGACATATTCCAAGGTTAATGATGCTGCACAAAAATACGAAATTAAGACAAAAATTTCAGCAACCAAACAACAGACTCGGACTGCCACTAAATATTCAAGTCTCTTACAAGGTTTGTGGCAAGAAATGGATTATCAATGCATCCAAATGTGCTGCAGTGAAGATGCAGCAATTCTGAAGCGTTCTGTGGAGAAAAATCGTATTTATGATTTTCTTGCAGGATTAATTGTTGAGTTTGATGCTGTTCGAGTGCAGATTTTGGAAAAACCAGACTTGCCGTCTTTGAATGAGACAATCTCTATTATATGCGCTAAAGAAGGACATCGAAGTGTTATGCTTGAACCTCAAGGACCAGATGGTTCTACACTTGTTACCAGAGCCACAAATTGAAAGTGGCAAATAATCTTCCTTCGTTAGTTACTCAAGGGGGCTCAACCAAACCATTTGACCGGGACTCTCTATTTTGCACATACTGCAAGAAGCAACATCACACCAAGGAGAGATACTGGAAACTTCAAGGCAGGCTGAATGCAAAATTCAATCGAAGTGTGAAAAATCGAAGTTAGGCACATATTGCGAGTACTTCGTCAATCAGTGAAAAAGATTCCAAGAGATCTTTCCCTGAATTTAACAATGAGGATATTGAGAAACTGGAGACTTTTTTGGGATCTTTTGAGAAGCCAACCTTGATAGGTACTTGTTCATTGGCATTTTCAGGTATTTCTTCTTCCTCTTGTTCTAATGTCTCTGAAAGAAATTCTCTCACATGTGGTGATTGAGTCTAGAGCTACTAACCATATGACCTGCTCCTACAATCATTTTATCTCTTATATTTTCAGCTGTAGCCATAGAAAGATTACAATAGCCGATGGATCCATCACCACCGTAGGCTGGCCAAGAGATATTTACATAAACAAGTACCTTATACTAAAAGATGTCCTCCATGTTCCAAAGCTATTTGCAAGTCTTATTTCCATTCAAAAATTAACAAAAGATTTAAATTGCAGTGTAACCTTTTCCCTTCGCATTGTGTTTTTCAGACACTGGACACGAAGAAGATGATTGGATGTGTCAATTAGAGAGATGGTCTCTATTTCCTGGAAATACAAAGCAGTGTAACAAGAGTTGAAAATCCCATATTGACATCCTTTTTCTGAGACTGTAATGTCAACCAAATTAACAAAAATAAAATTTGGTTTTATCATCGTCGTTTAGGTCATCCATCTTTTAGAGTGCTCAAGTTGATGTTTCCTTCCTAGAGTTTTATTTTTTACGCCTTTCATTGTAATGATTGTGAACTTGCCAACCACAAACGTGCTTCCTTTCCAATAAGCAATACAAAAACTTCTATTCGTTTTTCTCTCATTCATAGTGATATTTGGAGGCCTTCTACAATTGGAAATATTTCTAGTGCTTGATGGTTTGTTTCATTTATTGATTATTGTAATCGAGTCACATAGCTTTACCTCTTGAAAAATAAATCTGATGTGAGTATTGTTTTTCCTAATTTTTACAACATGATCAATACTTAATTTGATGCAAAAATTAAGATTTTCCGATCAGACAATGCCAAGAATTATTTCAATCAAATCATTACTCCATTTTTTCTAGAAAACAGGGATCATTCATGAATCCCATGTGTTACCACTCCACAACAAAATGGAGTAGCTGAGCGAAAGAATGGCCATCTCCTACAGATCACTACAACATTGCTGTTTCACAAGTGTGTTCCTAAACAATAATAAGGTAAAGCTATATTAACCGTAGCACATCTTATTAACAGAATTCCGACTTGTGTCTTGGGGTTCAAAAGTCCAATTGATATTCTCACAAAATATTTCCCAAACTTCTCTGCTTCAAACAATCTTATTCCTTGAATCTTTGGATGTGTTGCATTTGTTCATGTTAGTTCTCATAATAGGAGCAAATTAGATCCACGTGCTGCTAGATGCATTTTTATCGGATATTCCTCCACACAAAAGGATTATAAATGTTTTCATCCACCTACTAAAAAATTGTCTCAATAGATATTACTGTTATCGAGGATGAATCGTTTTTTAAGAACACTTATCTTTAGGGGGAGATCTTGAATGAAGATAAAGCAAAGGACATGTTTCTTCTTGATCCTCGTTTTGTTCGGATGTTCAATTTGAGTCTATCCCCACAATTGTCTCTAAGCCCACTTCTTTACAATCTGAATCTTTCGAGGAATCTAGTGAGTCCACTTCTCCGCGAATTGAGTTTGAGTCATCCAAATCAGTTGAAAGGATGAAAGATGAAGGAAATCAAGATAACATTCCAGCACTGCAGGTTTATTACAAGAGGAAACTACTAGTCTCTCGAACAGTACAGGTATAATCTCCATTCATGCCATTGCGCAAAATTCTAAAACCACTTCCAAACCAATAGATGAACATGAAGAACCAAGTGCTGAAGATCTAGACCTACCACTTGCACTTAGGAAAGAAACAAGAACTTGCACGAAACATCCATTGTATCTCTTCATGTCTTATCAAAATCTATCTCAAAACCATAAAGCCTTCCTAACCAATCTCCATACAATTCCACTCCGAGAAATCTAACTGAGGCATTAGGTGAGAATAAATGGGAGGATGATATATAAACTGAGATAGAAGCACTTGAGGAACAAGACATGGGAGTTAGTTGAATTGCCAAGAGGGAAGAAACTGGTTGGATGTGGTGGGTTTTTACTATAAAATACAAGGCTGATGGCTCGGTAGAAAGATACAAACAAGATTAGTGGCCAAAGGGTACGCCCAAACCTATGACATTGATTATCTTAAGACATTTGCCCCTGTTGCGAAAATGATACAATATGAATACTGTTGTCTTTAGCTGCTAATTTTTGGTGGAATTTACAACAGTTTAATGTTGTTAGAGAATGTAAATATTAGTCTTGTAAATTGTTATCGTATTTAATGATGTGATAGGTAGATAGACGTATATCTCTCTATATATTATCACATTGTATACAACCTTTAGTAACTCAATACAATAACTTTATATCAATCTTCAACATGGTATCAGAGCGAGTTGAAAAAATTCAAAATTTATATACTCCAAAACTTCAGATTTCTAAGCAATCTTTGAGAAATTTTTTGTCGTCTTTTTTCGTATTACTCTTTTTTCGATACAGCCAAGCTAGGATGAACGGGCTTCGAACGATTAGGGGATCTGGAGATTGCGGCCGTCAACGGAGCCGCACGTGAGCTACACGCACCGCCACGGAGGATGCACGTACATTCACGCCGCGCATGAGGGTGAGTTCGACGGCCGTTGCACGTCAAGTTGGTGTTGTTCAGATTGCCATGACTTATACGGTTTAGGTTTGTGGTTTCTTTCCTCTTTACGTGTTTGGGTGTTGGACTTTGTTTGAAATTTATGGTTTTGACGAAGGTTTTGCTTGATACCTTGATTGATTTGGCACGTTAGGGTTTGACGTATTTGGTCTCCCTCTAATTTGACATATTTCTGTTCTGTTGAACCTCGATTTGAATTTGGTTAGAGGTTAGGTCGTGATTTATTTCTTAATTTGTTGTCTGAAAACATCTATTTTACAACAATGAGTGAAACAAAGAATTCTGTTGTTGTATCGGATGTAGTTCCAGTAATGTCAAAGATAACGGAACATAAACTTGATAGATCCAATTATTTGGATTGGAGTAAAACAGTGAGGCTTTATTTGTGAAGTATTGATAAAGATGATCATTTGACTAATGATCACCCACTGATGAGAATCTGAAGCAAACTTGATTAAGAGAGGATGCTCGGTTATTCTTACAAATAAGAAATTCCATTAGTGGTGAGATAATTGGGATAATTAATCATTGTGAATTTGTTAAAAAACTAATGAAATAACTGGAGTTTTTGTATTCAAAAAGAGGGAATGTTTCTCGTATTTACGAAGTTCGTAAGGTTTTCTATCAAGCTAAGAAACATGATAGGTCCTTGACAAGGTACTTCATGGACTTTAAGAAAGTTTATGAGGAGCTAAATATGCTGTTACCTTTTAGTCCTAATGAGAAAGTTCAACAAGCTCAAAGGGAGCAGATGGCTGTTATGAGTTTCTCAACTGATCTTCTACCTGAATTTGAAACCATCAAATCTCATATTCTTTCTCGCTCTTCGATCTCATCCTTACAGGATACTTTCAGTAGGATTTTTCGTACAGAGAATCCTCAGCCTATTCAGTCTAGTAGTGCTCTTGTGATTCATCATTATGAACAAGAATATGGAAGACAGCAAATTAGGAATAGTGGTAGAGGAAGAACTGATACCCGAGGACAAACTTCTGGAATGGTGGTATGTCACTATTGTCATAAACCAGGGCATATGAAGCATGATTGTAGAAAATTACAATATAAGAATTAGGGATTTCGATCAGCGCATACTGCCTCTTCAAGCGATGCTTCTGAAAAACCCATTATGATTTCTGCAGATGAATTTGCTAAGTTTACCAAGTATCAAGAATCATTAAAGTATTCATCTACTCCTGTTACTGCCATTGCTGAATCAAGTAAACCAAACACATATCTTGTCTCTTCATCGTCCAAATGGGTCATTGATTCTGGTGCCACAGATCATATAGCAGGTAATTCCAGTCTATTATCTTCTTTTCAATCTCAAACCTCATACTCTCTAGTTACTTTAGCTAATGGGTCAACATCTCATGTTCTCGGTTCTGGCACTACTAATCCAACACCACCAGTTCATTTGACATCTATTTTGAATTTACCTGATTTGTCTTTCAACTTAATTTCTGTCAGTAAACTCACCCGTTCAATTGGCTGTTGTATCTCATTTTTTCCTGACTATTGTCTTTTCCAGGATCTTATGGCGAGGAAGACTATTGGTAAAGGACATGAATCTGGGGGTCTCTACATTTTAGACACAAAGGTACCAAAGTCTATCGCTTGTTCTGGAATTGCGACCCCGTTTGAAGCTCATTGTCGCTTGGGTCATCCATCTCTCTTTTTGTTGAAAAAACTTTGTCCTCAGTTTCATAGTTTAGAGACTTTACATTGTGAGTCTTGTCAATATGCGAAACATCATCGCATTAGTTTGAGTCCTAGAGTCAATAAACGAGCAACTATTCCTTTTGAGTTAGTTCATTCAGATGTCTAGGGTCCTTGTCCAGTGACATCTAAGACTGGATTTAAACATTTTGTCATTTTTGTTGATGATTACTCTCGTATGACCTGGTTATATTTAGTGAAGAATCGTACGGAGTTGTTTACTCATTTTTGTTCTTTTTGTGCTGAAGTTAAAACGCAATTTAATGCCTCAATTCAAATTTTGTGAAGTGATAATGCCAAAGAATACTTATCTGAATACTTTCAATCTTACATGGTTCAAAATGGTACTATCCACCAAACTTCATGTGTGTGTACACCGTCTCAAAATGGGGTTGCTGAGAGAAAGAATAGGCATCTCCTTGACACTGCTAGGGCTCTGTTGTTTCAAATGCACGTCCCCAAACATTTTTGGGCTGATGCAATATCTACTGCTTGTTTTTTAATTAATCATATTCCTTCGGTTGTATTGGATGGTGACTCCATATCATACACTTTTCCTAAATAAAACTTTGTTTCCCATTGAACCAAAAATATTTGGTTGTACTTGTTTTGTTCAAGATGTGCGTCCTCAGGTTACTAAGCTTGATCCTAGGTCATTAAAGTGTATTTTCCTTGGGTATTCTCATGTTCAAAAAGGATACGGGTGTTATTGTCCTAGCCCTAGAAAGTATCTTGTATCCATTGATGTCACTTTTCTTAAAGATACCCCTTTTCTCCGTCTTCTAGTAACCAGGTCAGGGGGAGGAGGATGATGTGTTAATTTACAGGGTTACATCTACTATTCCTACTGCTAAACCTCCCTTCAGGTTTATTCTTGCCAACCTCGTACTTCTGAGTTCGCCCCTGAAGCATGTCCTAACCAGCTTCTTTGTCATCAGATTTAATCTCTAAGGACGATCTTCCCATTGCTCTTCGTAAAGGTAAATATCAATGTACTTATCCTATTTCGTCATTTGTGTCCTATGAACGTTTGTCACCCTCTTCTTGTTCCTTTATAGCCTCTCTTGACTCTTATCTCCATTCCCAAGACTGTTCATGAAGCTCTATCTCATTCAGGATGGTGTAATGCAATGATAGAATAAATGAATGCTTTAGATAAGAATGATACTTGGGATTTGGTAACCCTACCTGCAGGGAAGAAGGCTATTGGTTGTAAATGGGTTTTCACCATTAAAGTAAATCCTAATGGATCGATTGATCGATTGAAGGCACGACTTGTTGCTAAAGGATATGCTTAAACTTATGGAGTAGATTATTCTAACACTTTTTCTCCTGTTGCTAAGCTTAAATCTGTCAGATTATGTATTTCCATGGCAGCAGTGCACAACTGGCCTCTCCATCAATTAGATATCAAAAATGCTTTTCTACATGGAGATTTGCAAGAGGAAGTTTATATGGAGCAACCTCCTGGATTTGTTGCTCAAGAGTCAGGCAAAGTTTGTCATCTTCGAAAATCGTTGTATGGCTTGAAGCAGAGTCCCCGTGCTTCGTTCGGAAAATTTAACCAAGCAATTGAGAAGTTTGGGATGCAGAAAAGCAAATCTAATTATTCGGTTTTCTACAGATGATTTGCAGTTGGTAGTATTATCTTGGTAGTATATATGGATGACATTGTCAGTACTGGTGATGATACTGCAGGGATTTCAACTCTCAAATCATTTCTTCACAGCCAATTTCAAACAAAGGATTTGGGAATGTTAAAATATTTTTTGGGTGTTGAGGTAATGAGAAGTAAGAAAGGAATTTTTCTATCTCAAAGAAAGTATGTGCTTGACTTATTATCTGAAACAGGAAAATGGGTGCTCAACCATGTAGTACACCAATGATTCCTAATTTACAGTTAACAAAAGAAGGTGAGTTGTTTGAAGACCCTGAAAAATAAAAAGGTTAGTTAGAAAATCAAATTATCTTACAGTGACTCGACCAGATATTGCATATTCAGTTAGTATAGTGAGCCAATATTGTCATCTCCAACAATTGATCATTGGGCTGCGGTAACGCAAATTTTGTGCTATTTGAAAGGAACACTAGGGCGTGGTATTCTATATAGCAATCATGGTTATACTAATATTGAGTGTTTTTCAGATGCTGATTGGACAGAATCCAAGAAGACAGGAGATCCACTTCTGGTCATTGTGTTTTTGTAGGTGGAAATTTAATTTCATTAAAAAGCAATAAGCAAAGTGTTGTGTCTCGATCAAGTGCAGAATCAGTATATAAAGCTATGGCACAGTCGGTATGTGAAGTAATGTGGATATACCAACTCTTGAATGAAATAGGTCTCAACACTTCTCCACCTATAAATTATGGTGTGATAACCAAGCCGCTCTTCATATTGCATCAAATCCAGTATTTCATGTGCGAACATAACACATTGAGATCAATTGTCATTTTATTCGTGAGAAAATCCAGCAAGGCTTAATTTCTACAAGATTTGTGAAGTCTGGAGAACAAATAGGAGATCTCTTTACAAAAGCTCTAAATTGGGTTCGAGTTGAATATCTTTGTAACAAGCTGGGCATGATTAATATCTATGCTCCAGCTTGAAGGAGAGTATTAGAGAATGTAAATATTAGTCTTGTAAATTGTTATCGTATTTAATGATGTGGTAGGTAGGTAGGTAGATAGACGTATCTCTCTCTATATATTTTCACATTGTATACAACCTTTAGTAACTCAATACATAACTTTATATCAATCTTCAACAAATGTTAAGAACACGTTCCTCCATGGTGATCTGGAAGAGAAAATTTCTATGGAAGTGCCTCCTGGATTTGAATCTAAAGTGGGAATGGTGTACAAACTGAAGAAAGCTCTTTATAGGCTCAAACAATCACCACGAGCTCAGTTTGGGAGGTTTGCTAAGGTGATGATCTCGCGGGGATACAATCCAAGTCAAGGAGACCACACTTTGTTCGTAACACACACAAATTCTAGAAAATTCATAGCATTGTTGGTTTATGCAGATGATATCATTGTAACAAGCAATGATGAAGAAGAGATGGACAACTTGAAGCAATGTCTCTTGAAGGCATCAAAGAACTTGGGAAATTAAAATACTCCTAGGCATGTAAGTAGCGCATTCAAAGCAGGGAATCTTCATCTCCAAACAGAAGTATGTACACGACTTATTGAAAGATAGAGGGAAGATGGGTTATGAACCGGTCGAGACACCATCGAATTCAATCATAGATTATGCGATGCTCCAGAAGATCCTGTAGTAGATAGAGGATCCTATCAAAGGCTTGTTAAGAGGTTGATATATCTAGCACACAGAAGACCAGATATAGCATTTGCAATTAACGTAGTCAACCAATCCATG
The DNA here is from genome assembly GCA_024138025.1 of Combretum micranthum. NCBI lineage: Eukaryota > Viridiplantae > Streptophyta > Magnoliopsida > Myrtales > Combretaceae > Combretum > Combretum micranthum. Next base: position 468,772 of record JAMXBD010000426.1, on the reverse strand, counting down.
CACAATCCTAAAGAATCACACCTCAAAGCAGTAAATAGGATTTTACAATGTTTGAAAGGCTGCCTAAGAAAAGGAATTTTATTTAAGTGAGGAACAAGAACATGTATGGTATTAGAAGCCTAAACTGATGCAGACTATGCAAGATCTTTGGTCGACATAAGATCGTCTGGTTATTGTACTCTCCTAGGTGGGAATCTGGCAACATGAGAAGTAAGAAGCAAAATGTTGTAGCATGATCAAGTGCAGAGTTAAGTTCAGATCAATGGCATTGGGAATATGTGAATTACATTGGTTAAAGATAATCATAGATGACTTAAAAATAAAATGGGAAAGACCCATGAGGCTGTACTCTGATAATAAATCAGCCATCAATATTGATCATAACCCTCGAACGAAGCATATTGAAGTTGACAAACATTTTATCAAGGAGAAAACTAGACAATGGTTTAACATGCACTCCATTTGTTTCAACCAAGAATCAGTTGGTGGATGTACTCACAAAAGGACTACCAGGCACTGTATTCCAAGATATTATTAGCAAGCTTAAAATAGAAGATATCCATTCACCAGCTTGAGGGAAGTATGGAATTATGTAGCTTTAACTGGAAAGATTGTGTAAAATTATGTAATTAAAAAAATGTATATAATTTCCTGATTTTTAGAAATTATAATTAAATTACTGATTTTTAGGGATTATAACTAGGGAAAGATTTTTTTCTTTTAAGAGGATTGCATATTTTAGGAGTCTTCCTTTTTTGAGGGAGTTTATTACTATTTTTGAGCTAGGCGATTTTGTATATAAACCTAGGGGATGTAACCTAACTGTAATATGACAGAAATTCTTTTTTATCTTACGTTTTGTGCCAATATCCACAAAAAACCGATTCAAAAATTTATATTTTTATACATGTGGTTCTTTTTATTTATTATTGAACACTTTTTATGCAAACGACCCAAAACATACACTAGTCACAGCTGAAAATGGCATCTAAGCACACAGCTATGGAGCTAAAATTTTGATAGTCTTCCTGAAAGATGCTCATGAAGGCCATTTCCATCATATTTGCCCTGTGTTCTTGAACAAATTATGAATAATTAGTTCTAACAAGATTGACTCTTCATAATTGTAGTGTTGAAAAAAAAATGCCAAATATAGAGAACTTTTGGACATTTGGTAACATGTTCAAGTATCACACTGGTCTATCAAACTTGTGTGCTGGGTGCAATCCATAGTCCTAAATGATGTTACATATTTGATCGTCAAATCTCAGGCTTCAGCTCTAGTCATACATATCATATTTGTCAAAATTGCGAGTTAATTAGACTTGTAACCTGATTTCTAGTCATACATGGCAGGAAAGGGAGCTGGAAGGAAAGAAGGATAGAAGGAGCTACTTGTAGTCCTGGAGAAGATTGGTTCTCGGGTTTGGAAGAAAAAAGTTAGGGATGTTAGGAAAAACGAAAAGCCATTTTGTTCCTACTTTATTCCATTCCATAAACCAAAGGCAATATTAAATGAGTTCTCTTACCCTGTATAAGCCAATACAGCAACTATTGCATTTGTTCCAGTTGGAAACTCATCTACACAGTAACTTTCATATGTACTTGTCAGTACAATGGGATTTTGAGGAGTCTGCAAACGCCAAGGCATTAATTTCACAGTTGAACAAATGAACCACATGAGGTCAGCACTTAACTGATCTAAAAAGCCTAAAATAAAAATATCTGGCATTCTTAAAATTAAAATTATATACCTGAAGATGGTACAGCTTTTGATCTGCACGAAGATGAATTGCTTGCGAAGAGAAAGCCATGGTTTGTTTTGCCATCTAGATAAATAAACAAACGACATAAGGATTAAGCAATTTTTAGTAATGATGAAATTGGATTATTTCCAGAGTGCCAAAATAAATAATCATAAAAAAAGAGATATCTGATAAATTGGGTCTCAGTAATTATAAGTAGATTGAATGCCAACCTGACACTGATACATATTTCGTGGACTTTGATTATGATCCGACCAGGGTGTGAGGTTGGCAACCACACTTAGCATCCCAGTGGGATGAATTTCTTCATGAGTTGCTGGAAACTCATTCCTCCTTCCCCCATCTCCTCCATCAGGACACCGAATTTCCATAAAAACCTAATAGACAAGGCATAAAAATCACTTGATGAGAATACGAAGACCCTCTTCCAATTCATCTCTTATCATATTGGCAAAAGAACCCCATTGACCTGTTCAAATGGACCAATGAGTTCAATATTCTGATTCTCATCTGAAGAGAGAGAGATACTTTTAACCGGACGAACAAATCTTGATGGATTTGTGAAAAGATATAGACCAGGATACGCTCCACCAAAGCTCAAAGGAACATATCCTACTTCCAGATCATCAGGTATCTGCAAGAATTTTATGATGGACAAGGGAAATCAACTTCAAGAACAAGATTGGTGCAACATCGTCAAAAGTTAACAGGAAAAGCAAAAAGACGAGAAAACAGACCACCGAAGAAGCCAATATCTTTAACTTTCGTAAATGAGCAACAGTATTCTCAATGTCAGCAGATGAGATAACACCAACAACACGACCATCAAGAAGCACAAAAGAACTTCCGGGGGACCGGCTTGTACCAGTTTTGGAAGAGAAGGTATCATTCCCATCTCAATAAGAACCTTCAAAATGAATTTTCTTGTTTCAAAGAAATCTCTGATGCTTCCCTTGGAGTCAAAATTTGAGGTAATTCCTACCGAGTGGAATAAAACAAGAAAAATATTACATCAACCATGTTGCTTTGTCACCAACCTATGCTAAACAGTAAACATGTGAAGCTTGTATATTGACCATGTCGCTTAAAGGAATGACCAATCACCCAATCATATAATTTAGAAAAGGATATAATTGTACACCTTTTCTCCCTCTCTTTAGGGTTTGAGAATTCAAATGAAGAAGTTTTACTTTATCCATACAAATATTTACATCATTCTGGTATGTTCCAATAAAGTCAAAAGTCAGATATTCTCCACATAAAGGAGAAGAACATGGATTTTAATTACTTCTCGGTATGATATTTTTATTACATCAAATTGATGCCATCTTCACTAATTAAGTAACTATACAGCATTTCTGATCAAATTTTAAGATATCCTGCATCCCATCAACTCGATCTATTTCAGGAAACATGATGAACCTACATCAGATGTATATGACAGTATTGCAGGAAATATTTAAAAAGATGCATTGTGAAGTTGTAGTTAATAATTTTTTTTTTAATTGGAATTTATTTCTAAAATTCATATGCATTTTAGTTTCATTTTCTAAATAGACTTCAACATTACTATTGCAAGCCAAACTTGAAAAATCAGTGCCTCATTTCTCCCTTCTTTCCCTCTCTTTTTCATTCTCTCCTTCTACAATTCTTCACTCCATCCTACCAGACTAAATGGATTTCTCTTCCATCTATCAATGTCACAGAGGGGTGAGCATGTTGCAGTTCGATCCGATTCACCCCCCGAACCAAACCGCCAATAATATACAGTCTTATTTTCTTTTATTTTTGAAACTAGCTCGGTTCGTATTTTCACGAGCTGAAAAAAATTGGTGCAGTTTGATCTACTTTGCGGTTTGAATCGCTATTGCAAATCAATAATTAAATAAATTAAATTAAGTTAATTGAACAAGGTTTTTTTTCCAACTTCACATTTTTTGTTTTGAGATACTTCAAACTAAAAATAAATTTATGCGAGAAGTTTAAATGCATCCGACGCATTATAATACATACATAGATAAAATATGCATAATCCATACCCTTTTACCCATACATATATAGTATGAGACCAAATTTCAACTTTTTCCTTTTTCCATTGACTAAAAAACTTGCACAGTCACATTTGTATCGTTACAAGTATGGCTTGAAAATTAGCAAGTTTGAGAAATATGTGTGTGTAAAAACATATATGAATCACATAAAATCTCAAATATAAAAAATTTGCTACTTCACAATCATTTCAATATTTTTCTCAATTCTTTTCTACATTACTCTAAAAATATGCATCTGGATTCTTTTTGCTTTAATTTGTTATAGTAAGAGTAATGTAAATTTCCATAAAGTCGTACAGTACGGTTCGAACCAAACGGTGAAATTCATTTGACTAAACCAAACAGTTCAATTCATTTGACTGAACCAAACCGCGAACCGTTTTATTTTAACTAAATCAATCATAAACCAAACTGTTTATGTAGGAAAATACAAGTAATCAATTAGTTAGCTTTTTAAAGAAAGTATATTTTTTAGTTTCCTAGAATTAGACCTATACAGCTAACATGCATTTTGCTTAAAAAACAACATAAATATGGGATTTGACTCGATTAGTTTCCTAAATTGAAGCTAGAGCTTCTATATATAAATTCGATCTCTGTACACGTTATTTTATGAAATATACATGATTCATTCTTCTAAATTCTAAGATGGTATCAAAGTTTTAGGATTTTTCTGCGAAATTGTAACTTTTGTCCTTCAGACTCTGTTTTCTACAACGAAAACAGTGTTTCTCAGCAAGTCATATGGTCGACATTTTCCAGCCTTCATTGCTGGAATTTTTTCTGCCACTTTCCTCCTTTGTTTCCTTTATTAATCAACCTTTATCGCTAGTTGTTTCTACTCCTAAGAATTTTTTTCAAGCAGAACTTTCTTGGACTGTTATTATCTGTATTTTCTAGACAACACATCTTCTGCTCATGGAAGACCAAGCAAGAAGTAGTGGATAAGTCCACATGACCAAAACACCACAGAGTGAAACTGCACCACAAGAGGTGAGTAACCTCAACCAAGCAAGATTAAAAGGCCAAGGTCTGTTATCACAGTCTTGAACGGCCTTTAGGTACTTGTTCTTTGACACATTCAGGTAAATTTCTTTTCCTTTAGATTAAATGCCTCAAATATAGCCTTTATTAACTCCTAATCACGGATTCAGAAGCCACCAATCTATGACCCATTCATCCAATTGTTTCCTAACCTATACCCCATGTCCTAGTAGTAAAAGAATAGCTATAGTCGATGGATCTTCAAATACTATTGCTAGTGTAGGGGATGTCAAAATTAGTCTATCATTAACCGTAAGAAATGTCCTTCATCGCTAGTTGTTTCTACTCCTAAGAATTTTTTTCAAGCAGAACTTTCTTGGACTGTTATTATCTGTATTTTCTAGACAACACATCTTCTGCTCATGGAAGACCAAGCAAGAAGTAGTGGATAAGTCCACATGACCAAAACACCACAGAGTGAAACTGCACCACAAGAGGTGAGTAACCTCAACCAAGCATAGATTAAAAGGCCAAGGTCTGTTATCACAGTCTTGAACGGCCTTTAGGTACTTGTTCTTTGACACATTCAGGTAAATTTTCTTTTTCCTTTAGATTAAATGCCTCAAATATAGCCTTTATTAACTCCTAATCACGGATTCAGAAGCCACCAATCATATGACCCATTCATCCAATTGTTTCCTAACCTATACCCCATGTCCTAGTAGTAAAAGAATAGCTATAGTCGATGGATCTTCAAATACTATTGCTAGTGTAGGGGATGTCAAAATTAGTCTATCATTAACCGTAAGAAATGTCCTTCATCGCTAGTTGTTCTACTCCTAAGAATTTTTTTCAAGCAGAACTTTCTTGGACTGTTATTATCTGTATTTTCTAGACAACACATCTTCTGCTCATGGAAGACCAAGCAAGAAGTAGGGATAAGTCCACATGACCAAAACACCACAGAGTGAAAACTGCACCACCACAAGAGGTGAGTAACCTCAACCAAGCAGGATTAAAAGGCCAAGGTCTGTTATCACAGTCTTGAACGGCCTTTAGGTACTTGTTCTTTGACACATTCAGTAAATTTTCTTTTTCCTTAGATTAAATGCCTCAAATATAGCCTTTATTAACTCCTAATCAGGATTCAAAGCCACCAATCATATGACCCATTCATCCAATTGTTTCCTAACCTATACCCCATGTCCTAGTAGTAAAAGAATAGCTATAGTCGATGGATCTTCAAATACTATTGCTAGTGTAGGGGATGTCAAAATTAGTCTATCATTAACCGTAAGAAATGTCCTTCATGTCCCTAAATTATCCACAAATCTTGTATCTATACAAAACTCACCCAATATTTGTCTTGTAATGTGATTTTTCACACTAGTTATTGCATAATTCAGGACAAGGATTCAGGGAATACGATTAGACATGCTAAGGAACGACATAGCCTCTGTTACCTTGAAGGACCAAGTCAATTGAATATAACCAAGAGCAAATTACCTCATCCTTTCACATTTGAGTCAATTTCGTCAAGTAAAGAAAATCCTTCTTCACTACTTTCGGTCACGACATCCATCATTTAGGATAATTAAGATTATGTTTTCCTAGTTGTTTACAAGTTTGAATGCTGAAGATTTTCATTATGGAGTGTGTAAACTTGCTAAACACAAGTGTGTAACTTTTCCTATTAGTAATAAAAATAGTTCTGCACCTTTCTATTTTATTCACGATGATATTTGTAGTCCATCTCTTGTTTCTAATGTTTCTGAGGCAAGATGGTTTGTTTTTTTTATTGATGATTATACTCGTGTTACTTGGCTTTTCTTGCTTAAACATAAGTCTAATGATGGCAGCATACTTCCAAATTTTTGTTCTATGATCAAAAATCAATCTGAGGCTAATATAAAAAGGTTTAGGTCAGATAATGCCAAGAATTATTTCAATCAAATTCTTACCCCATATTTTCAAAAATAGGGAATAATTCACGAGTCATCTTGTGTTAATACCCCACAACAAAATGTGGTAACTGAAAGGAAAAATGGTCATCTTCTTGAAAAAAAACCCGAGCCTTGTTGTTTCATAAACACATGCCTAAAATTGTTTGGAAGGAAGCTGTACTTACGGCCACTCATCCTATAAATCAATTACCTCCTAGAGTCTTGGGATTCAAGAGTCTTATGAAGATTATCTCGTCTTTTTACCCAAATTTAAACACTACAAATAATCTTGTCCCGAGAGTTTTTGGGTGTGTATCCTTTGTTCGTGTCTATAGTCAAAACAAACGGGAACTGGATCCAAGGGCTCTAAAATGTGTTTTCGTTGATTACTCTTCAACTCAAAAAGTGTATAAATACTACCACCCTTCATCAAAGAAATTCTCTGTCTTGGTGGCTGTCACTTTCAATGAACAAGATAAGGAAGGTTTCTTTTATCTTAATTTGTCAATGAGCCATGAAGCTTCTTCCAAACCCGTGTTTGCTCCTGAACCTATGTCTAAATCTCAACCAATGTCTGAACCTGAATTTGTGTTTGAGCTTGAAGTCGTGTCCAAGTCTGATCCTACTACTGGAAATAAGAAATTTGATAAGATGTCTGAATTTGAATCAGTGTCTGAGCTTGAACCCGCGTTTGAGTATGATCTACTCTCAGAAATAGGAAATTTGATAAGGTGTTTGCAAGGAAGAAGAAAGTTGTTTCTACATCAATGCAGGTTCAAGAGCCTGACTTGGATTCTTTGAATGAGGAAATAATTTCTAAGCCTTTATTACAAGATGAAATTGAAGTTCATGTAAACGATCATGACCAGGACCTACCAATTGCCATCAAAAAAAGAACCAGGGAATGCACAAAACGACCACTATACCCTCTTGCATACTTGTTAGCCTTTAAAAGGCTCTCACCATCTCACAAAGCCTTTCTTATGAGCTTAAATGCCATCGCCATCCCTACTAGTCTATCTGAGGGAGTGTCTAATGAAAAATGGAAACAATGGATGTGGAGATGGAAACTTTAGAAAAGAACAAGACCTAGGAGTTGGTAAAGTTACCAATAGGAAAAAGGACAGTAGGATGTAAATGGGTGTATATAGTAAGTATAAAACAAATAGATCCATTGAGAGACACAAAGTCAGATTGGTGGCCAAAAGGTACACACAGACTTACGGGAATGATTACCTAGAAACATTTTCTCCTAATGCCAAGATAAATACAATTAGTGTTACTATCTTTTGCAACTAATTTTGGTTGAGAGTTGCTGCAATATGATATCAAAAATGCATTCTTGCATGGAGAATTGGAAAAGGAGATCTACATGGAAGTTCTATCGGGATATGGAAAGAACTTGGATACTAATACCGTGTGTAGGTTGAAGAGGGCACTATATGGTCTCAAGTAATTACCATGAGCATAGTTTGAGAGATTTGCTAGAGCAATGTTAGCAATAGGATACAAACAAAGTCAAGGAGATCACACATTGTTTATTAAACATTCTTCATCCGGGGCAGTTACTGCTCTTTTGGTGTACATAGATGGCACAACTGTAACAAGAGATGATGATAAAGAAAAACAAATTTTAATTCAATGTTTAGCTGAGGAGTTTAAGATCAAGGCGCTACGGAGGTTGATGTATTTTCTAGGAATTAAAGTAGCACACTTTAGGCAAGATATTTTATCTCTCAACAGCAATATGTTACAAATCTTCTTAAGAAGACAAGCAAGACTGCATGCAAGTCAACAAGCACTCCTATAGATCCGAATGTCAAACTTAGAATAGCGAAGGAGGATCCCGTGGTTGATAGGGAAATGTATCCACGCCTAGTAGGAAGACATCTCTCTCTCTCTCTCTCTCTCTCTCTCTCTACATACATAACTAGAAATAGCATATGCAATGAACGTAATCAGTCAATTCATGCATAGCCCAAAGGAAGTTAATTTGCAAGCAGCTCATAGAATACTCCAATATCTTGAAAGAACGCCAGGGAAGGGAATCTGATTCAAAAAAAATGGAGGACCAGTGCTTGAGGCATATACTGATACTGATTATGCTGGATTGTTGTTGATAGGAGGTCGACTTCAAGGTCTTGTACCTTTCTTGGTAGGAACCTTGTGACCTAGAGGAGTAAAAAACGGAATGTGATAGCTCGGTCTAGTGCTAAGACGGAATTTTAGGCAATGGCTCAAGGGTGTGTAAGCTACTATGGCTAAAAATTATTCTTGAAGATATGAAAGTCAAGTGGGAAGACCCAACAAAAACATTGTGACAAGAAGTCTACAATCAATATAGCTCATAACCTGATACAAACACGATCGAACAAAGCTTATTGAGGTTAACAGGCACTTTATTAAAGAGAAGTTGGAGAGTGGGTTGATTTATACACCTTACATGTCTACACACGGTCAGCTCGCTAATGTTTTGACAAAAGGGCTTAATAGTTCAGTTTTTCAAACTATTGTATCCAAGTTGGGAATTGAAACTTCCTATTCTCCAACTTGAGGAGGAGTGTAGGAAAATACAAGTAATTAATTAGTTAGGTTTTTTAGGAAAGCAATTTTTTAGTTTCCTAGAATTAGACCTATACAGCTAACATTCTTTTTAGCTGGGAGACCCATATAAATGTGGGATTTGACCTGATTAGTTTCATAAATTAATGCTACGGCTACTATGTATGAATATGACAACTATACACGTTATTTATGATATACATGATCCATTTTCTAAATTCTAAGAGTTATTAAAAAAAATCGAGTTTGACCCGGTTCAATGAGGGTTCGCAGTTCAGTCGATTTTTTACACAAACTTATATGCTTCCTAGCTCAACTACATGTGAAAAACTGAAAAATGTTCAAAATATGGCATTAGATAAGAGCCTTCTCCTATTGTTAGCCCTGTTTAATAATAATGAGATACGTACGGCATGTACAAGTCATATGATTCAGCAAACCACATGGCTCCCCATCAGGTGTGTGCACAGGACAGAGAAAACCCCAAGATCTAGAAATTCAAGAAACATACAAAGTCAAAATATTGAAAAAGTAAGAATAGATTCACCAAAGACTTTAGCATCAGAAACATACTCAGGCAACAATTTCCGAACGCTTGTGGTCCGTAATCCAGCAAATGATGCCCCTCGATGTACAGCTCTAAAATGCGAAAGAAAACGCAAAAAATTCAGCCTCTCAGCCTGAACAGTAAAGCCTGCCCTCTGTTGAAGCAAGAGAGAGTCAGATATACCATAAAACAATTCAAAACATTTTCAACTAAACTGATAAAATTAAAACAACAAGTCCATAAAAAACTACCAGAACCTAAATAAATCTCCTCAATAATTAAAGTATATAAACATGAAAAACAAATACAGTCAAGATTACAGTACCTGCTGCAAATCTAAACCTGTTTGTGTGACCAGTCTCCCAGTTTTCAACATATTTTCAATGGCTGAACCAATTTGCCGTCCAGGATTTTTATCAAGGACCTTCTTTACGTGTGCCACTGCATATAGAGATGACATTCTTAGCTCAAGACCATTTCAAAATTAGAAGTAAACAACAAATGGATGCATACATCAAGGAGGAGACCATGTATTCTTCTATTGGACAAAATCAGATTATTCTACTAAATATAATTAATTGGTAAATAATGGTTTTTTTGGGTAAATTTTTTGTGCATTATCTATATAAATGGAGACCAATGGATGTGGGTACAAGATGAAATGGCTACAGCAACTTTACCCTGCACAGTTAAAGCCCACCACAATGCTTGTATTAACAAACTAACTAGCTATGGTTTGTTTAAAAACATTTTGGTTGTTGAGGGCTTGGGGGTGGGGGGTGGAGGTGGGGGGTGGTGAGAATAGAAAACGAAAGCCCAGCCTTAATGATGGTTGCCGTGAAATGATTTCTGCAACAGAAAATAAATGCAAAACACTAGCCATTCATTAATATGAATGTTCAGGAACATATATTTTATAAAACAAAAAGAATTTCTCTGATTTTCTCAATCCATGTCTGATACTGAGCGAAAAGGAAGGCAAAAACATACAGCTGCAGAAGTCAAAATTTCTTCCTTTGTTGTTGAGCTCATCTAGAAGGAGCTTTTTACCCTTTTGAAGCCAATCATCCACTTTCTCCTGGAAAATAAAATATACACAGTCAGAAATATGTAGCTTTACAACAACCCAAAAAGCAAGTAACAAATTATGCGCAATATGAAAGCAGGAGACCTGCCAACAGTTAATTAACATCTTACATGAGGCATGCAATAACATCTATCATCCATCACAGCCATTTCATGTGCAATGGGTTGCAGTTGAATTCAAACATAGGTACAGGGAAGATAATTTCGAGGGTAATACTAAAATCAATTTATGCGCCTAATAAGAAGAAAGGCGTCCATTTTTCCCCCCTCATTAGAGTTTCTTCGTTCTCAAAGGTCTAAGCACATTTCGCTAGAAGTGCAACTCAGCAATTGCTTTTTTAAATTAAGTACAAGTTAAAGGTTGCTATAGGCATTGAGAAAAATAAAACTGCAACAGTATGCAAACTTTGCAGAGCAGTGACATAATTAAAATTGATATACTCAGAAGATTTTCCTGATTATATTAAAATTTAACCTTCAAATAAATCGTAAGTAAGTGACCAGGAAGTAAGACTTCCTGATTTTGCAAAGAATCAGGATTGTCTGGAACAGAAGTCTGATCGATAAGCGAAAAAAGCTTTTGGACCATAAAACTGCAACAAGAAAGAAAAAGGATAAATACATCAAATGTGAGACTTAATGACCAAAAATAAGGTAAATGTGGAAAGAATGATATGTTGATATAATATATAAGCATTGTCAAATTGAGAGAAAAGATAGAGCCCAACATGAGTAGATTGAACTTGTCATAGTTGTAGCGAAGATGTACAAATATATAGTCCCTCAAAACAGCATCAGCAACCTAGAAAATCAGATAAAAAGCACAACACTCAAAATATTAGCAGGAGATAGTTTCATAAAATTGAAAGAAGTCAATGGTAGCATATCAAACTTACATTGGTGTAACTTTCATTTTCCATTCCATTCATTAGAAGTTGAAAATGTTTTCCTATGTGAAGGAAGAAAAATATTGATTAATTGAAATACAAGACACGATTGATAATGAAAAATTCTTACCTATATGTTGGAGACATTGAGACCGTGTGAAAAGAGCCAAATCTCGAAGTTCGTCAAGAATAATCTTTGCCCTTTCACCCACAAGCTGGGTGCCAACAGAACCCATACTCTTCTCATGTTTCTCTCTATAGCAACATGTCAAGCTTGTATAGATTTCGTGATCAGTAGTATCAATGAGCGACTGCCAAGAAAAGTAGAAAAGTCAAATGATCAAATAGAGACACTACAACCACATGACAAAGAAACAACTGGAGAAAAAATGGATTGAACTACATAGATAAGCTGTGCAAACTGAGATTGGATCTGTAAGGGTAGTGTCTTTCAACTAAAAGAAGCAAACATACTATCTACTAAGCTAAAGACAGAATCTTATTCCTTATTTTAGGCAGAACATGCTAAAAAGTCCCTAAGGTGGACCAACTGATGCATCAACTCATATAATAAAACTTCTACACGAGATTGCCACTATCAAAGTAGGAAGAAGAAACCTGCAACTGCAGCTTTTACAGCGGATTCTATACCCACACACCTATGTACACTTAAAATTTGTAAATTTTATAGGGATGTATAGCTTTATTGGGTAATGCCAATGTATTTATTTTATATATATATAAAGGAGAGGTGTTAGCCTTTTCACAAGAGAGCTAAGACAGAAAAAAAGAGAATAATGATATGGGTACCAAACAAAAAGGGTACCTAAATCGATAGCCATATAACATCATAGAACTAGCTCAAAAGTTACACTGTCAAAAAGATTAAAATTTTCCTAAATAAAGCTTCAACTATCAAAAATAATATTTCCAATCTTCAATCATTCCTTTCTCTTCATATAAGATAAACAAGAACCACTGGTATCTTCCTCCAAGAAGGTTCATTACGACCTTTAAAAGCTGTCAATATATCATCCATTGTAGATGCCAGGAGTATGCTATCAAAAGACATCTAGAAGTGACTTTGGAGCTTATGCCAAATGAACTCTGTGAATTCACAACTGAGAAAAAGATTGGGGGGGGGGGGGGGAGGGGGGGGGGGTTCTTCTCCATCATTGCATAGATGGCAATGGTTTTGCGCTATTATAACCCATTGCAATAATAAGTCTTGCGTGAGCAGCCTTTCTCGAGCAACAAGCCATAGAAAAACAGAATGGCATGGGACGTTTCCTTTATACCAAAAGACAGAGTGCCACGACACAAAGTTTGTCCTAGGTTGAAGATATCTATATGTTGTTCTAATTGTAAAAGCTTTGGATGGATCAAGTCGCCATACAAACTTATCACTTTGCTCCACCCTAAGTGACATGGCAATAGGGACTTGTTCTAGACCATCTATCTCCGTTGAAAATAGACTTAAGAAAAGCTTGTTCTAGACCATCCCAATTTATACATGGTCTTTTTGCGTAGACAATCAACCAAAGGGCCTCTCGGGTGGGACCAATCATACCATAGCGAAAACTAACTCCCATCTCCAACAATCCACGATAACAAGGGTCGTGTTCAAAACCAAGCTTGCAAAATCTTCCTCCACGACCATGGTAACAGCTGGAATTTTTTGCAACCCAAAAATTCCAACCTTTTAGTATCTCACACGAATCCATCGAGGCCACAAGGATCTTTCCACATCTAAGCATAAATGCTACTTTGTTCCATTGTGTCAAGTCAAGGATACATAGGCCACCTACTTTTTCGAGCGACACACTTCCTCCCATGCTACTTTAGCTTTTGCTCTCTCTTCATCTGACCCATTCCACGAGACATTTCATTTTTGTTGTAAGCTCCTTTAGAATGCTCTTGGACAGGACAAAAATGGATTACCAATAGGCTTGGAGAGAGAATAACACACTTCTGGTGAGTTGGATTTTGCCTGCATATAAAAGGGTCTTAGAACACCAATGATTTATGCGATCTATAAACTTGCTGATAAATACACGACATATGGATTTAGATAGCCTTGTAGAAATCAGAGGTACCCCCCAAGTATCTAATAGGCAGATCTCCCTTTATGAAACCCATAACCTCCACAATGCTGTCCTTAATCTCATTCGATACTCATCTAACAAAAACTTGACTCTCTATGGTATTGCATTGTAGACCCGACACTTAGAGAACTCCTGAAGTCTTTATTTGATAAGTTGAACCGAACCCGTCTCCCCTACACAAAAAATGAGTAGATCATCTGCAAAACAAAGGTGATTGAGTTTCACTTTTTTGCATCTCCAATGGTGCTTAAAACTAGGATTATTGTTACCCTCATCAAGCAAGAGAGATTTCCATGACTAGAACAAATAAATAGAGAGAGAGAGAGGATCCCCTTGTCTTAATCCTCGTGCATTAGCAAAATAATCTACTAATTCCCCATTAATATTTATTGAGAATCTAGGTGTAGTAACACATTCCAAAACCCATTTAGAGAAGATAGGAGGAAAATTAAGACATTCTAGAAGCTCTACTAGAAAACTCCGACTCACATAATCATATGCTTTCATGATAACATCTAGCTCCATGGGAGTTCCCATGGTATCCATTCAGCAGTTCTTGAGCCACTAGTACATCATCCACAATTCTTCTTCCTTTTATAAAGGTTGTTTGCTCCCATCTAACGAGCTTACCCACTACCAATTTTAGTCTTTCCGCTAAGATTTTGGAGATAAGTTTGTATAATGTATTGCAACATGCTATAGGACGATAATCAACAAGAGACTCGGGAGTTGGAACCTTAGGGACCAAAGTCAACGACATTTCTTTCTGGTGATTCCTTCTTTCGTAACATCTCTCTCTGGTACTACTCATTCTTTCCTTTCTGACCCCACTACTCTACTCTCTAAGCTGAACCCATCTTTTCCTTCCCCTCCACTCCCCAAAAGCAGCTTGCTTTGCTCATGGTACAACGACTAACAACTCCTCTTTATCGGCTAGCGAGGCATGCCGTGGCAAAAAAATCTTTTGATGGCCATCACTATGTCAGTGCCTACTACATCACGTCTCTTGAAAGAAATGGACATTATAGCCATCGAGACGTGGTGATTTGTCCTTTGCTAGAGACCAAAAGGTTGACTTCACTTCTTCATCTATAACCGGTTGAATCAAACTACCCTAATCTTCCATAGCTAATTTACGTGATGATGAGACTGATTCGGTTGGCACACATTTGTCTGGCATTTGATTCAATGAGGATATGCTTGAAAAAAACTAAAGCAGCTTCTTGAATTTCTGATTTGCTAGTAATCCTGCTACCATTTTCTAGCGTAAAGGAGTGAATACCATTTGTGTGCCACTTTTGACGGATGAAGCAAAAAAAGAAAGCAAAATTCCTATCACCAAGCTTCAGCCATGTTTCTCATGGTTTTTCGCAAAAGAAAGATTCCTCTACAGCTGTAAAAAAAATAGAACTTCTTGAAAAGATTTTCTCCTTACACCAATCTGCAAATTGAGGGTGTGAACAATTGGCAGTTTAGATATCTTCAAGGGAATTTTTACCTTCCAAAGCTCTCCAAATGGATATTTGAGAGAGAGGACTTGTTAAGCTTCCTAAGTTCCTTTGTAAGCAATTTTAATTTTGAAACTACTCAAAACATGGAGTTCCTTCCACTTCGGTCTTCCAAACAGTTTCAACTAAGGCTTTGAAATTTTGATGCTTTGCTCAAAAGTTAAAGAACTTGAAAGGAACATTTCTAGCATCTTTATTTAAGTTTAACTGAAAAATAAGGGGTAAATGATCCGAAGGGCCAGGAGAGCCCACAGAAACTTCAAAAGCAAGGAAGGAATACATCCAAAATGCATTTATCAAAGCTCAATCAAGCCTGCGAAGAATAGGATTAGCAGAACCTTTATTTGACTAGGTGAATAAAGGACCAAACCACCTTGCATCATCCACTTCCACTTCATGACAAAAGAGATTGAAGCGACTCATGCCAAGGGTAACAACCACATTTCCACCAAATTTCTCATGCAGCAACACTCGTTAAATTTCCAGAAATCATCCAAGGTCCTGCTACAGTATCTTTTATATCAAGTAAGTCCTGCCACTAAGACTCCTCAACCACATATGAATTTGCCCCATAAACAAAAGTAATCAATAACTTGACATCTTCACACAAAAGATGACAGAAGCAATGAATCAATTGGTTTGAAGTTTTAATAATTTAAGCTGACCATAACAAAGGGTTCCAAGCAACCCATATCCTTCCTCTTAAAATCCTAGCCAGCTACCAAGATGGCAAAGTTTTAGACCACACTATATGTACATAAGTTTCTTTAACTTTCGTCTCCATAAGTCCCATGATGGAAATACGATTGTCAAGGCAAAATTTGCGACCTAACCATGCTTTAAGGGGGTCATTAAGACCTCTTATATTCCATAATACTATCATTAGAAAAAAATTACTTACATAAAGGGAAAACCACATGCACAAACTTTAGAAAGAAAAGGATTTGGTGGATCCCCCTTCTAAATCTCTTAGTTTCTTCTCCTTCGCCCTCTTTTTCTTAGATTTCTTCTTTACTTCTAAAGAACCTTCAAGGGTCCCAACCTGAGTTGCACACCTAACTTCATGATTTATCAGATCTTGGGACGATAAAGAGGTTTCACTCACTTTGGATGTAGATGCGAGGGAGGTAAAGCTATTGAGTTCCTCATCTTGTAAGCTACCAGCATTCAAAAATGTCTCCCAATATCCCAGATTCCTCATACGATGCTTTCTTGTCGAGCTTACCAGCAGGTACAGCTAATGGACCCTTTCCAACTAGATAAAAGGTAAAGGAATCAGAGCTATTGGTGTCCTCCGAAATGAATACAACTGGAGCTTTTCCTTTGTCCAATGTTACTGGGGCCTGTACTCTAGTCTGGTGTTCAGTTGTCACTCCTTTTAATGGTTAAACCAATAGATCCACAAAGAGATCTTTCGGTGAGCTGCCGGTCCCCCTTTTTCCAAAGAACCATTAGGGATAGTATCTATATACTCTTGTTGACAAGAGGGAGCTACAAATAAATCTGTTTGAGAGGGGAACTTCATAACACTATGCCCAAATACACAACACTTGGGACACTAAGGAGGGAGAATGTGATATTCCACGTCTAACCTATAGACTAACCTATCAGCACACTCCATGTTAAAACTCTTTCAGGAATTCCGCATCAGCTTCCATCTCAACAAACGCTCTCGCATATCTTACCTGAGTAATTGTGGCAATCACGATATCCATTTGAAGAGGTTTCCCAAGAGCACTAACAGCATAGCCCACTCCTTCGTGCATAAATTCAAGAAGAACCACTCCTTCATCCACTACCATTTGTGAGCACTTCATAAGCCCTTCACTTCCCCAAACGACCTTAGCTATTTTTTAGACAACCGAGAAAGTTAAATTCTTTCCCCAAAAAATAACCCAATAAATTGAATCTCCAAATGAGTTCTCCTTTTTCAGAAACTAATAGAGGGGGGTTTTAGCCTAACTCAACCATCGACTCGAGAAGGAGGATAATACTTTTAAAGCCACATTAGCTTTTGGAGGAAAAGAGGCTTTCTCAGGCAACCTCTAACTAGAAACCACCTCTGCAAAAGTTTGAGGGGTTTTGGATGTCCTGGTTTGGAGAAACCACTTTCACATGACTTTCTATTTCCTCCATCACTTTAGAGAGCTCCTTTAGAGTGGAATTCGAGAGAGAGTCTAACTATTGTTTGAAAAGGAGACTCTATTGCCTATGGAGACCTTTACAGGAAGAAGAGGTAAACATTGTCCTATGGGTATGGTCTGCTCATCCTTCTTAGCACGTGGAGGGGCCACATATTGGGGTAAAGAAACATGACCCAGATTAGCCCTCACAGCTTCCAAGACATTTTTTGGCCTCCTTTAAGCCATCTGAACAGGAGGCAGATTTCAACATAGAGAGGTGGGATTTACTCTTAACTTGAGAAGATAGACCCACATTGCCTACAGAAAAGGCTCGACAAGAAACTTCATTAAAAAGGGGCTTCTTGCATCGATGAACAAAGGTCTTCATCTGAGCTGTGCGAAAGAAGAGAGAAGCAGGTTTATAGAAGAAAAGAAAGCTAGGATTAACAAGAAAAGAAAGATAGGGTTTTGGAACGGAAAAGGGGAGAAACGAGATAAAGGAAAAGAAAGATTAGAGAGAGCAGAAAGCTAGGGTGCAGGAAAAAAGAGAAAGAACAGGTAAGTAAGGTAAAAGAAAGGACGAGGGGTAAAAGAAAAGAAAGGATAGAAGAAAAAAGGAAGGAAAAGGTAAAAAACGAAGCTAGGCAAAAGAGGAGAGGCAAAGGTGATGTGGGGGAAGGAGGAGAGAGGAGCAAAAGAACAGGAAGGGAAAAGAGGACAAGAAGGGCGGTAGGCGAGGAAGGAGTGAGAGGATTTTCTCTCTCTACATGTTTAGAGAGAGCGCATAAAAAACGAAACTTTCTACATGTCTATAGAGATATATAGTTGCAAAGCCAACAGTGTGTAATCTATATCCAACAGAAACTCTTCAAGGAGTAGTAGAAGGGAAGTTACATTACCTTCAAAACAACCCCCACAGGCAACAAATACTCCCTACCCTGAATCCTGAAAGAAAATTAATGGAGAAAACGTTGTTAACACAAATCACGAGCAAGAACTATTTTTCTGAAAAAATCACTGAACTTACCAAAATCCAAGTCTGGCACTTCCATTTTGAAGGTAATAAAGTTTTACAGTGACAGAAGATTGATCTTCTCTTACACACCTAAAAGACAGGCCAAGCAGACACATCATCACAAAGCAAAAATGACCCATCATTTAGTAGAATCAATCTGACTGTGCAGGAAATATGTTGTCCAACACTGCATCATTGTAACAAAGAACCGAAAAAAATAAAAGATAATACTTCAGAAGATATGCTTAGAAGAAAGGTACTTTTTGTGCACACAATAAGCTCAAAAAGTACATCATCTTCCCATGCACTATGCATATACAAGAGCACTAAGAATTCTAAATAGTGACCAACAATCAATCTTCTCTTACACACCTAAAAGATTGGCCGGCACTGCAAACTGCAAAGTAAAAGTGACCAATCACATAGTAAAATCAATCTAACTGTGCCGCAGATATGAAATTTAACACAAAATCATTCTAATAAAGAACAGAAACAGATAAAACTTCTAAAACAAAGTTAGTAGAAGGGGTTTAATGCGCACACAGCAAGCCCTCAGAGGACATCATATTCTCCTGCACTGCATATACAACATCACCAAGTATTTTTGCTGGAAACCGGCCTTGGTACTACCTGAGACCTCAAGGTTTGTTGCTAATATGATGTATAACTACGCCTTATTACTCCATAAGTTTCAAGAAGCTAAAACAACAAAACAGTACAAACCAGAAAACAAGAGAGAAAGAGAGACTAGATCGCAACCTTATTACAACTGCTTTATCAGTATATCCTTCACGACGTTCACGAAAAGAATTTCGTACCATGCTCATAGGCTGCAATTTAATGATCATTATCAGAATATGCAGAAACAAACAGCAAGGCTAGAGAAGAAAGAGACTATGCCACTGGTGGTTAATGCTGTATGGGTATTCATAAAAAACCATGGGAACATGTAGTGGCAACTTAACTCTGAGTTCTTTTGCGTGTCGTCTGGAGATTTTTCTAGATCTGATTTTCATTAAAAAGAATTGGCATTTGCGTTCGTTTTGCAGGCTCTAAACTCAGATTAACAATGTAGATCTTATTTTCAGAAGAAAGGGAAACCAAGGCCATCTTCCAACTAGAACAAGGCAACTGAAACAACAGTTTAGGAAAATAACGACGAAAAGAAAAGGTTTGAATCTAACAGTTGGAGATTTTCCCCAATCTATTTCTCTTGTAAAAAGCTGGCGACTTAAATTTGGGTTCGTTTTGGGGGCTCTTAAATTCAAATTGACAACGTAGGTCCTATTTCCAGTAGAAAAAGAAACCAAGGCCATCTTCCAACCATACCAAGTCAACTGAAAAGATAGATTGGAAAAATAACTTTTAAAAAAAAAAAAAGATCCAAATCTAATAGTTCCATCAATGATGATATGTAGAAGGGAGTTTTTGACAATATATTATTAGAAGGAAGTTTTTATTCAGCCCCAAATATTGTTGTCTTGATTACAGGGTAAACTTACATAGTTTCGTTTCGGCAATATTAGAAGTCGAACAACTCTTTCCAGCCCATTCAAGATGAAGTACCTGCAAAGAACTCTAGATCCTTAAAAAAAAAGAAAGGGGGAAAAATTCACATAAAATGTCAACAACGCAAACTTTTCAGTCTACAAAATTGCAGCTCATGTCAGAACGATAGAAGATAAAAATTATAATGGAACATGGTGAGCCATTCAAGCCTGCAGGAAGAGGTGCTCCTTACAAACTAATTAATAATTTAATAGAACCAAAAATAAATAAAATAAAATAAGAGGCTCATTGACATAAAAGACACACATTCATAATAATAAAAATTAATGAAGAAAGCAACTTACCCACCCATCTCTGAAGCCTCCTCCTTGCAGGCAATCAACTTATTCGGATCAGCACCTCTAAGATGGCACAGTTTTGACTGCATGAAATGATTTATCAATTTACAAGGGACTGAAAGCAACATTCAACTATGCAGAAACTTTAACCATATACAGCACTTGGTGCATCTACATGGTCTTCATAAACTAAAGGGCAGACCATATGACATGGTCCACATAGTAATTATAAGCAGGTTTACATAAATTGAATCTGCTTTTGGAAAAGATATATCCAGAAATTCTAGAGGCCTTTAAACTGAACAGCAATGTTATTACTGTGCCTTAATATTTTTCTATTTTAATGGAATTTCATTTCAGATGTACTGTACTAAGGGCTACAAGTGAAGAATCAAAATTATTGGGAGAACCCACCAAAAAAAGTCCACAACTAACCCCAGATTGAACAACCTACAAAGTGTGAGCTGTGAATGATGGTAGGTCTTACATAATGGTTCTCAGGCTCGAAGGTAGGGTCCAATTATGATCATGTGAAGAAAAGGAAGAAAACAAAGAAAAGCCCTATGCAGTACTATAGAAACATGTTATTAACCCTGGGGTCTTCTCAGGTATAAACCAAAAGAATCGTTCAAAGATAATGTGAAATCATCAGATGTACATGCTAAGCTGAAAGAGGGGGGGAATAAAATTTAGCCAGAAATACCAGTACAATGATATTGTCTTTCTTTCTAAACCATTCCACTTCCTCCCAACCCTGTGCAGACAACTAAAATAATAAAAATAAACATAACTAACCTTTAACATTATTGGAAGGTGTCCAAAGTGGAACTTCTCCCTAATTTTTACTCCATCATCATATTGGAAGCAAACATCTGCCATAAACCTTCCTGAATATGATATTTTAGCTTGTCTACACTGCAAAATATAAAAGTGCAAGAAGAAAAACAAAAGGAATTCAACCTCAGTTGTAAACAATGAATGGTCAATGGAGACATCTGAGTAGATGTTGGGCATGTTAGCAAAATTTTATATACAAAATTAAAACTTACTTCATAAGGAAGCAGAAGATTTCGCATGGTTTTAGAAACTCCTTCTTTCTGAGGCTGGTACACTTCTGGATTTTCTAATGAAAGTACACCTCTTGTCAAGGAAAACACATTCATCCTTCCTCATGCACCATATAATTTATTGGCTTCACATTTCTATGTTTCTTATATAGTATACGTCAAAGTATGAAGCATGATCATGATGCTAACTATTAAATGCAAAACTATTTTTAACAATAGTGTTGTAAAGCAAAAAGAAAAAGAAATTAAAGCAAAAACAAAACAACCTAAGCAGAAAGTTTATCTTTCCAGTTTCAAAACTACCAGTGGTTACAAAAGAACAGAGAGTGTAAAACACAAAGTTTAGGAGATAAAGTAGACTAACGAATCTTTAAAAACACCCAACCAAGTAAATGTAGAGCTCCTATATCCAGAGTTGATATAATAACATCAAGTCCTTATCTTTCTCAAATATGAAGCCACAACCACAAGAGTACTTATAATGGCCCAACCCAAGAATACCGAATCATATACCACTGTCACTACTTCCCCACATTCAATATATTTTGTTAGTTATGTTATCCAGAAATAATTTCATGTTTATAACTCTAATTGAAATTAATTACTTATTTAAAGTCAAAATAAAAATAATTATCAATATACAGTTGCTAAATCGCGTGTATAAATCAAGATATACAAACATTGTACGGTGTACTGTATATCGTATTATAGTCGCGATATTCACCTGAATATCACGTTTACAAAACGCAATTTATACACAAATAAAAACATTCATATCGCGATTAACAATCACGATATGTGATTAGGTCCTATATCGCGATTACTAATCACGATATATAAACTTTATGTCCTGTTTTACTCTCGCGATTTACGTGTAAATTATTATATCATGTATTTTAAACGTAATTTTGCTATGGTATATTAGTAGTTAATTTCATCGAAGTTGTATATTAATAATATTTTTCCACAGGAAACCTAGGCATGTATTGAACTCTTTTATCCACCCAAAGTTATTCAAGCACTATAAAATTAACAAAGGCAGTAAAAAAGTCCCAAATTGGTACGTAGTATTATAATCAGCACAGAAGAAGTCAAAAATATGTTCAAAGTATTTACGGTACAACCTGTGCACTTGTACACACTAGCAAAACCGCAATAATAAAGCCCTTAAGCAGCTCAAATACAGCAAAAATCTAATGCATGAAGGCAAAATCAACACCAAGCCATCACCTTTAATATTCAGGGAACAATGAGAGAAGAAATTCCACACTAGCATAACCAAACTTATGAAGCCCTAACCCCTAAGAAGTTCAAATAAAGCAAAATCAACATCAAGTTACCCTCAACAGTAAACATGGACAGAAATCAAATTCTAAGCTACCAGAAACAAACCACAAACCCTAAGCACTTCAAACAAGGCAGAATTCGCACAGCGATTGCAGAATAAACGTTCTTCTATAAACAATTCTTTCTCTATCAAAATTTGATAAAAATCCAAAACAAAAAAAAAAGGATTATTGAAGGATATTCCTTAGCTTTTTGTTAGTGAAAGGGTCAAGAACCTCTATTGGTTTGACGTTCAGTAGCATCTTCTCAAGACCTGCCTCCACCATGTAATCGAACGACTCGATTTGGTGGCTAAACAATTCCTCCAACGCCTTTAACTCCTCCGGTTTCGGGGGCGAACCACCTCTCAATATCTTAGCTTTCATGTTCGAATTCACCATTTGCGATCTCTCTCTCTCTAACTTATTTACTTCTTTTTTTTATTTTTTAACCGATGGATGGTGTCTGTACTTTGAACGTTGGGGTTTACGACAGGGTTTAGGGTTTAGGCTCTCGCACGCAAAAGGTTGCTATGACTTATGCGGATGTGCCGTCTCATCTGGATGGGCTTGGCATATAGATGGGCTTACACAGTTCCTTTGGAAAAGGAATAAAATATTAATATTTTTGAAAATAATTACGAAAATGTCATCGAAAAAAACTTACCCGATTTTAGGTAACATGGCCTCCTTCTTGAAGAGACGAGGTCATAAGTGACTGACCTCGTCTCTTCGAGAGACGAGATCTTATTACTCCAATGATCGTCTCTTGAAGAGACGGGGTCATCACAATTGAGACCTCGTCTCTTGAAGAGACGAGGTCAGGCCTTTCTTCATAAAATTGAATTTATTACTTGAAAGCTAAAAAATTACGTATAAAATCTGTCAAGTAGAAATATAAATGGCTATACGAGCCATTAACCAAATTCAACACAGCTATAATACCATTCTGCCTAAAAACACATGCTCAATCCCAATGTGAATCATTCAATCACAGCGATATTGTGATTGTTTGTCAGCACAGTACAATAAAAATATGGGAATTTGTAGGCTGTAACAGATAATATGAAACGAAATGCTGATTGATTGTTTAATTAAAATGTACAAGAGAAAGGAGTATAATATACATACAAAAACAATACCAAAAAGTAAGAAGCTATATGCAACAATAAAAAAAAAAAATCTATCTTCTACTGCTGCTGCTAATGTGTGTCTCTCCCCCCTTGTCCTCGGCCTCTACCTTGCCTGACATACATCCTGGGTAACGGGGTACGCAGATGTGGATGCTGTGTAGATTGAACAATATCTGTAACTGCAGCATCCTCATGTCCAGTAACAGCACTGTACTAATGGGACCGGACAAGGTCTGGCTTGACCTGTGTGAGCCCCTCTCCCATATCATGTGATGGCGATGGTCGTCTCTTCTGTGGAGCCAAGGGGGTATGGAACTCAGAGTATGACGGGTCTGCCATGAAGGTGTCCCCATATAGTAAGATGTCGATGACGGCCAGCCTCGTCCTGAATGACCTGGGAAGAATCAGGCTCATCAAGTGAAGATAGATCGAACAGCTTAGGCTCATCTCTGATCTGTATACCTGTGCTCGAGCTCGTCCCCGACCCCTGCCTCGTCCCCGCCCACACCTCTCTCTAGGAGGCTGTCGTCTCTGTAGGTATGAGACTGTGGGTCACCCTGTGCTGCTGCTGATGGTGGAGCTGGTGGCACTGGATCATTGAAATTCAACCCCATAAACTCTTCCACACATGACAGACTCTCGTGCAGTGGATGGAGTGAGCTATGGGGCTGTCTGGGATGCTATAAATGAAATGCCTGTGAGTAATAGCAAAAAA
This sequence comes from Combretum micranthum, assembly GCA_024138025.1. Taxonomy (NCBI): domain Eukaryota; kingdom Viridiplantae; phylum Streptophyta; class Magnoliopsida; order Myrtales; family Combretaceae; genus Combretum; species Combretum micranthum. The sequence continues at coordinate 444,108 of JAMXBD010000426.1, read as the reverse complement.
TTATATCGGTGAGTAGCTGCCAAGTCAGTACAAGTCCATATAAAGCTTATAGAGATAGTTATCTTACATGTATCGTATGACAGCTCCTGTGCATCCGATCCAGCGTCGGGTATTGCATGATACCACTGGAAGTAATCGTCAGATGTCCCAGCAGGCAAATTTGGCAGCTCAACTATGCATCACACCGAGCATCCCACTCAGATATCCACCTGGCATGCTCCACCTGGCAGTTCCACTCGGAACGTCCTCTTGTCAATCTCATGGAGGGGTCTCGTGTGGGCAGGAGGGTCTGGAATCCCCTAGAAGCCACCAAACTGTCTGAGCACTCTGTCAGGGTAGTAGTGCTCGACAAGGTAGAAGCATACCAGGGGGATTTGTGCACGCCACACATCGCTCCCCACTAGGCAGTATGGAGGCAGGGAGGGCAAGATCGAACTCTATGGGTCCCACCCACCTAATGCAGTAGCAAAAGTAAAATATTGCGTTAACAAAACATCATACTATAGCAATTTAATAGCACAAGTCATTGCAAATCATTTGAGGTATAGGAGGGAACGGGTGTCATACCTGATGCGTCGTCTGTCGATCGAAAGATGCGCGGTACTCAATCAACAGATGCGTCGATACTCGGGTCAAGTCAAAAGTCGCACCCCAATGGCTGATAAGTGGGTGGCCCACAGTAACTGATGTATGCAGGCGATGAACTGGAGCAATGTGGGGGAAGTGCTCCCATGCCCATATCTGTAGGACAACTAAAGGTCCTGCCATGTCCCCCGTGTCGACGTGGGAAGCCAAACATAGCTGTCTGTATAGCCAGGCCAAACAGGCAGCTCCCCACGCGTGCTGCTCGGCCGTCTCAAAGTCTCGGAGCAGCTGGAGGTACATAAGATGGAAGTAATTAGAGGACTTGTCTGAGACAATAAATCCCCCAAGCAGCAACAAAATGTATGCCCGAACGTGGCGTTTGATGATTAGATCATCAGCAAAATTAGATAGGTCACTGAAGTGGCTATTCAACCACGACATCTTCGGGCAACCACCATCCATGTCAATGCCAGGCTAGGGCCGGAGTCCTAGCAACTCCTCACATAAATTAGGATAATCCAGCCTAGCCGTGTCCGTAACTGCCAATCCATCTACAGGGAGGCCCGTAAGAACAGAAACATCCTGTAAGGTCACAGACCACTCACCTGTGGTCATGTGGAACGTATGTGTCTCTGGTCGCCATCTCTCGACCAAAGATGTAAGGAGATGCCAATCCAGCTAAATGAAAGGCATCTAGGCTACCCCTATGAACCCAGCCTGAGACAGGAATGGCAGCAGCCGCTCGTCAACCTCTGTAGGTACGCTTGCTGGTTGCCTGAGCCTCGCCTCTCTGTGCCGGTAATGCAAAACCTCATGCTCCTACAATAAAGTTATTGCATTTATTAAAGACCAATCTCACCTTAGCCATCAAATCTGCAATCACTGAATTTCAAATAATGAACTAACATGTCCATCCCAAGCTAGAATGGACCTGTGTATAGGCTGTTGTGTGAGTAATGAGCTATCGATCAGTCATGGATCCATCTGCGAAGGAAAAAGAAAGAGATGTTGTCAAAGTCGACATGTGTTGATTAAAAACAAGCATAGCAAACATACGATTAATCATTACTCATTAGTGCAGTAATAAAACCATATGAGAATAAACAATTACCACTACGAATAGCCGTGCCCGTAACTAGTTTACCCGCCGATCCCGTATTTAGACAACTTCTTATGTTGTGGCCCTACTACCCACAACAATCGCATGAATAACCTCGGAGGCCCTCCCGAGTGTCCATCTCATTTTGAAATCGTTTCTCCCTAGTCCGGCCCCTATTTCTAATAAGTCCTTGATTAGGGTGCTACTTTGGTAAGTCCAGCCGAGTCCAATTTGCCATATCGGCTGCGGGAATGAAGGAACGACCATACACTCTTAGTTGGTGGTCCCACATGTACCATTGTCATATGTAGGCAACACAATCCATGTGCATTGTCCCCATCACTGCCATCGCATGTGAGCATGGAATTCTGTATGTCTGTCACTTGTTACACGTACATCTGCATGATCTTAGCTTCACTTTGTATATATGGTCTCCCTTCGTATATCCGTTCTTGGTAATCGAAACAAGTAACTTTATAGGAATTGGATATGTTGTTCCATCGCTCAAACTTCTTCGTAGCGTATTCTGTGAGCAACTTACCCATACTCATGACATCACTGGCTTCACGCCTTTGCTTATTAAATATAGAGTTGCAATTGTAGAAGGTTTTCTTTACCAATGCTGCCACAGGTAAGCACCTGGCATCTTTTATAACTGAATTGTAACTCTCTGCCATGTTTGTTGTGCCTTGGCCAAATCTAACACCTTCATCGTAAGATAAAGTCCACATGCATGGAGGCAACTCAGAAAATATCGTGCTCCAAGGATTGCTTTGAAGTGCAGCATTGAAATATGTGGAACTTGCGACTCTGGGCTTGATAGGCAGCTCTTTTTACTATTTCCTTACATTCCTTACTTTTGGCCTTCGAATTAAAGTTGCTTGCAACATGACGGATACACCACGCCAAGGCCCCCCTAGGCCACACCGCATTCTCACCTTCGACCGCACTCCTGATACCGGCATGCCGGTCCGATATCAAGCAAATATTGGATCGGTCTTTGACGACGTGTTCCAGCACTTTGCAAGGAACCAACTCCATGTATCCGCCTTCTCCTCATCCAAGGGCATACGCCAACGGGACTATATGATTAGCCCCATCTACTGCCACTGCAATAAGCAATTTGTGCTTGTACTTGCCATACAGGAAGGTACCATCAACTGTGATCACAGGTTGCAATGATTTAACATATGTAACTTAGTCAGTGAATATCAATCACCTAAAAAAAATTTAACAATGATTACAATACATACCTGCAGTAGTGGAACGCCTCAATGCAAGGACCAAATGCCCAAAAAAGCTTATTTAGGAATACGTGGCTGGCGGTATTTGAATCTTGAGTTTGCCACTCAACCTTTATTCCTGGATTTGCCTCAATAATTGCATTAAGTAGATGCGGAAGCTCCACATAAGATGCCTCCCAACTTCCATACACCTGCTCAATGGCCTTTCTCTTTGCCTTACGAATTCTCTTGATATGAACATTATACCGAACTGCTTTAATATATTCGTTTAGAGATCCTTCGCCCTCGCATCTGGAGAATTGTGGATCTCCAATATTATGGCCCTGGACAAGCTCGTGGAGTCCAACTGGGAGTGATCCTGTCCAATGATTTCATCCAAGCAGGTGTAAGGTCCTTCATATTTAGTGATGTGAAACCACCCACCATGTTTCTTATAACTACCTCTGAGTCTCCACTTATAACCTCTGTTGTGGATATCAGTACACTTAACTGCCCATGCTCTTGGGTCCGAATTCACTACCTTGAAATTATAATGGTTCGTTATGTGCTACATTTTAACTGCCCGTATGAGATGATTTTTTGTCTCAAAAAGCATCCCGACCTTGAATTCATCACCGAAGTTCCAATTCACAACACTCATTTCCTGCTCATCATTATATGCTGCGTAAGTACTACCAACTTCAGCATTGAAAAACGGAACTGCCGCTGAGCACCCTACTGCATCAACGTCAATAGGAGCAATGAAACGGTCCCAGTTATTTCCCCTTCGTTGTACTTCGGGCAAAGCATATTGTTGTCGAATTACTTCAACATTAACATTTTCATTATCATCATAGTCGTCACTGGATTCACTTGCCGATGAGTCTTGCACAGCATCCATATCATCACCACCTACTGATGTAGGTTCACAAAATTCAAAGTGACCTATTTCTACTTGTGCACTACCTATTGTCTGAATTGGAGTAGAGTTTGAGTCTATCAACACTTGGCTCCCATATTTCTATCATTGCCCATTTCCCCTACAGGTGCCTGTGACAATTCAGTTTCCATATCTGCACATAAACAGCCACTGAGCCTTTTGTGCATACCAACATCTCTTGTGCCGTATCATCATCGGTCACTGTAATAATATCATAACGTAGCGTCCTATCTCCAATAGCTACCCTATAATATAGCTTCACCCGATGTGTACACCTATTTATCTTTAGTCTATTACAAATAATCTCCACTATCTGCTCATATGTTGAATTCCTACTGATACTAACCATAGCAACAGGCCGCTTATCATAACCAAAACCATCATCCCCTTGCACAATATTACCATGAGAGTACAGTATGAACTTCGCCTTATCCATTTCCTCACAAATCCTGCCATCTCATCAAAATTAGCTTCCACGCATCAAATTCAAAAAATCACACTTATGAATTGCATTCCTCGTAACATTTAACAAAATTCATAAACCTGCACCTCCACTTTCAAAGTTGAAATTTAATTTTGTAATCTATTCTGCTTTCTTACAAATATTTGCTCTTTTCATTGCATATTTCCATGCCATATTAAATTGCCATACTAATGCTAAAGTCCTAAATACACATCGTTAACGACAACTGAAATTATTTTTAATTTTTTTTCGCACACTCAAATTCCAAAAATAATTATCCAACAATAACTACTTAGAACTTGATTTTTTCCAAAGCAAATATTATACATATACATATCTATACAACATACAATAAGAAAAAAAAAAACCAGTCGGCTTTGGAATCATGCTACAAAATTATTCTAACAACACGTACAATCTACATTCAACAATGCTAAAGTACTAAATACACCCCATTAACGGCAATTGAAATTATTTTCAATTTTTTTTCGCACACTCAAATTCCTAAAATAATTATCCAACAATAACTACTTAGGACTTGATTTTTTCCAAAGCAAATATTATACATGTACATATATGTACAACATATAATAAGAAAAAAAAAAACCCGTCGGCGTTGAAATCATGCTACAAAATTATTCTAACAACACATACAATCTACATTCAACAATGCAACATGAATGATTGAAAAAAATACGAAAATACGCAGAAATCCAACCTCAACGTTCTCCATTCGTCGTTCTCCGTTCGCCGCCGGTGGTTTCTCTACAAATCTCCTCCTTTCGATCCTCCTACCCAACCAATCACAATACAATCAACTTCGGACAAATGGGGATGGGCGATTGCGGTTGATTTGTGGATTTCGGTCGTAAGAATTCGGTAGAAAATCGCAATTTTGCAATTAGGGTTCCGATGAGCAACGGTGGAAATGGGGAAGAAGAAGATGCGCGTGGAAATTTAAGTCTGCTAACCTCGTCTCTTGGAGAGACGAGGTTAATTACTAATGACCTCGTCTCTTCAAGAGAGGAGGTCACATGCGGAGCAACATTGTCTCTTCGAGAGACGAGGTCATTAGAGTAATAAGACCTCGTCTCTGTCACTTTTGACCTCGTCTCTTCAAGAGACGAGGCCATATTGCCTAAAATCGGGAATAAGTTTTTTCCGATGGCATTTTCGTAATTATTTTAAAAAATATTAATATTTTATTCCTTTTCCCTTCCTTTGATTGTGTGAGGTCTATTCCACTTCTCTCTCCCTTGTTTTTTGGGTCAATATATTTTCCTCTATCTAATCAAGCAAATTTATTTGTTAAAAATATATCAAAACGAGAGAAAAAGAAATTAATATTATAATCTCAATTTTAGATGAGTTGAACTCATCTCTTAGACAGACAGAGTCATAAATAGCTAATCTTGTTTGTTTAAGAGGCGGCATTAGTTTTTTTTTTTAACCTCAGGCTTCTTCAACATTTTGTCCCGATAACCCCTTTGGATAAAATTCAACATTCCGTCCTTGTATCCCCTTTGGAAAAAAGGAGGACAATATTAGGGAAAGAAAAAAAGAAAGAAAGCATGGAGAATCATGGTCTTACATTTAACGTTCAACAAAAGGCCTCATCGCCATCATCCAACAAAAAAACCATATTAATAATGAAGCCGACAAAGAAGAAGAAACTCAACCACATGAAACTTATTAAAGTAGTGTACTTATCAAACCTGGGCGAACTTGCTGGAGAAAGAGGGAGAAAGAAGAGAAATTAAGAGGAAATGAATATGAAAGAGTGCGATGTACAAAGATAGAATGTTGAAGAAGACCGTGTAGTGTTGTTGGTACGAAACCCGTATGTTCAACGAACAAGGTTCAAAAGAAAATTTTAACCTCATCTTTTAAACAAACGAGGTCAGTCGCTTATGACCTTCCTTATTCAAGAGACGAGTTCAACTTACCTAGAATTAGGATTATTTTAGTCTCAATGACATTTTTATAATTTTTTAAAATTAATAATATTAATTTCCTTTTCCCTCAAAACGATGAAGATATAAATATAAATTTTTTAATTAGATATTAACTTCTTTTTTACTATAAAATTGAATTTATTTACATTTATTTTTTAATTCTTGTTTACTTTTATAAAAATACATATTGTAATTTCCATTTAAAATATGAAATATGTTAATGCCCTTAAGCATATCAGCATCACCTTGACGACAAGTTCAATTTCATCTTTGCCATAGTAATTACCAAAAATATACCTGTAACATATTTTTCAAATGAGATTAGGAAAATAATAATATTTAAATAGAAATTACAAATATTGTTCTAAATAAAAAAATAATCTCTATTGAGTTAAATTCACTTTTGTTTTTTTCAAGAGACAAGTTATTATAATGAACTGGTTTTAAAAACGTAAGCTTAATGCAACTCAATTTTTCAAGAGACAGGTTCTTTTATTAACTATTCTTTTATGATACCAGTTAAAAACAACTTTATTGCACTCTTTTGACTAGCTTGAGACCTTATTATACTCTTTCGACTAGCTTAAGACCTTACTTTTAGGGATTACTTTCCATAGGATGGCACTTATGTAACTTCTCTAAAATATATCAACCCCTTCTCAAATATAGTATCTTAAATATACATGTATCTTCAATTTAATTCCTGCATCTCAATAATTGCTTCTATTATAATTATGAAATATTATACAAATAAGATTTTCTCTTTCTATATATATAGATGGAAAATAGGTATGAATAAAGTAATAATAGGATGCACCGAAAGAAAATTTAAAATAAAAAAAAAGACTATATTGTTCACATTTTAGAATAACTCGTTATATATAAAAATACTATTAATGTTTATACAATATCAAATACTTTACATATATACTTGTACATTTACACTTTTCCATTTTAAAAGGTAGGAATTTAGGGAAATGAAAAGATTATAATTATATTAGAATTACAGGATGAAAATAAACAAAAACATTTTTTTTGGGTAAAATCAACTCTTCAATCAAGAAACATGTAAAGTTCAAAAGTATAAGCAAAGCAAAAACCAAAAGAAAAACAACACTGGCCAATTCTAGTATAAACATCCCCTGGAACGTAGATATCTTAAAAAGGTAAAGTAGATCCATTAGAGACAGTCACAGAAAATAGCGGATCTTCCAAATTTTTCGCAAGGCTTCTGATTAGTTTTGGTTGAGGCATGCCTTTGCTAGTCCATCTGCTACAAAATTGGCTGCCCTTGGGGAGAAAACTATCTTCATATATTGAAATCTTGCCAACTTATCTCTATATAGAGATAAGATGATAGATGGATAGACATTCTTTATGTTTAAATTATTGAATAAATTCACAAATTGAGAGAATCTGATTCAAAGATAACATGATCCATGTTATTTAATTCACTTAGTATATAGCTTCCATGATACTCATTGGTTCCACTTTAACGGTGATGAAGGAGCAATTCTCTTAGCAAAGAAACCCTTGACATTTCCTTCTACATCCTATAGATCTCCCCAATGGACGCCGCATCACAATTCAACTTCAATAAGGATGGACGGCGGTATCCATTTAATCTCTCTCATGTTAGTTTTATTTCCTTTCTTCCTCGACTGTAGCACCCACTAGGAATCCATTGCATGACTTTTACTATTAAAAATCCTATTGTTTCTTTCTTTCCAAATGGTCCATAAAGCAAATGAAAACAAGCAAGACCATGGTCTTTTAATCTCATTATTTTGCCTCTTGCCCTGTTTTACATTCAATTTAACCCTGCTAAAGAAATCCATCTAAAAGGATGTGTTGAACGTACTATTGCCATTTAAATGTTCCATCAGTTCCTTGTGACATGACAATCATTAAAGGGATCTTGCATAGTTTCTAGTCCATTCATACAAAAAGGGCGAATCTGAATTAATTGAATCCCTTATTTTGTAAGATTATCTCTTAGGATAGCATTTTTCAGTACTTTTCCGTATGAAGCATTTATTTTATTTATTTTTTTTTTTTGGGAGGAGGGTGGGTAGGGTGGTTGCCGGGCAAGTCTAAATCCAATCTCAAGGGCCTTCACTAGGCATATCTTCTAATATTCCTTTCATAGCCTAATAGATTGCTTTTAGTGAGTGATCATTGGTACCTTCACGGCTTCAGACCATCTTTCTTTCACTATCACTTTTTAGGTTTAAGAAAACGTTCCTTAGGACTTGTCAAATATTTTCATCAAGGGGATATCTTAGAAGACTTTCATTCCGCTTACTAACTCTATCCTATACTTCATACAATTCCTTCTTTTTGCTTCTCACAATAAAGGTCCCAGCAAAATGCTCCACAATGGTTTAAGTCCGAACCACTTAACATTTTTATTTCTTCTATAGGCTAAAACTGCAAAAATAATAGAGTAAATTGCATTAATTATCCCATGGCTAAGACTTCCTTTTCAAAATGTCTTTGATTTTGCAACACTCTTATGGTACAAAATAGCTATATACTATAGTCACATGTTTATCATTATGTCATGATCATTTCAAAACATTGATAAAGTTATTTAAATACTACAATTGCATATGTTAATTGACTATGATGATAAAAAAAAAATTAAAATAAAAATAAAATGGTTGAATTATCATTACTGCAACATCTAAACAATATATATAATATATTTAATACGTTATCATAGCTCGTTCTACGTCCAATTTTCCATAGCTCTTTGATATAGTTCAATTCACATATAATTTTAGCATAGTTTATAGTACTTTAGCCTTTTTTAGTTGCCGTGTACAAAGTGAATTTGATAGGTGAAAATCTACCCAAATATTACACTCTTCAATTCACATCTAAGTGCACTTCATATAATACCAGACAACTTCAAGTTCAAGGCAGAAAAATGCCAACCTAGCCATTCCAAACAACTATAATAATATGAACACACAAATATGCAGATAAAACAACAAGTACAAGGTTTAATGTAAACACTTAAATACATAAAAACTTAAAACAACATGTTACATCCTATTTTTTCCTTTTACTCTTCTTAGTAAAGATGTTACTAAAAAGTGATATCAAGGATTGACCGTGTTGTTATTGCTCTCGCTATAGAGGGCTTGCTCGTGATGATCACCTACTCTCTCTAATTGGTTAAACTAGCATGGAACCACTAATTCATTTAACCGATATGCTAGATGTGTAACAACCTCTCCTATATTTGCACTAAGGTCTAATGGCTCATGCCACCCTTTACAAAGGGTAGTCGAGATAGGAAGAAGATTCAATGTGATACCCAATAGATGGAGTTGCATAAAAGCTTGGGCCGAACAATGAGCTACCCATCATCTTTTGTATAATGTACCAAACTAACGATTCATGACATCTCTTGGCATGTACTCGTTGGACACCATCATGGAAGTAGTGGGATAGGTCATATCTACACTAAACAACTGTGAAGGCACCGTACGTATATTTTAGCCTCGATGATGTATTATGTGGTCTCCTCCTAACTCTAAGTCTACATCCACCTCTTGCTCAAGGCATAGCCACATCCCACTAATGTTTTGTCTTATATTCTACTTAGGGTTGTACTGGATCTTATTATACACCTTAGTACTCAAACTTTAGGAAAATCATCGTTCCTCTATACCCTTTAAGGAGCTACACTCCTCAATTGGTAAGCTCAATTGCCAACAATAGATCACAAGCCAACTGAATGGAATAAAATGTGCTAGCCTGCATAAAGAAATGAAGCTAACTTAATGAAGGTCAAGTATTAACACGCTAGATGTTCAAGCAAAGCCCCAGTATGTCCAATATATCGGTCGACAATATGCTTGTACCACCCTTAATAGTCTAATGAACACCCCCCAATCGAAAAAAAAAAAACTTTGCTTTATGGGTACTACCCTCTAATGATGCTATTCTTATTATACAATGTATTGCATGTGGTATTGCACTTAATTGACCTTAGTTCTCCTGCATAGATCAATATGGTGAAGCTTTGCTATTGTGTCAACATCATCTACGATGAGGTGGAAACCACTAAATCGGCACATTACCTTTAAAGACCCAACATACATATAATTAAGACTTTACATGTCAAGTCCTTAACCACATATAATATACAGGAAATATTATACGTAAGGTTGTCCGAAAAAGAAAGAATTTATGCTCATTACTTGATTAACCTGTTGAAATATGAAATTTTACAAAAACTACTAAATTAAGAGTAAATAACTTTATATAGACGTATATGATGATATCAACATGTATGATAGTTCAGATTTTACAAATCAAACTTAAAATCTTAACTATACAAGGAAAGAAAGTTAAGTGCTTTGCATTTGCAAAACATAAGCTTTTAAGTAAGCCTTAATCTATATAATTATATCCCAAAAGAAAATAAAGTTTGTGTTCTTCCTTCCCAAGAAAAACAACATTATAAAATCAGGAGTCTTAGTCGTCCAACTCATCAAGAAAAGCCTCCTAGTTTGTACCATAGCCCATATCATCATAATATTCATCATCACCTGTGAAAGAAAAAGTCAGCCGAAGGCCTGGTACATAGCAACACAAGCAATTGTAGAATGACACACAACCTTAACTAATAAAATACAACAAACAATAAAATTTATTTATCTTTATTTATGTGAAACAATTCAACGATTGAGTATTCTAATTCCGATTACACTCTCGAGGAATCTGAGGGTCATGAGTAACAACAACTACTCAAATGATTGATATAAGTGGTCCGAATACTTATATCTCCTATATAACTTTCCAATTAATAATCTCATATAGCAATCATAGCCATTACTCAACTTCACTTAACTCAATCCATAATATCATCTAGTTCAATCATCCCATAATTGTAAACTAAATTATATTATTTCTTCTTAAGAATAAACAAATGTTACACCGATATCATTACTCCTATCAATTACTCACTGAACCATTTATGAAAGTCATTGCATTATGATAGGAGTGGCCTAAGCGCCTAATCTACCATGTCAACCTTGTGAACAGGGTTGCTGCTACCTGGATCGGATTCAATGGCACATGCATAAACAATTCAAGCAAATTTTAAGCCAATCTTTTATTGGAGTTGGTTTAATAATGCATGACTAAGCATTCAACAAACAAGTTACTACATACCTAGATTTATGAAATTATCAAATAAGGGATCTGAGTTTAAACTTAATGGAGCTTTAGAACGTTTCAAGGAAAACCATTTCATAGAAAACAATATTAATCTATATGTGGATACTAATAATTAAACTTTTATCAACTTAAATATAAACTCAATCATCATACAGCTCTATATTCATATAAATACAAATACATACATCATATTTCACTATTCACCCATGTATCATCATTATTCATTTATTTGCTTATCTATTATTTTTTTTTTATGAACAGTATCGAAGGAGCTGTCACACCCATGATAAGGGCTGTGATATATACAAATAGCCTTATCACACCCATGATCAGAGATCACGTCTCCCATCATAGTTGTGACATAGTTTGTATCGTGAATTATGCCCGTGATAAGCTTTGTCAAAGTCTTTATAAACGTCTCCCAGAAGATAATGCCTAAGATCATGCCGGTTATTCAAGCCATATCATTCATGAAAGAGGAAATAGAGGCGATCACGCTCCATGTAACGGCTATGCTTTTGGTTGTATCAAGTGCATGAAAAGCACGGAGGAGATAACGGGCTAGATTACGACCATTCTTTACAAGAAAATTTGAATTCGATGAGAAAACTATCTTGAATACGCCCATGATGAACAAAGCTTTGGTCCTTTGATACTTGATTCAAAATTTTCGAAGTTTTAAACTTTCTAACTTTTTATTAAGACCTTATTTGTTTATAAAAACATATCAAGTCTAACCTATGACCACAATACCAAACACTATCAAGCTCTCTGGCACTTATAAACTCATTTCACATATATATGCTCGAAAATCCTAACCTAAATCATAAATTCATCATTCAAATTAGTAGAATTCTACTACCACTCTAATCATTGAAGTTCTACCCATTTTTCACAATCAACATCAATACACGCGTGCATTCATCATAAACTCAAATTTCATTTATTCAAACACGTAGTGTACTTGTGTTTACTTACATATTTATCTCAGTATATATCTTAGCATGCCATAATTTCTCTAAAATAACAAAGTTCTAGTCCCATCTAACACTAACATCAATCAAAACTATGATTTAAGAAAACAAGTAAGAAATTAACTTTACTTACTTTTATGGCTACTAGAATCAACTAAACTTTTCCTGCTACTTCTTTAGCTTAAATTATTGCTCCTACTTGTTCATTAGGTTGGTTCTTTACTTATGATCTTATGGAGGTAAGATTTAGAGAGAAATTTGGGCTTGGTTGTGTTTTGGAAGATAAAGAGGATGAAGAAAGAGAGAGAGACGATGGATGAGGTATGTTTTGGATTGATATTTGTTGCCTTTTTACTTTTGAACATTTGGAAGACTATAGAAGATTGTATAACATGGGTTTGGGCTTGAGTGTGTGTGGGGGCTTAGTTTGTCAATTAAAAGATGGGCTTTGGGCTATTTTAAAAAGAAAATTTGTAGCAAAAGATCTCCTAATTTATCACACATATATATTAATACCATCGTTTAATTTCACCAAAACACATATAGTTCAATTTAAGATATTCTTATATTAATAATTTATCATATCACTAAATCAAATTATAATAACTTAATTATAACAATTTAAATCACAAAATCATCAATCAAATATATATTTAAATAAATTACTTTAGTAAGTTTAATTTAGGTTATTTTATTACTGATCAAGGAAATACAACTCCACCATTTGAAAGCAATAGGTGGGACACACGCAGTCCAAATCTTCCTTCCAGCACTGCAATAAGGTAATAAAATATCTATATCACCTCATTTAGATAAGGCTACACCATACCTGTGAATAAGCAAAGCTAATAACTCATGATGCATGGGAAGATAATAGTATGCAATCAATGTTATGTCTACATGTCTAGTTGTCTATTAGTCAAGCATATCCTGATGGTTCTATGCCACATAAGTGGGGTGGTGTGTTATGTCTCAATCAACTTGTCATTTGAATATTTGGAGCCCGTCATTCATAGTGACCATACCAAAACGACTATGAGGATCCACGTGCGATAAGCCGTTTGAGGAGTTATCGAGCCTTCAATCATAATCGGATCGAGATGTGAAGCATGGTGCGGTGTCTATATAATCAACATAAGGAGGTTGAGCTACAATTATACTATCCTATAACTTGGAAATCCTTCAATAAGGGAAGAAACGTGCACTACACACTAACTGAAGTATCTAGATGCGAGTGTGGCACATAATCTCCTACTCATTTGCTTCAACCCTCAACATTCAAAATTTTAGTGTTAACCAGGATAGATTAGGATAACCTCCTATCCCCTGACTTGAAGTGGGCCTAAGAAACAATGACACACTCATGATTTTCAAACCCATGAGTATACGTAGAATCATCGAGAGATCAATAAAATTGGAACGTATAATCGAAACTTAGAAATGTAAGTTTTTACGACCTATATAAAATAGCTTTCAAATACTAGAGAGTTGCTTATACTAGTCTTAAAAAACCTAAAATAGATAATAGAAACATGAAAATCAACGGACATTTTATTCACATGTCCCAATAAGAATCAAGAGTCAATACTCAATAATCATATCATGGTAAATATAATCAAGTATTAGCTCTTATAAGACATATTTATGTCACTTCATAAAAAACTTATAAACTTCAGAAAAATTTTACATTCCAGTTGATAATACCTTGCGGTCGATTATTTTTACAATCAATATGATCATATTGAATTATGTAATAAGTATTTAAATGTTCAATCATAGGTTCTTGTTAATTTAAGTTGTTCAATAGAGGATCAATCCCATAATAAAATGAATATTAGATAGAATTTTCCTTACCTTTAATTTGAAATTTTGACTATTGACAAAACTTGTGATGAAAAACCAATTTTGAATTAATTTTAGAAACTTGATTCAAAAATGAAAAGAAAAAAGCAACGAAAACATATTTGAAAAAATATATAAATAAAAAATAACCACTTCTAGTATATTTTATAAATACACATATAAAATGTATGTTTCAATGTAAATCAAATTTTTAATAAACGTATCTTTTTTTAATAAATACACTTAACGTTCTTAATTTAATAGGTTTGTGTCATTAGCTAGTGCCATCTCATAACAAAGTGGATACGAATCAATAACTTACGCATAGCAACTACCATTAGTTCCACGCGTTCACTTTAGCGAGTATTCAAAAGTCAAATTATGTGTCTGTGTTTGTAATTGTGAAAGTGCAAGTGTTTTTTACCACATATCTTGAAGTGTACGGATTTAAAGAGTGCATATTTGAAGTGTTTCCATAGACTTGGTGGAAACGGCTGAAGCATATGAGTCTACAATTCTACATACTAAAATTGCTTTTCCATCTTGATTTTGACAAGGAAATAATTTTATACATGAGTTAACCAACAAACCCTGTTTAGAAACATAAAATCATACGATTCTACATGTTGACTCGTGATTTTGACAACATTGGACATATTGAACCCCAATCAAGTGGTGTGCTGCCCATCACCAAGCCTCCATCCACTTGGAGGCTAAATTGGACCGCTACATCCAAAAGAGTAATAATGGTCTCATCACCTAGCATGTGAAAGATATGCATCTCTAGCGTTCGTCTTTCCATCAATGCTATGATAAGGTGTTAGTCTAGCTGAACGCACGGAAGTCAATTAAGACTTAGGAAATCGGTATGCTTTAAATACAATAACATGTGTGAATGCAATGGAATCTGTGCCTCTTTACGTCAAAGTGACTGCTCGCTGCATTGAACAACCAATAACGCATCCTCCTAACCTTGTAAACATTGACATAGACATTTAGTGAATGCATAGAATGAAGAGAACGATGAAATGACAATGACACCAACTGTTCACTCCAAATAACCCATGATCTATGTGACTTCTACTATATGAAAATCAATGGGTTAAACAAGTTCAGCTCTATATCCTGCAATAAATAAAAAAAATATATTAGTTTCAAGATTCGAGGAAAGTGAGCACGATATATAATGCGTGCTTTACTAAACAAATGCAGTACGCATCGAGCAGAGACTATCATAGTGGTTACCTTCTGGTTTCTCTTTATGCATCTTCGCCTATTTTTTCTTGGCCGTCTACAATGGTTGTAGATGATGGTGTCCCAGTGTAGCCTATCATCTATTTCCATTCAAAATCGCTTTTTTTTCCCTGCTTTGCCTTTCTTTTAATAAACATTCAACTAAGACATAAATAAGAGAAGTTAGCAGAGTTGGCTAGTTTAATCCATCTTCATTTGGAAAGAAGTGTGCTCGATAGCATTGCTACTGATGTGCCCACTTGTAACATGGTCCTACAACCTATAAACCATCCATTCTCACCACTATTGTAGCAACCCATACATGCAAACAAGGGATCTTATATATTTGCCACTTTTGACATATACATGTGTGTTACCTAAAGTCTACCTAATAAGTTTGCCTACCATCCCAATAACCATTTGTGATAAGTTGACTAACTATTCTTATCCTAAATAAATAATTGCTTCTACTGAAGTTAGTAACTACGTGTGAGTCGTCT
The DNA here is from genome assembly GCA_024138025.1 of Combretum micranthum. Lineage (NCBI taxonomy): Eukaryota > Viridiplantae > Streptophyta > Magnoliopsida > Myrtales > Combretaceae > Combretum > Combretum micranthum. The sequence continues at coordinate 428,098 of JAMXBD010000426.1, read as the reverse complement.
CTTCGCATCCATTTCTCTATCATGGTAATCACATAATTAGTGAAGATTTTTCCAGACGCTATCTCCGTTCATGCTTCTACATACCTCTTCTCCCAATATCGCATGCCATTATATAATATCTTCTTCATGGGTACAACAACTGGGATACCTTTGGCACACTTTATCACAAAGTTATGTGTTTCAACAATGTTACTCATCACATATCCAAAGTGGTGGAAACTAACATGAGCTAGAGTCTACTTTTACTTCTAAAGCTTTTGTCAATCGAACCAAGCGATAACATCTTCTTTAATTAGTTGCACTATTTCCATAAGCCTAAAGAACTTTTGCGATGATGCTTGCAAGGTAGCACAAGTGACAAATTTCTTACACTGGATATTCTTGTGAACTTTATTGAAATTTCTAGCAATATGCCAATACAAAAACAATGGACAACAAAAGATGGCTACCAACCATTTGATGCCTCAATCATTGACAACATTATACCAATTCCCTTATTAGAAACGAGACAAATCGTCTCGCTACCACAATCATCGATTACATGCTGCTTTAACTTTCTAAGAAACTATCCCTATGCCTCAACGATTTCTTTCTCGGTGATGGAACAATGTTATTTGCCATGCTAAAGCTACAAGCAACAAATAGAACATGACTATACTTTATAAAGGCTACAATATTGAACACCTCAATATATGACCAAAGGTCCATAAGACCTGCTTCAATTATAATTGTTTGTGTGTTCATATTTCAGTCCATCCCCATTTTGCCTTAGTCATAAGGTTCATGATTTTTATAACATTAAATTATTTGGAAGTTCGTTGTACGACTTGTTCCAACTCCCATAAACTATCGCAATGGCCTTTCTTTTAGCCTCCCTCAATCACCCATTCGTAAAGATTGTACTCGATAGTATCTTGTCCCATTGATTCCAGCTCAATCATCTTCACATCTAGATTATTCCTAACTTGATTGAGGAAACAGCTAGCTAAAACTTTGGAGTATAACTAAGGGTATTAGTTGGGAAATGTTTAGATTCACACATGTATGAGTGCCTTTTACCTTATAAATAAATAAATAAAAAACCTTCAAACTTCTTCTTACGTTCTCGTAACTTACACTTGCAGTCTTTTTCCCATTGAGCACGATGAACCAACCAAATGCATTTCTTGAATTTTCGACCCAAAAGTATAATTGTTCCTCACATTCTACATCTTGGTGACACAATCGAGCTCATCTTTCATATTGAATCTCGTGCCTTTGGCCAAGTTTTTTTATTGCGCATATTACCATACATGACATTCTTTAACTCTTCAAAAATCACGTAACTACTCCCACCACGTGGGCTAAAAAAATAAAAAAAACGTCCTCGCAACCATTAAGGTTGTCTCAATTTCAAGAGGATTTTAATTGGTTGCATTGAGTTAGCCTAATGGCTAAAGGAGCTGATTCATATCAAGATTTTCAATTGGTTGTGTCAAGTTGAGTTTGCCAGGAGAAGGAGCTAGGTTCATATCATCTACAGCTTGTTTTTTAGGCATGTGACTATCTCTTGAACTTTCACCATCCTCCTTAGTATTCTCGTCACTGTCTTCTTGTGGATGAAAGAAATTTTGTTTAAGAGAATAACAAAAGTGAAAGCAAAACATAGAAGTGTGTATTGATAAAACAAAGTAGTACAAATGTATGATTCTGCATTGAGGTTAAAATGAAACTCTAGTCAACTGTTTATAGAGAACGTAACTAACAACCTATAACAACCTTGTACACTCATAAATACAAATTAACACATGTTAAACTAAATAAACTATAACATAAGCCCTATGTACTTCACACACACCCTTCGAGTGGGAGCTTCTTGAAGACCTAACTAAGCACATAAGATATGATGTTGAACAGCACCTAATCCTTTTGTTAAAATATCTGTAACTTAAGAATCATTTGAAATATATGTCGAAAGAAGCAATCCAAATGTAACATGATCTCTAAGAAAATGTATGTCAATGTCTACATGCTTGGTGCGTCCATGTAGACAAGGATTATTTGCAATCAACAAAGTTGATTTGTTATCAGAATAAAGCATGATAGGTAAATTCACATCAATCTTAAAATCATACAAAATATAAGATACCTAAAGTAATTCCTTAGCATTAGCAACTAAGGCATGATGCTCCATTTTCGTAGTCAACGCAAGGACTATCGGTTATTTCTTTGACTTCCAGTAAACCAAAGCATTATCCAAGTAGACATAATAACCACTAATAGACTTGTGGCCAATCAAAGATGAACCCCAATCACATTAGAAAAACCATGCGATTTGAGTATATTATATGAGGGATAAAACAAACCAAGCGATAAAGTACCCTTTAAGTAACTAAGCATATGAAACAACGCTTATAAGTGACCCGACCAAGGTTGTGATGTAAATTGACTTAAATGTCACAACAAATGTAATGTCAACCATGTAAGTGTCATGTACAACAATCATCCAACTAATTGTCTATAGAAAGAATCATCGAAAAAAAACCACTACATGTAGAAGTATTGTTCAACACTAAGCATTGAGGCAAGGTAACGCCAGTAGCCTTAGCACTAATCAAGCCGCATGTTCCAAAACATCAAATGAATTTTCGTTGATTAATTGGAATTCCATGTGTGGAATAACAAATTTCCAAACCAAGAAAAAATTTAGCTAATCCAAGATCTTTTATAATAAACTCATCATGCAAACAACGCCTGATCTCATCAATAAATGTCACATGACAACCTGTTATGAGCATATCGTCAACATATAATAGGATAAAACATAACATCGTGATTCGTGATGTACAAATAGAGAATGATTATGTGGAGATTGATTAAAACCAAATGACATAAGAAATCTAGACACTTCAATGTTCCGTTGCCTCGAGGCTTGTTTCAATCATAAAGTGACTTCTTCAATTTACACACTTTGTTAGATTTTACATTCATGTACACGTTAGATATCCTCATGTAGATCTTCTCATCTAAATGTCCATGCAAAATGCATTGTTTATGTTTACTCGATGCAATGGTTATTCACGTATACGAATGGTACCTAACTTTGCTGTAGGAGAAAATGCATCATGATAATCAATACCTTCCATTTGTGTAAAGCCTTTAGCCATAAGCCTACCTGATATCTCTCAATGGATACATTCCCCATATTTTATCTCGTACACCAACGAGTTTCTTTCTCTTAGGTAGTTCCCTAAGTTCCTATGTTTCATGTGCCTCTAATGGATCAAATTCATTCTTCATAGCATTCCTCCATTCATCGATTTAGAAGCCTCGTGATAATTATGTGGCTTTTGAACTAGCAACACATTGGCAAATAATGCTACAAAATAATGAGGGTAAGTAGCAAAGGTAGAAACATCAAATAAGGAGTATTAGTTATTAGAAGATAAATGAGATAGAGCATTAGTATTGGGATGATGACAAACAATATGCACAAAGTCATTGAGCTACTATGCAGTTTTGCGCAATCTAGTGGATTTGCACGACTAACCTTGATCGAAAGGAGAAGAATTTGCATTTTCATGAATCACAACATCATTGTAATTTGAGACACGAGTTTGAAAATATTGAATTTCTAAAAGGACAAGAAGACTCGAAGAAAACCACATCATATGAGACAATAACACATTTATTTATTAAACCATACACTCTATAGCCTTTCTTATCATTGGCATATCCTAACAAAACACATTTCATACCTCTTGATTCAAGTTTATCACACAGCATAAGAAACTTTGAGACATAACACAAACATCCTATTATCCTCAAATAATCATATATTGGTGCAACTTCAAATAATTTTTCATAAGGAGACATCCAACAAATATTTTCCATATGCATTATATCAATCAAGTGTGTCGAAGCAAGAACATATTAACTCCATAATTCTTTTAACAAACAAGCATGAACCATAATAGGTCTACAAGTATCCGTAAGATATCTATGCTTTATCTCTACACTACCATTTTGTTGAGGAGTATTAGCTAGTCTTTTGATGAACAACTCTAGGATCTTTAAACATAGAACTGCACTCCTTAGATGGGAATCCCATAGCATTATCCATGTGCACAAATTTATGCATAACATTAAAATGATTCTTTACACATGCCAAAAAATGCTTAATAGTAGTGCATGTTTCTCCTTTAAAACTTATCATAAACGTCTAAGTGCGTTTAGTATAATCATCCACAATTTTCATGAATTATCTTGCATAGGTAATAGATTCAACTCTATAAGGTCCCTAGATATCATCATGTAAAAGATAAAAAGGAGATCTAGACAAACTCAAGCTTCTATGAAAAGGAAGACAATGCACCTTTATTTCTTAACAAGCACGACAAATAAAATTATTAAAATTACAATATTTGCAATCATTCAAATGGCGACGTTTATAAATTGAGCTATGACCCAAATGAATATACAACAAATGAAGTTTATCATCAATTATAGTATTTTGATGACATGACAACTCGCTACCTACTAACACATCATGAGAAATTATTCCATAAGATTTTAGTACATACAACCCATTCAACATTTGTTCCAATGTCAATACTTGTTTAGTTTTCGGGTCCTGCAAGAATAAGAAGTGTGATAAAAAATGGAATGTCTGTTATTATAATGAAGAAGGCTAGTAATCGATAACAAGTCATGTTGAAAAAAGGAATGTAACAGACATTATGTAAAACAATAGTTGGTGTTAGATGAACACTTCCAACTTTGGTTACATTTATAAAAGAACAATTAGGTAACTTGACTTTTAAGAATTGTTCTAGATCATATGTTTGAAACAAAATGGAAATGCGAGGAGTCATATGATTTGTAGCACCCATGTCAACTATTCAAGAATTCACACAATTATCAAAAGAATTCGATTAAAGTTTATGGTTAGAAATACATGCAAAGATAACATCTCTAGCTATACCATTAGAACTACATGGAGAATTTATGGCCACATTTAACTGCATGATGCGCATGAATTCCATACAAACATTATGCAACATATTGGCATCAACTCCATTTCCTTCACACTGGCACACAACTTATTGATCCAAACCACAAAATTGTTTAATTGACATGTCAAAGGATAAAGAAAAATTATTAGCTACTCCACAATGTCTAAGAGGCTTAACATTTTTCTTTCCCTTATACCACTTTGGATACCTTATGAGCTGAAAACAATTCTTCTTAGTACGCTTCTTTGCTTCACAATGTTGACAAAATAACTTTCTACCCTTTTTTTTTATCATCATTGATGACTCTACCTTTAACATTATAGGCTGCAATTTCTAAAGTACCATCAAGTATGGATGTAACTTGCTTTTGCTTTTTCTAATTGTTGAACAAGATAGAAAGCTTGACTAACATTTGGTACGAGATCCATAGAAAGAATTTGATTATTCACACCTTCACAATTCTCATTCAAACTCATCAAGACTTGCATAAGCTTCGTATTCTAAAAAAAGCATGCTCAAATTGCAATCACAGTTTTCAAGATTCCCACAATAAAATTGTGAAATTGGATTTAATTAATTCAACTCATCCTAATAACATTTCAACTTATTGTAATACTCGCTTACATTCATGTTTGCTTGTTTAAGATTAGAAATCCCATATTGTAATTGAAAAACAAGCGGACCATTCGAATTACCATATCAATCTCTAATTTCATCCCATAAATGTTTTACAGATCGAGCATATAACGTACCATAGAATCAACTATGCTCCAATGTGTGAAATCTTAGACGCCATAGAATTTATAATGCAATAACATACCATAGAATCAACTATATTCCTACGTGTTACGTCAACCATATTATCTTTTAAAGGCTATCCAACTTAACCGATCTACTCCAAGAAAGATAATTGTTTCTATTATAAAATAAATTCCCAATCATCATACTAAGACTATCCTAACTAGAGACATGCAAAGGATTCGGAATATAAGGTAAAGTTCCTAAAGAACTCAATGTTTCATACAAATTCACACTTAAGTTTTCAAATTCAAGAATCATGACTTCAATAACAACTAATCAATACAAATAGAATGATACACAAATAAATAACTTTCAATCCAATGATAAAAGATCGAAAACCTCTAATCTTGATGAATAAAATCTATAATAACTGTGAAGAATCTCCATGCGCACAATTCTGATAAACCAAATGCATATACAAAGCACCAACATAATGCCGTAACCTAAAAACAACATAAGGCGCAAATAGCTACTCGAAAAAAGAAGAAGAAGAAGAAGAAGAAGAAAACTTGCACAACAATTCAACCAATATATCGAATGCACATGCAATAAATCTTCAAGAATCCTTCCAAGAATTAGTTGCAAACAGCCTTATAAATTAATGGACAAGCATAAAGTAAAACACTTCAACAATAAAAGCTCATTAACGAGTAAGAAAATCAATGGAACAAAGAAAATGAGAAACCTTGCTTTGATACCATGTGAAAAAAAGAAAATATGTTTAATAGAACAACAAAAGTGAAAGCGAAGTATAAAAGTGTATATTGAGCATATAGTTTAAAGTGTACCTTTAGCCAACTATTTATGGAGAGCATAACAAACTCTCTAACTAACTCCTATAATAATCATGTATACTCATCAATACAAAATTAACATGTGTCAAACTAAAAAAATTACAACATAAGCCCTATATACTTTGCACTTTTAAATTGTCAGCTTCTCCTGACCTAGCAATATTACCTATTATTTCATCACTTTTAGCCTTGATTAGAATCAAAGACCCATTCACAAGTGTTGAATCATAATCTTCGTGATGCAACAAGGAGTGCATCATCATGCCTTGCCTATGGTGACTAAAGCAGGTAGGAGTATTTACTTGGATTTAAGTAGTACTCATTAGAGTGTTTACGTGAAAATCCATAGGAGGATAATTTGAGGTGTTTGCTGGGAAATTCTAGAGGTACACGATTTGAAGTGTTTGTCTGTGATGCATGGGGTGCTAGACCCCACGTTAATCTTGATACATAACTCTGCGATCCGACCTTCACCTAATTACTAAGCTAATAAAATTAAACCCTTCACATCTTCATCATCAACAATACAAACTAGCATGAGTTGCACCACATTCATATATATGGAGATGTATATGAATGGCTTTTACACTAGTGCTATCAATTCCAATGTCATATCATATATTACTTATTTAGCTTTCACCTCCTAATTGGAGGCTTGTCATAATCTGGTCTTTACTCTCCATTCACAATATTCCCAATAGCATATATAATGAACCTAACAAATTCTCCACTGTCAAATATCCACATAACACATAGCAACTTAGAATATTCCACACACATTGTGCATTAAGTATGATATGAGGGTTCCATGTTGCTAGGGCTTAACTAACCAATTTAAGTATCACAATGCAGCTTTTCATCGAACATATGACATACATGATAAAAATAACCAACACTATATGTACAAATATGATGCAGTGCCACGTGTTGTTACAAACACATTTTTACATGATTTCACGCACTGCAAACATGGAATATTAAACACTGCAGTTTATAATTACTCACATTGTTTTACTTAAGGTTTAAGAATTCAAAGTACAACATAGATGAAAAAAAAAGGAGAGAGGGCGAGTTTTTCTTTTTTCACTTTTTCACATTTTCTTTGCTGGATATATGATTTAAGAGTTGAAATGGAGGCAGTAGGATCAAAACACATAGAGAAGGTTAAGTGTTTGTGTGAGTAGAGCTGGTAGATAGAGGTGAGAGTGTCACAAAGAGTGAAAGAGTTGAGAAAGTTTTAAAAAACAAAGGGGGAGTGGGGGATTTATGGTATGTGCATAAGTACATTATAGTAGAAGCAATGGACAACCTGCACCTCCTTTTATATCATAAAACACAATGACCTGTGCCTTCTCTGTAATTCTTTTTTATGAATTAAGTTATAGTGAGATCGCATGCATAAATTTGAAATAAGTTTTTGTAGGGGCCCATTTTCATATTAATTTTTAAAAAAGACCTATATCCGTAGAATCACCAACAAATATCCATAGCCATGATTTATAAAGTGACGAGTAATTGTGAATATCCACATACTCATAAACTCATGCGATATTATTATTCCTATAGAAAAGACATGGTGATTTATACTTTCATATCGGGCAATCCCCGAACGGTTGAGTGTGTCGTAGGATTATGGGAGAGTCGACAATAGGCGGTGGACAATGGCTATGGTAGGCGCGGGGTGAATCTATGAGATGCCAAGTGCAGTGCTTACCAAGTGCTCAAGGAGTCGGTTCATTCACTAAGTTAATATGACAATACCTTGGTGGGGCTTCAGGCTATTGGCAATGCGGAGTAGGCTCAGCTAATAAATTGGTCTAGATGACTGGTGGGTTGAGCTTGGCTCGAGAGGCTTACCATCTATATTAAACCATCAATAATACTTACAATAAGTTAGCATATTTGGTATAAATACAAATTTCTAGAGACCCTGATATTATTCTACCTTTAATGATGAGATTTTCAAATGTTGAGATTATCTTGACTCAACTCATCAACTTATGTCCTAGTTTTAGTAAATAACTTTGGACCATTGGATCAACGCGATTAGGTCATGGCCATCTGATCCATTCATCATGTAAAATAAAAACACTCGAGCAAACACACATACACAACCCAAAATCTCCACATGGCAACATCTTCACCATACCTACATTCCCTTCTTTCCCACTCTCTCTCTCTCTCTTCTTACTTTCAAACCCTCTTCTTCTTCCCTTCCAAGATAGAAACCTAACATCCTCTTTCGATGATTCAAACTCTAGTTTCTTTGCCTTTAACATCTCTTTTGCTTCAACCACTAAAAAAGCTCTTATGTTCACCTTCATGGAGAAATTCATGGTTCATGCTAGGGATGAGGATGCTAGAGGTTTGTTTCGTGTCATTTATGATATGGTTGTTGCTGGATTGAGCCTCGGTCCAAGGCTGTTTCATGGGCTTATAATTGGAATAATGCATCATTTGATGTGCATGCTATGTCATGTGATTGTACGACTTTTGTATGATATATGTTTTGTATTATATTTTACTCAGTGATGCATATAATTTTCTTATGAGATGTTTTGTTACGTAATATGCGTGTGTGTCTCTTTTTATGTAGTATACATGGTATATTGCTTGTGATGTGAATATGAGTGCATGTATTGATGTTTGTTTGCATATGGATTTAATTCAATTTAGCTAATTGTAAGTAGAGTACAAATAACTTAGGGGAAAAAAAACATTAGGACTTGACCACTAAATCCTTTAAAATTGGGAATAGACTTTAAGTGATTGTGTGTCATGCTTTAGTGTGTTTGTTTTGTTGAAAATGATAGATCATAATACGAATTTTCTTCTAAGTTATTTTTATTAGCATGTTGACAAAAAAATAAAAGAATCCAATGAAAAGAAAACTCAAAATTTCAAATTTAACTTAGCAATCCCAAAATTACTAAAGGTCAAATATACATCTCTAAAATAAAATGAAATGTTAAAATGAGATAAAACTCAACCTTTCCATATCTACCAACATCAAACAAATCAACAAAATAAAAATTATAAATCAACTACATAAATCAAATCCAAAATCTTCCCAAAATCGAAAAACAAGTTGTCAATAATAACAAAACGAAATGTTTGAAAAGTATTCTAAATGTATCAAAAGTAATAATATATACGAATAACTTCAAAGATTAATATTTTACCAAAGTAGAAATCGAGATTCAAAATATTAAACAGTGAGTAGATATTTGTCTATATCATTGATTCTATATGCATGATGCCAATATTATAACAAATCCTTAATATCACGAGAAATACAACTCAAACTCTAAAATAGTAAATCACATTCACTATATCATATTATATAGTGAGAAAAATCCAAACGAAAAAAAATTCTATGTATATATGATGATAATAACATAACAAACCACAGCAAAATTCATCAAAAAAAAGAAAAGAATAACTTATAACAAATCATATTCATCACACTATATCATATAGTGAACAAAATTCAAAATGAAATAAATTTCATATCTATGACTAAAATGAAATTTTAATTATAATATATATAAAATATTGAAAATGGCTTATGAAAAGAAAAATGGTAAACATTAAACATCTTAATTTCAATCTTGTTAAGATTATAACGCTAATGAAAGTTACAAAACGTAACTCTTCGATGATTAAAGAATATGGGTACTATATGTTTCATATGCACGTTGTCTCCCACACACACATATATATTGTAAACCCCCAAATTTTTAGAATCGGTTTAGCTTAAAAAAAAATAAAACCCTAAACCATAAGTCAACGGATTTCCAAAGTCAACAAAACCCTAGTTTACTGTAACCGCTTAAGTCCAGTATTGCCATTTTCTTTGGCCCAAGAAAATGAAGTTGGAATAATTAGCTAAAATAGTTCGTAATAACTATAGCTTATATAAAAATATCAGTTTTACGAATTTCGGGTGTCCTTTGAACCCGATCGGACACAGTTCTTGAAAAACGTGTCACGGGGCCTGGAATAGTAAAAATATTTCAAATATACCGTTAGACTCGTAAAAATACAAGGTTTTCAAAAATATCAATTTTGTAATTTTTCGGTAGCTAAAAATAACAGATATAGCTATTATACGCGTATTTTCTCACTACCGGTACTTTATTAGTCATATCCACTTTACATTACACTATTCATTACTATTCTACACTATTCTTTTCTCTCTACTTTTTCTTACACCTACACTTACACACTCTATAACCTATAACCTTTACTTTTTACCTTTCCCATAACTTTATTTCACATCTATCTTACATATTACTTCTTTTAATTGACAAAAAGCAAAAATTAAATCACTCCCTCTCTCATATACATGTATGGCCGGCGCCCCCCTCTCTCTATCTTCCTCAATTTTGTTTCAATTTTTATTTATTTTAATCATACAAAAATCCCTCCACATTTTCCTATAAATACCCCCTCCTCTTTCACTTCATTCACACATTCACTACCCACAAATTTTTACTAAAACTCTCTCAATTTCTCCTCTCAAAACTCTCTCCAACTACCTTCCCAAAACTCTCTCAAAATAATTCCAAAACAACTTCTACCTACAACAAAAACCTATAACCACATACTACTACCAAAATCTTATTTAGGTAACCACTTCATGTTATTTTCTTCTTCTTCATGTTATGTAACTTTACATGACCATAGTGTGAGTTTCCAAAGACTACAAGTTATGAAAGCTACATTATGTTCATGTATTGCTCTTGTTCATGAAAAATCTATTTATGTTGATGTTATTATTTTGTTCATATTATTGTTACTATATCTAAGTATTATTATGTATATATATACATATTCTTTAGAGCATATAAGCTCACTTGCAATTTATTTACTTCATGCAAAGCAATTTATTTATTTTTTTGTTATTTTAAGACTAGTCTCTAGTCCTAGACTTGTCCTCATCAAGTTAAAACAAATTTTTCTTTCTTTCATTTTATTTTTATTTTTGGGACTAGTCTACTTCTTAGTCCCGGGAGCCTTGAAAAAGCTAAGACTTCAATACTTGACTTTATTACTTATGTTATTTTACTTGCTATTATTTTCTCATAATTCATGTTCATTTAAATTGTTGTCCAAAGTTTCAAGTTCTAAAAATAAATTGACAAAAAGGAGATTTGGACACTTAAAAAACAAGTTCATATAAAGTAGAAAATCTATGGTTTGAAAACAAGAATAAAGTTATCTCTTTCCAAGTTACAAACTACTTTTATTATAAAAAGTTTCTTAAGTCACATATTGTTCCATTTAGTTTTTATAAAGAAAATACATTTTTATGCATGGATGGTTTCTAAGAAAAACATAAAACGAGGAAAGGATGAGAATTTTTCAAATAAAAATTTTGCAAACAAATAGACAAAGGAATTTGTATAAGAAAAATAAATTGGAAGAATAGTGTATTTTCTAAAAACTCCAAAATAGTATTAGTATGGAAAACTTAGAAGGAAGAAAATTTACTTTCAAAAAGTTACTTGGATATATATATATATATATATATAAGCCAAAAAAAGAAACAAAATATTCATTTCAAGAGACAAACAAAAATGAATTCTTGTGAACTATTTTTTCTAAAAAACTCCAAAACCTATATGATTTTATTTGAGCAACATGAATGGACAACAAACACTTGAGCATGAATAAATATGAGCTAAGTAACCATCAAAGGAAAATTTTTCAACTATATAGATAACTAAGTATTTATCAAACAAATTTTGATTTCTTGAACCAAAGTTGTTTTGTGTTGGAAAAATCCGTGGTGAATTTTGTCACCACTATTTTGGAGCCTATATGACCTTGTTTGTTAAAAATAATTTTAGAAATGGGTAGATCTTTTCGAATAGGTAGAAATCGGCATATTATATGCGCGATTACGAGTTAAAATGACCAAGTTATTGCCATTTTAAGTTGGAACATTCCTTTATACTAACTTTAACGTTCTTTTGACATTGTTTTGTCAAAATTCAAGAAAATCATCAAGGAATACTCATTATGTGTATTTTATTTGGCTAGGTGACTCCGAGGAAGGATACCTATATCCCGAAGATTATTTCGATTGAGTGGAGTGAATGAACGACTCATCTGCGTAGAGGAATAGTCGACATGGCATCGTGAGTTTATTTCCTTTAAATGCTATACTTGTTGCGCTTGTAATTTAGTTTCACTAGAAGTTAGGAAAAGATAAATAGATATGTATGTAAATAATTCTTTGAAAGAACTCTAAGAATACCGAGGCCGGAATTGATTTAAGATGGGTGTTTTAGTATATATATTTGCTTTGTATGAGATGCTTGATCACCATGAACTTGTTAATAATAATGTTACGATATTATAAATAAAGTGGATTCATGCATACCACGAAGTGAGTCGCATTGCATTTTGGGTTATTATCCTTTGGTGAGAAGGATAGTAAGCTCATGTCGAAAGCAATACTTGGCGGAAGATCCGAAAGCGATTGCTTGGCGGCATTATAGAAAAAGGGAAATGCTTGGCGAGAGATCCGAAAGCAAGGCTCAATTCAAGTAGACTTCATGTGTTTGGCGATATTGATCGAAAGCATAAAACTTTTTATTAAAACTACTTATTTGAGGTTATGTATCACCAAACCCCGAATGGAGGGCGCAAATCTATTCAACATATAGTTCCCGGAAAACTATATGCCTTGTTTACCCACGTGAATGTTGCATCCCATTTGTTTGCTTAATTAACTTGTTTGAAACTTTGTTATAAGAAGTTATTTATGGAAATAATTCTCACTAAGCCTGTTAGCTTATACCCTCATAAATATTTTTTGCAGTTTTCCTATTTATGGTTAAGGCCACGAGGACCCTGCGGGCAGGTAATTTCTTTTTGGATAAAGGAAATTCTAGATGAAGTTTAGTATTAGAAATAAAGTACAAATATCCATGTAATAGATTAGTGATCAAAGGGAAATGTCCCTAAGTTTGTAAAACCATTGATATGAGTGAATGATTATTATGAATCATATTTTCTTAATGTGTTATTTATATCTTCTTAAGCTTCATAATTTCATATATGGTCCTCTAAAATTGTGAAAGCACACCTTACTCTTAATATAAAAGTTTTAGGAATGGCTACGGTTAGAGCTAGGCATACGGGCCGGCCCACTTCGGCCCGCGGGCTAAACGGGCCAGAAAATTTTGGCCCTGGCCCTGGCCCGGCCCACATTTAGCCCGCGGGCTAACGGGCTGGCCCGTTTAGCCCGCATTTTATGTCCCTTTTTTTTTTAATTTATGAAGTTGTTAGTGCGAGACTAAGTTATTGAATTAGGTCAAATTGACCCTAAAAAACTTGACTTAAAGATAAATTGGGTCAATATAGACATAGGGGTTTAGCTTTAGGGTTTCTGACTGAACATTAAATTTTTTTTTTTTTTAAGTTTTAACTCTTGGTCCGCGGGCCAGCCCGCTTTTGGCCCGTGGGCTAACGGGCCGGGTAAATTTTGGCCTGTTTTTAAATGGGCCAAATTTTTTTTGCCGCAGCCCACTTTTTTAAGTGGGTCAACGGGCCAGCCCGCGGGCTTTGGCCCATATGCCCAGCTCTAGCTACAGTTGTCATACTTAAGCTTTCATATCGAGTGTAGCGGACATATACACACACACACACACTACCAAATGATGCACTCGCGTTGCAAGCGTGAAAATTAAATAAGAAAATGAACTTTACAATAAACAACATAGTTGAAATTAATTACATGCAAGATCAGTAGACGAATGAGGAAACTAAAAACATTGCATAAATTATATGAAAATACATAAAAAAGAAATTGTTGGACCAATAAAATAATACTCTAATACATTGTAAATATTTATACGAAGTTTATAACACATCAATCCAAATCGCAATTATTTTGCTTCATCGAAGAGTTAGCCATATACCTACAAAACAAATGAGACATTAGAAGAGGAATTTATTTAATCAAATTTTACTTTTATGTATACATAATAACTACAATGATAGTTACAGGGGAAAAAAAAAAGAAAAGAAAAATGTGTTTAAAATCAATATTTATTCAATTGCTTAGTCAATGGCTATGAATGTTGTAATAAATTAGTTTCTTTAAGTAAAACAAATATATAATAAGGAAATTGATGAAGTTAGCATATAATAAAAATGTATAACGAATAAATTGTTTCTAGCTTAAATATAATATATATAAATATTTATTTGGGAAGAGAATAGCGAACCCACAACCTTCACTGGTCAAGTTGTTTTGTTTTGTTTTGTCAGCTAATGTCATGTCGTTATATGTCGTCCAAGTTAAAAGTTAAGTTATCGAGTTGTCAGTCATTTTTTTTGAGTTTGTTGTCTTTGTTAAGTTTAATTTTTGTCTACTTGAATAAGCAAACGGTCGAAATCGCTAAATTAATTCCTACTGTTTTACACATGCTATATTGCATGAAATATCAATTGTATAATGTTAAGGAAACATTATGAGATTTCTAGCTATGAAATGGAAAAATAAATAGATATTTGTGAAGAAACAATACAAAACCTAAGTAACGTTAAATCCTAAGTTGTTTCACAAAAAAAATAGTGAGAAAAATCAAACAAACGTGCTTAAAATAACAAAACTTGAATAAAAAATAACAATAATCAAAGTGCATAGTGGATACATAATGAAAGAAAAAATTCTTAGAATGATTAATAAATTTTGAGTAATAAAATTTAAAGATAATACGGAAAGTCTTCTACCAATATAAATAGTTAAGTGAATTTTGAGGACGAAATTCTTTTAAGGGGGAAAGAATGATAAACCCCAAACTTTTATCTAGCTAAGTGAGAACTTTCATAGTTAAATAATATAATAGGTAGTTAATTTCAAACTTGAATTTGATCTTAGTTTAGATAGCTTAAATGAATAAAATAAGTAAATAATAGAATATGAATTAGATAATTTGACATAATTAATTTAGTTAATATATTACATTGAAATTGAGTTTTGAATGATTCTTTTCAAATTATTCCTTTTTCCCTTGATCTGTTTTGAGTATCTAATTATTCAATTCTCATTTATTATTCATTTAAATTCCTTTTTCTTCCATTATTGAATCCTTCAACCTCTAATTGTTGTTTAAATGTTTAGTAAATTCCTAAATCTAAACTTTAGCCTAAAGTTTATATCCTTAATCTCCATAAATTTTTAGTTCATTGCTTGAATAAAAATATTAATTCATAAATCGAACCCAAACTAAATATCGAAATCTTCATAAACTAAACTCCTAAACCAAACCCCTATTTCAAGTTCTTAATTTTTAACATATATATTCTTAATATTTCCTAAACACTTTTAGAACTAAAGATAATTATCTGAAAAGTTTAAGCTAAAACCCTTACCCTTAATTACCCTAAAATATCCCTTAACCCCTCTCCTTTTTCTTTTTTCTTTTTCCTTTGATTTTTTTGCCCTCATTTCTTTCTTCGGTTCTTCTTCTTCTTCTTTCTTCTTCTTCTTCTTCTTTTATTTCTTTCTCTCTAAAAATCAACTCCGAATCTCAATCTAAATTCCAATAACATTAAAGAAGAAATTAAAGTTAGGAAAACAAGACAAAAGGATGAAGAACAAGTTAGAAGTAGCTCAACAACTAAAGAAGAGAAGTAGTAGAGGAGCTTCAATTGCATGTGTTTACTAAAAAGATAAATATAATTATTTTTCCTTGTCTTGGTTGATGTTACACAAATGACGAATAAATGCTAAGAATATATAAGGTTTGTGATAAACTTATAAATTGGCGATATATGAACATGTATGTTAAAACTTAGGCTAGTATATACTTGATTAGATGATATATGAAGTAAAAATATGGTTAGAAATGTTGTTTACACTTGATATGAGTTTATATGTTGCTTATACAATGTTGGATATGAAGTATGACGTGTTTAAGAAGTTAAATTTTATGAAAAGAAATAAGAGAATTCATGATAGCTGATGGGTAGCCAATCACAGGCGTGACAAGGCCTTGGTGGCTCAGGTTGGAAGATTTTGAGCAATCACAAGTATAATTGTTGACATGGTGGCTCTGTTTTGAAAACTTTTCATCAATCACAAGTGTGATCTTACCCTTGCTAGCCTTGGGTTGTTTTAAAACTTCAAAATCTAACAATCAATGCATGACTTAACCTTAGTAGCCTTTGATGTGTGGAGTTTCAAAAATCAAAGGTGTAATTTGTGGTTCCTTGTGGCACACACTATTTCGTATTTAAATAATAACTTTTTATCTGTACTCAATGAGTTATTTAAGATGCTACGAAAAGCATAGAAAGAGCTCTACAACTTTCATGTTTTAAGTTTTGAGAATTCCAAAAGAATCAAGGTCTATAATATAATTGTTTCAAGCTACAACATATCAAATCAAGTTGAAAACTTGTGTTTAATAGTTAAGTGTATGTAGTTAAGTATAAAATAAACTTAGTTAATAAACCTAAGTTTAACCCGATTATATGGACTTGAATAAGTTAAAATGAATTAGATCGATTAAGTTTAATCAACACGACTTACTAATTGAATTAAATGAATAATTCTAATCAACTTGCTAAAGATTAAGATAATATAGGCTTAACTTAGAATTGGCATAGATTAACGTGTTAGGTTAAACCATGATTAATACAAGAAATATGTTTTTTAGATGTTTGCTTATTATAAATGGGTATGTAAAAAGGGAATAATAAATAATGATGTTTCTATAATGAATGAATCATTAAAAAAAAAAGAGAAAATAAATAATTTAACAGACAATGAAGAACTGTTTGTATCTTAGTGAGGCAAATTTCGCAGCTATAGTGGAGTTCTTACTTGTGTATGATCAAATAGGATTTAAATGTAAAATCAATACAAGTGAATATTTATTAAATTGCTTATACAATTTAATTTCTTTAAAAGATGTTTGCCTTTGAACCTTCTGATATATTCTCTGAGATAGCCCCTGGCCTACCTTTTGTTTTAGATTGGAGTTCGAATCAATGAATTACGCAGTAACTTGCATGATGTATGCTAGGCTAGACACCTTAAATGAATCAAAACTTAAAGACGGCTTAGTAATTGCGAGTGTTGGTTGTGCATGTGTTGTTAAATCCGGTCCGAGGAGCGACAACCTTGTCCAAAGTCAAGCATGGTAGTTAAGTGCTTAGGCGACTCCCTACCATGATGTAATGACAATTCATAAGTAGCTCAACGGATAGTCGATAGTGCAAGTGGTATCGAATAACGTCTACTAGGTTGGGGATTTAATATAGTATGGCTCATGCTTATGGGATCGATTAAGCCTTATTATGTTACGAACTAAGATAAGTAAAGATGCGTAACGCTATAAATCCTAAATAAAGATATATTTTCCTTTTTGATTATATATAGGAGATACAAGTATTCGTGTTGCTTATATTAACCCTCTGAATAGATGTTGTTACTCAGGACCTCCAATTTCCCAAGAGCTTATTCAGAGCGTAAGTGCTCTAGTGTTGTTTGTTTTACCTTAATCTAAATATATATAAAATATTGATTGATGCATTGCATTGTTTAAGCATGTGTGAATCTCACGTGTGCCCATGTTACTGTCGTACTAAGCTTTGACTCATTGTTTTTTTCCCTGATGATGATGATTATGATGTTTGAAGTTGTTGATGTTTAGTGAATCGGAATATGGGATGATTCGGGAGAGTTTGTTGAAGAGTGAACGGGTTAGGATTGCTGAATTTTATTTTGTTTAAGTTTGGTATTAAGAGCTAGATTTATGTTTTGAAAGGTTAGGAGCCTATGTTTTATATTTAAGCTTTTAAAGTTTTGGTTTATGACAAAGTTGATCTACTCGTGTGAGTAGAAAATAGAAATGTTTTTATAAAAGTTGTTTCATTATTATAAGTCCAGTTGTCTTTAAATATAATTAAATGATTTCATAATTTAAAATTTGGCTAACAAATGTTCGACATAATAGTTTCTTCAAAGGAAGCATATGCGTGTAATACTAATGTATTATTTGTGGCTGGCAAACTGAGCATGCTTGGTCTTAGTTCAGGGCATGTTGGGTCCTTACATTATTTTGTTGGTAAGTTGATGCTTGCGTGCCCCTTGTTTTACATAAACTGCACATGGGCATGTTCATGTTATTACATGTGTATTATAATAGTTTCAATTTGGCTGTATAATTTTAGAATTTGGGGCCTTGAGGAATACTTTGCATATTTGTGTATTATAATAACGAGTGTATGTGTGTTTCAAATTAGAGATTTTAATGTCATTTGAAGAACCATACAAAAGGTGGTGTTTGGTGGAAATAATTAAACCAGTGGTTATGTTCATGAATGTGTCTTCAAATGCATGGTACATCTAAGCTTCAAATTGAGTTTTAGAATCTATTGTGAAATGAGATTGTAAAAAGCAATCATTTGAAGGATACAAACCATGTGTTTCTAAAGGGTGTTAAAAATGGTCTTAGAGCTACTGGAAATGTGTATGAAATGAAAGCTGCTGGATGGATGGCTACAACGTTCCATTTCAATTGCCCTCTTGTATGCTGGTAACACATTTCAATTACCTTCTTTGAATTAATTTGTTATAGTTGATCATGCTAAGTGTCTAGGGTTTTGTGAATTTTAAGCTCATGGAGCTAATTAATTAAGATTGTGGTTGTGTTTTCTTGACGATTTTAGGTTACTTCGGGAGATAGATCAGAAGCTAGGGTTTAGTATAAGTTGGAAGATTGGAATTGGAATTGGAATTTCCCCAATTAATCCTATTCTTTTGTGTGTGTTATGAAGTTTAGTTTTTTTTTTTTTTGTGATAAAAAGGGGGAACATAAAAAAAGAAAAGGAATTATGTTTTATTCATAGTTTATTTCATGTTTTGTGACCTAATCAAGTCTCTTGTTTATATATGTTATGTTTTTAGTTTCCATACTTTGATCCATAAATAGTAACTATGGAAACCCCTTTTTTTATATTTTGAGATAATGCAATAAAATCATTGCGTAGCAAATCATGTGCTACAACATCTAGGTAGCTAGCGGATGTGGATTCTGTATTCTAAGTTCAATGATTTCATTCATGTGAAGATTAAGACATTCATTAGGGTTGCGATATGTCTCCATATTTTGTGTTAGTCGCACCTATATGATGTGGTTTTTTTGACCTTATCTTCTTGCTTGTCATTTTATTGTTAATTTGTAATGAAAAATATAATCAAAATGTGAAGTCATGAAATTTCCATTCTTTTGCAAGTATTTTTATGTATGATGGAGTGTGGAGTTACCTAAGGTTGTGATATTCCTAGGTGATTATGGAGGTGTTGATCATAATGGACCGCTTGGGATTGGTATTAACTCATTAATGTCACTTATATTGTACCATTTCAATGTATAAATGTAATAAAATATAGCTAAACAGGAATTTGGTATATGTCAATTTAGCATGCACTTTAAAAGTTGAAATGAATTTATATTGAGCTTATTTAAATTCAAACCTGAATTTGGTGTGATTATGTCATTTTAAGTTTTCTTTAAAAGAAAAATATGTTATAATAACTTGGACTTTTGCTGGAACTCAAACTTTAAGTCACTTATTTAAATTGTGGAATATGATTTTGAATAGCGTTCGTATTTCATTGTATTTTTATGTTGCTATAATATTTTTTTCTATATTATCTTATTTGATCCAATACATGTTTAAGGTTCTTATACAAAATAATTACTAATATACTGCTTTGATAAAATCAATTACTAATTTCCAGTTGTAAAATCGTGTTTAAGAAAAAGGATATTCAATTCTACACAAAAATTACGTGAAAGAATTGCATTTAATGTTTAGTACCGAAGAAACAGATATTCAATTATACACAAAAATCGCATGAAAGAATTGTAATTTAATGTTTGAGTACGTCGTCATATCCTGATTATTAATCACGATACGACATATGTTCAAACATGTATCGCGGTTTATAATCGCGATATGTACGCATATATCGCATTTTAAAGACTCGATATACATGTATTTATTGTTCATTCGTATATCCTGTGATAAAAACACATTTTGGTGTGATAAATCGTAATTATTTTCAATTTGACTTATTTAAGGAATTAATTTCAATTAGTGTCCTAAACAATAAATTAATTTATCTTATTTTATTGTGTAGTATTACGATTCAAAGAAATTAATATCTATAATTCATTTAAAAAGCGTAAAGATACTATTATTTTCGTCATTTATTTTTTTATACCATAAAAATTTCTAAACTATATAATCTATAGTTACTATGTAATATTAAAATTTAATTAAAATATAACATTTATTTCGTAATATATATTACATTATATTTATCTTGAATTTTTTTTATTTTAAAATTATCTTCTCTAACATATATTATAATTTGAATAATACTCGTATCATATAAGGACGTATAAAATAATTCTAAAAAAAATATGATTTTAACTAATTATTGTATTATAAATTGAGTACAGAGAATATCAAAACTAGCAGTAGCATCTATATGATATTATATTACACAATATCATAAACATAGATATTTTTGCAAAAATAAATAAATAACACTAATTAAAAAAAGTATTAATTATATATATAACACACAATTATCAAAATTGCGATTTCACCTACATAATTCTACAAGTTTATAATTTCAAGAGCTCTTCTAAGTTAACCCATGTGTAAAATCAATTTTTTTATAACATCTTCTGATTTCAGTCGATTCCATATGTAAACAAGAAAGAATTTTATGATTTTAACCGAGTTGACTAATGCTAACTATTTAAGTCATATAAGCTGAAATATAAAAAATACAGTTATGTTTTTATAGGCTCATCAATGAATAATGTATCTTTTTTTTATTGCATTTTTTATTTTGTTCTCACACACTCTCTTTATCTTTTTCTCTCCCTTCTCTGAAATCCTATGTTCTACATTTATGGAATTCATTCAAGTCGAGTCATGGTTATAAAGTTTATAAAAACTTCCAATTTGAACTTGGTGTGATCATATTAAAGACTTTGAGATCTATGAAAAAGGAGAACACCAACGAACCAGTGCAATAATTACCTAGACTGGCAAGTTGGTCCATTTTTTGACCAATGAGCCGGTGGAACAATTACCCAGATCAGTAAGCCGGTTCATTGTTTGATTGATGAGCCAATATGACAATTACTTAGATCAGCAAGCTGGTCTATTGTTTGACTAGTGAGCTGGTGCACTTTAATAAGTCGAGCATCGAGCCCATTAGAGAACATAGTTCATAAGTCGGGTGGAATTGTGCTTTGATATTTAAATTAGATCTAATTATAGTGAAATTGGATGATAGATTTATGAAGTGGGTATAAGATGAAAATATACACTAGGAATACTCAAGAGGAGGGTGAATTGAGTATTTTGCCCAAAACTTGAGTTTTAAAAAATTGAAAATTTAAAGCAATAGAATAAAAAACTTAGATAAATTTGCAGCAGATAAAAAAGATAATAAATACGAGAGATTTAAAGAGAAGAAGTAAGACAAATATTTAACGTGAAGTTATGCTCTTTGCCTACCCTCCACGATTCACCAAATTGCCTCTTTTGAAGTCTTCACCACCACTGTATTAATTTCAAAGAGTTGGCTCAAGATTAGCAATATTACGCAACTCAGGAAATAAAATATTTTCTCACTCTCTCTAAGTGCTTTTGTATGGATAGCAAATTAATAAGAATTGAGCAATAGAGTGTTTTTCTCTTTCCTGGTAAAATGACAAATTATGTATAAGAGAACAAAGAAATTTAAGATCGTAGTTAATGAGCTCGTAAGTATGTCTCTATTAAAAAAATCTCTCTTTGGTCCTATGTACTTTATATATAGGTAGCCTTTGAAATTCAAAAGTCTGTTAGACACAATGTATATAATCTCTCATGCATTAAATGCACTCCAATGGCTCTTTTTTTCTTTTTCCGCATCAGCTTTGTCACACCTCAAAAGCTTCTCCATGCCTTACTTGTCACGCCCAAACTTAACTTGCGATAGCCTTTCACATGTGCACCTCTTAGAGCCTCAAATTTGAACATGTCGAGCCCTAACTCTTGATATGTTAAGGCCTAAATTTGACCCTCAACTTGACCCTTGACATGCAATTCTGATGTGTTGAGCCCTAAACTTGACTTTCGATTTGACCCTTGACATGCTCCTGTTTTGCCTTTAACACATTCTTATTTTGCTAAAAACATGTAGAAAAAACTTTGCAAACATGCACAAAACACACATATATGTTCATGTCTAATTAGGTGTAGTTTACAAAAAATAAATAGTTGATTTTACATTAAATTGTCTTATCGAAACTCACATTGAACTCTCAAGTTCAACAATATCCTTCCCCCCCCCCCCCCCCCCCTCCCCTTTTGATGAGGACAATTTATGCACAATTAACTCGTATCACTATATCATACTCTCCCTTAATTAAGCATCCGGGTTCTAAGACATTTTTAAAAGAGATTTTTGATGCGCAACTTTGGGAAAATACAAACTACACTTATGTGTTAAATTCTCCCCCTATCGAAACATAATTCATGCATATAGTTAATCGTGCACTTACTTCTCCCCCTTTTGTACTCATAAAAAACCCATGCATGGCATATTTAATATATGCAAACAATGAGAGATGTACAAAGATGCAACACAATAGCTCAAACAAATCCTTCACTATAGAGGACTTCATAGACGCCTACACCCATGTAGGACTTCACACACCACTCGCATGTGCCCACATAGGACTCACTACATGCCCATATACAGATATGACTTCACTACACTTGCCTATGCTCAGATAAGACTTCACTACACTTGCCTATACTCGATAAGACTTCACCACATGCCTATACATAGATAGGATAGGACTTCACCACTTGCTTATGCTCAAATAGGACTCCATTACATTGCCTATACATCGATAGGACTTCACTACACTTGCTATATGCCATAGGACTTCACATACATGCTTATGCTCATATGGGACTTCGTCGCTTGCTTACATCCATGTAGGACTTTACTACTTTATCTATTCATACATAGGACTTCACCACAAATGCCTCAACACCTGAGGACTTCACACCACAATGCCTACACATAGTAGATATGCAAATACGCAGATCACTAATCTTCACAATCATGCAGCAATGAAACTAGATTATCATAGATTAGCACATAAACATATCCAAAACAAGCACATACAAGATTTTTAGGCATATATCATATTCAACGGTTTATTTAGCCCAAAATTTTTTCTATGCAACTTAATTCAATAATTCTTAGCACTCATCTTGCTTGATCATTCCCAATTCTCTTCTCAAAGTGCAAAAACAATCTTCACTCAATGGTTTAGTAAAAATATCAGCAATTTGATTGTTTATATCAATAAATTCCAAGTGAATATCTTTGTTTAGAGCATGATCTCCTTTGAAATGATGTTTAATTTCGATATACTTGGTTATTGAGTGTTGGATCGGATTGTTAGTCAAATTTATAGCACTTATATTATCAAGAATTAGAATATTTTCAAAAAAGTAAACCATAATCAAGCAAAGTTTATTTTATCTATAATTCGTGTACAAGAATTGCTAGCTGCTATATATTCAACTTCAGTAGTTGAAAATGCAACCGAATTTTGCTTTTTATAGCGCCAAGATATTAAAAAATTTCCAAAAAATGGCATGTCCTGCTTGTGTTTTTTCCTATCTATTTTGCATCCAACAAAGTCGGAATCAGAATATCCAACAGATTAAAAGAAGGAAATTTATGTACCAAAGCCAGTTTCAATCATGCTTGCAAGATACTTGAAAATGCATTTTATTGCATTCAAGCGTGATTCTTTTGGGCAAGATTGAAATCGTATACACATACACATACAAGAGAACATGATGTTAGGTTAAGTTGTCAAATATAATAAACTGCCTATCATGCCTCTATACATATTTTTACAAACATTTTTCCCTTTTTCATCTTTATCGAGCTTAACATTTGTGATCATTAGTGTTGGTTTTGATTTGCAATTATCCATTTTGAACCTCTTTAACAATTCTTTTGCATATTTATCCTGATTGATAAAGGTTCCATTTTTAGATTGTTTGATTTGGAGACCAAGAAAATAATTGAGTTCCTCGTCATACTCATTTCAAATTCATTTTTCATGGACTCAACAAAATCTTTTATAAAACTCATGTTTGTAGCTCCAAACACAATGTCATTGACATAAATTTGAACAATTAATGTATAGACTTGTGATTTTCAATAGATAAAGTTGTATCAACTTTTCCTCTTAAAAAACACTGCTTAACAAGAAGCTACCGAGTCTTTCATACCAAGCTTAGGAGCTTGCTTGAGTCTATAAAAGGCTTTGTTCAATTTAAAAGACATGATTGGGAAATTCATTGTTTTCAAAACCAAGTGGTTGTTCTATATAGACTTCTTCTTTTATAAAACTATTTTAAAAAGCACTTTCGACATCCATTGAAAAGAGAGTGAAATTCTTATAAGTTGTAAATGCCAAAAACATCCAAATAGATTCTAGTCAAGCAACGGAACAAAAGTCTCATCAAAATCAATTCTCTTCTTGATTGTAACCTTTAGCAACCAATCTGGCCTTATTTTTTTTATTAAACCAGATTCATCAAGTTTATTTCTAAACACCCATTTGGTTCCTATGTAGTTCTATTTTCATGTTTGGAAACCAATAACCATACATCGTTTCTTATAGATTAGTTTAATTCATCTTCCATTGCATTAATCAAAAAACTCATCTTTTAAGGTTCCATCAATATTTTTAGGTTCAATGAGATAAGAAAATCATATTACTTAAATTCCTTAAAGAAGATCTTGTTTGAACATGATTAGAACTTAGAAGGTTCTCCAATTATTAAATCTTTGGACGTGATTTTGCATACTTCCATTTTTAGGCAAATGAACATTATCAGATTCATGCATATCAACATCCAATATTTGTTCATGAACTTCTTTGTTACTGTTTTCAAGTGAAATTTTAAATCAACACGCACATTATCAACACCATCATTCAAACATGCATCAGACAAGGAATTATCAAATGCAACATGAATAATTCTTCAACAACTAAAGTTCTTTTATTATAGAACTCTATAAGGTTTACTTATTGAAGAATATTCTTTCATCGCTTTTAGAATCAAATTTAGCAATTGTTCTTTGTTATTGCTTACAATATAACATTTTATGCCAAAATGATGATAATATGATATGTTAGGCCTTTGTTCTTTCCAAAGCTTATAAGGGGTATTCTTTAAAATTGGCATTATAAAAATTCGGTTTGAAATATAACATTTGTATTCACAGCTTCAGCCCAAAAATATTTGGTAACTTGTTTTCACACAACATGGTTCAATTAATATTCTATTTTTCTTTTCGACTATACTATTTTGTTGTGGAGTTATAAGAGCTAAAAAAAGTTTTTTCAATGCCAAAATTATTGTAAAAATCTTCATTTCATAATTTCAAACTGTCCCCCATGATCACTATGAATTGTCACAATATTAAACCTTTTTTTATCTTGGACTTTCTTACAATATCCAAAAAATACATGATTGTTGCGTCTTTAGATGCAAAGAAGAAGTGTAAGTGTATCTAGTAACATTATCAACAATAACCAATGTGTACTTATTTCCTCCCAAACTTAAGGTTTAGGTAGGACCAAATAAATCCTTGTGCAGTAGTTCTAATAACCTAAATGTGGAAATAGCATCCTTAGACTTAAAAAAGTCATACTTTGCTTTCTTTTTTGACATGTATGATAGATCTTATCCTTTTGAATATTTAATTTTGGTAAACCGTTGATAAGATATTTTTTAACGAGTTTTGAAATGATGTCCATGCTAGCATGTCTTAGTTTTCTATGCCATAACCAACAATTGTCATTTTCAAAATATAGACAAGTTTTATTTGAAGATTTAAAACCATTTAAATTTATTTGTAAATATTTCCTTGTTTGTTTCCTTCAAAATATGATTAGCTATTATAAATTCTTTCAATAAAACACCTTTTACTAGAAATGTCACTTTAAACCCATTGTCGCACAATTGGCTAATACTCAGCAAATTGAGTTTTAAATTATCTACAAGCAAAACATTTTTAATAATTAAATCTTGGTCAATGACAATGTTACCTTCTCCCAGGATTATAGATTTTATATTATCTCCAAAGGTAACACTCCCATAATCCTTGAGGTCAAGATGTGTAAACTTGGATGCTTCCCGATCATGTGCCTAGAGTATCCATTGTCTAAGTACCACTTGTTGCTTCCACTTGAGATCTCTACAAAATATATTATTATTTTTTTGGTACCCATTAGTTGGGTCCATTTTGGTTAGGTAGAATAGGAACCTCTCTTTCAGGAACCTATAACCAGCTTGCTTCAATGATTTAAATGCATTGATTTTCTTATTGCACAATGATGTGCAATATGGTTAGATTTGTCAAATAATCATGTCCCATACGTAGCTTTTATAAAACGTGTTTTGTGAGACTTGAAATTATTTTCTCTATGGATAATTGCATGTTTATTTGAATCACACTTTTGATTCCCAATAAGTGTGTTTAAATTCTTTTTGCCATTAGTAATTTAGCCATAGTGGCTTTTGAATCATCGAGGCTAGCTTTTACAATTGTATTTTCATTTTTCAAAGATTCTAGCTCTTTTATGATCTTATCATAGCTATATCAGCACAAACAACAATATCATTTTTATTTAATGTTTTAACTTCATATCTAGCAAATTATTTACAATTTATAATTTCTCATTAATTTCCTTTAACTCATTATTTTTTTTTTTCAACTTTTTCCACTTATTATTCAACTTCTCATTTTCTAATTTCAGAACATTTATTTCATCAAGCATCTTTTCATTTTCGATTTCGATTTCTTCATGCTCAATGTAGAAATTTTTTAACTGTTCTCAAACTCCAGTCATTGAGGATTTTAACATGCTATTCTTTGTCTCAACTTTGGCTAATTTGCAGCATACTTTTTCATACATAGCATGCAATTCATTATATGAAGGAGAACAGGGAGATGTCACCTCATTGTCCAAGGCCATGAAGCACACATCTTCAACATCCGAATCGAATGAATCTTCATCGCTCCATGTTGCCATATAAGCTCTTTTCTCTCCTCCTTTGATTTCCTTTTTAGCAATGGGTAATACTATTGGATGTGTCATCGGTTTTAGCAGTTGTAGCATGTAATCACATCCTTTTTCTTATCTTAGAGGAGCTGCTATCATCCTCCATCTTCTTGGATTTGGGCCTCATAAATTTTCTCAGCTTCTTGGCCATCAAGATAAGACCCTCTTGCTCATCCTCTTCTTCTTCATCACTCGATTCTTGTCTTGTAGCTTTTGGGGCAATAGCCTTCTCATTGCCTTCTTCGTCTTGTTTCTTGATGAGCTCATGGGTTTTGAGCACACCAAGAAGCTCTTCTTTACTTAAGGTGTTGAGATTTCTAGCTTCATCTATAGCTATCCTCTTAGCTTTCTAATATTTTGAAAGTGACCTGAAAATTTTAGAATTAATTTCCAAATTAGTGAACTTAAAGGAATTATAATGTCAATAAATCTGTTGTGCATTTCATCAATAGTTTCATTTGGGAGCATTTCAAAATTTTTGAACTCTCCCTATAGAGACTTATTTTAGTGTCTCTAAATTTGGATGTTCCTTCATATGTCTTTTCAAGCTCATCCCAAATTTCTTTTGTGGAATAACATATATAAATTCTATTGAAATCACTTTTGTTTAATCCGATTATAAAATATTCATTGCAATTTCATTTAAATCATGTTTTTTACAATCATCTTTTGTAAAATCAGCTTTTGATTTTCCTTCAATTTTAAAAGGCCCATTTTCAATAACATTCCATATCAATATGTTTTGGGCTTTTAAAAATATCTTCATTATACACTTCCAGTAGGGGTAATTACCCCCACATAAAAGCGGGAGTATATTTATCGCTTGCCCCTCTAAAAATCCTAGTATATTTATAGCCATGATCTTTACTCTATTTTGTGGTTAAGTATATAAAAATAGAAACAAGCTCTGATACCAATTGAAAATATACACCAAAAATACTCGCGCGGGAGGGGGGAGGGGGTAGATGGATTAAGTATTTTGCCCAAAACTCGAATTTTAAAAATTTTAAAATTTAAAGAAGTAGAATTAAAAACTTAAATAAATTTGCAATGGATAATATAAACCCTAAGAATTTTCATACAAATAGAAATGAATAGAAATACAAATATAGAAAACAGAAGGTTAGTGTAGGACTCAACAAACACCTTAGATTAAAACGACAAATATTATTAAAACCACAAATAGTAATGAACCTATATATATCTTCAAACCCTAAAACAAAGTCCTCTAGATAGTAATTGATACCAAAGATAAGATTTCGTGGTAAGTATAAAAAACTTAAGATATAGAAATAGTTTAGATAAGATTTCAAATTCATTAAAGAATCAATAATCGATAAAACTTATAGTTAGAAAACGATAACTTAAGGATAAACTGTTAGAGTCATAAATACACAATAGAAATAAAAACAAATTTATAACTAACAATCTAAACTTCAAATAAATATTTAGATTCCACCATTATTCTAGTTAGAGAATTCTAAAGCCATTAGAGACTAAAGCCAAAATTGTCCTATTAAGCTTAAAAAACCCTAATCGCGTAAGACAAGACCTTACAAATGATTAATCGTGTAAACTTTAAACTCAAGTTTCAACTTGATAACAACCTAGAAATTTTGTGGGAGCTTTAAATAAATTTTGGAGACAGAACTCCTAAATAACTGATTTAAATATACTTGATTAGCTTGATAAACTACCATAAAACTAAGATAATTATTTCACTAAATAATATTAAATTAATTTTTCCTTCATTTTCGGTGCATTTTGCAAGCAAATTCGGTGCAAATTAAGAAATATTCACAGCTGGGATTTTCTTGATTTTTGCCAGCTGAATTCTTAAAGGAAAATAGATCAAATTGCACCCAAAAGTCTATAAAAACAATGACTTAAACCAATCATATAAACTCAGCTCAACAAGTATATTTAATGCATAAGGAAACATGTAAATTGAAGGAAGCCACTTTTTCGGCCAAGTTGCCTACTTTCTTCTTCTTCTTCTTCTTCTTCTTCTTCTTCTATATATATAGGACTTCATAATGAACAACGGACAAAAAAATTTAAATACACACTTGAACAGTGAAATTATTCCCTTCCCTTCACCGTAGAACAACACCAAAAACATATAGACACATCACTATATAAAACAAACTCTTAGCCCAACCACAAACTTGGGGAACGAACAACAAGGTAAGGAAAAAAAATCGTGTTAAGTCAAGTTTATATATTAAACATTAGTTTGATCATTGCCTTTGTTAACTTAGGATTTGTGTCAAGCTTGAAGAAGGGTTTATCAACTCCATTACAACCTAAACAAGATAAAATTTAACCTTAAACCCTACTTTTATATCATGATATATGTGGAAATTAAGAAATCTCAAGTATGATGATTATAAGATATTATGTAAGTTGTTATGTTACGAAAAATGATTGAGAATCATGTAAAAACACATAGAAGTAGTTTTAAATACAATTATAATATACATATAAAATAAGAAAAATAAGTTACGTATTAAAGAAAAACAAGGAAGAAGATGAACAGTGCCTACACCGGTACTATGCTAGCGATGCAAGCGCCCAATGCCGGTGGCGTACATAGGATAGGCTGGCGGTGTTTGTAATGGATTTTATTGTATCAGATGCTACGTAAATTTTTTTTACGTAATTTGAACATACACGATAGCATACATATTCTACAACAGTGACATACAAGCTTACGTAGGCAGCTTTCAAGGCCGGTTTACACTGGAATTGAGAACGTAAAAAAATTACACGAACACCAGCATCTTCTGGTTCAACACCAGCGGCGTAGGATGCCAGCGTACGTGCAAAACTTTTATGTACGAAGTCTGTTTCAACCATAATAGATTATATATATATACATATATATATATATATAAGAAATAGAGCATTAAACATAATAAATAAATATAAATATTAGTATATTTAATACTTGATTAAGAGATAAACTTTAGTAACTGTTGCAAATAAGATACTTATGTATAATAAAACATTAAAATTATGATAATTATATTATATGTGTATATATATATACAAGAATGAAAAACGTAAATAAGCTATAATTAAAAATAATGAGATACCGGTAAATAACAGATAATAACACGAACAAATATTAAGATAAACACGATGAAACTAAAATGATAGAAAATAAACATTAGTTACCATAAAATGGTTGAACTATCGAATAATATAAAAATAATAATGATAATAATAAAGTATTGAGTTATTAAATATAAACCCTACAACTACCTGATAAAAATGTAAATATCAAATAAGATCAAGAGAAGCAACATGATAATAAATATTAAATAATAAATATATGATATCATTGGATCATTATTTTAAAAGACCAATACATATAATAGAAATATCAATATAGAACACCTAGGCAATCATATGAGTCTAGATATATACTCTATGTTGTATTGATGAATATTTTTATTCATCTTAATAGGTGATCATGATACTGTTGAGGATTCTCCAGTAGACTATTACGGCTAGCCATCATGAGCAGGTAAGTAACCCAAATCTATTACATTGTTTGTGTTTGTAACTAGTGGCATATATAATGCAAAGATAATAATATTGTTGTTGTGGAAATATATTGAGTATGTATGGTGAGTTGTATGTTTAGTTGACAAACAAAGATAATTAAAGTGATAATACAAATTGTCTGATGATTTAAGGAAAGCATTTTATATATTGTGTGTGTAATGTATGATCACCATAAGACTGACTAAAAATTGTTAACTTTATAGTTAAAATAGTCATACATTACACGAGCCACATTATTACATATTCTAAACGGGTGACAACCTGGTACATATTAGTACTTCGGTTCTCTGTTAATGCTTGGTTTTTCTGAAGTATTAGTTCTTCCAAGATTATCTTTATTCTGTCGGTTCCACGGGAACTAAGTGGCAATGAAGTATGTCGCCTGTGGTATTGTTTTGAAATTACTAATACTTAGAGAGTTTTCAAAAGTATGATGCAAGAAATGGTAAGTTAAAATATCTAAAATTAAAGTGATTATCCTAAAACGAGAAATCATTTATTTTCTTGTGTACTTAGTCTCTCATATATAGGTGGGTCATTAAGTAATTGTTCTTCAACCCTAAAATGAGGGATTAAATCTTTTTTCCTATTTGGATCTTAGATCATCAAAGCTTGTATCTGTGCATATGTTTGATTGTTGCATTACACGTAATTTGTTAATAAATTTGCTTGATGTGTAATATGTATGGTCATTCATTGAGCCCATGGTTTTACTTACACTCTTAAAGACCTTTTAGGTTGATACTCCGACCCTGGCTTGTTTCTTCTAGGAGCATGACTCCGGTAAGAATTTAAAAGCTAGAAGATCATGGCAAACTTGAAATAAGTTATTTACTTTTATTTTCTAGTTATAAGTTAGTTAGTATTTGAAGTATCAGTATATTTATTTGGAGACTTATAGGATAGAATTATGGTTTGTAATATTATTATCATATTCGAGACATGTGATGGTGGATGTTTTACTAATTTAAAGCTTACATGTATTTATCACTTCTTATCAATGCAACTAAAAGATCCTGTTTGTTTGAAAACATGTCATTCTCTGGTGATAAACTGATAATAGTGTATACATGAAGCATGTATACTACTACTAGGGTACCATCAGGGCGTGACAGATAAAAAGATAATAAATACAAAAGATATAAAGAGAAGAAGCAAGACAGATATTTAACGTGGAGTTCGGCCCTTTGCCTGCTTTCCATGGTCTACCAAATTGCCTCTTTCAAGGTCTTCACCACAACTATATTAATTTCAAAGAGTTGGCTCAAGATGAGCAATATTACACAACTCAAGAATATATAATATTTCCTTACTCTCTCTAAGTGCTTTTGTATGGATAGCAAATTAATAAGAATTGAGCACTAGAGTGTTTTTCTCTTTCTTGATAAAATTACAAATTATTTACAAGTGAACAAAGAAATTTAAGATCGTAGTTAATGAGCTCGTAAGGTATGTTTTATGTTAAAAAAAGATCTCTCTTTGGTCTTCTCAACTTTGTATATAAATAGCCTTTAAAATTAAAAGTTCCGTTAGACACAATGTCTACAATCTCCCATGCATTAAATACACTCCAACCACTCTTTTATTTTTTTCCACATCAGCTTTGTCGCACCTTAAAAGGTTATTTACGCCTTACTTGTCACGCCTAAACTTGACCCACGATAGCCTTTCATATGCACGCCTCTTCGAGCCTCAAATTTGAACATGTCGAGCCCTAACTCTTGATATGTTGAAACCTAAATTTGACCATTGACTGGACCCTTAACATGCAATTCTGATGTGTCAAGCCCTAAACTTGACCCCCAACTTAACATTAGACATGCTCCTGTTTTCTAAAAATCTACAGAAAAAGTCTATAAACATGCACAAAACACACACACACACATTCATGACTAATTAAGTGTAGTTTACAATAAATTAATAGTTGATCGTGCACTAGATTGTCTCATCAAAACTTACATTGAACTCTCATGTTCAACATAACATATATATGTGTCTATATTTGATATAGATATTAAGCAAGGTGTGTGTGAGTGCAAAAAATATTTCTACAAAATATAAAAAACTACAACATAATACACATAAGAATATATATTATGCTAAATAAATATAAGAATAAATATGCAAAATGCTGTAGGACTGCAGTATTACATTTTTCACCTATATGATATATAGTATTTGCATGTACATCATATTATACGAAAATTTAACATTTAAAATATATAGATATATTTTTGTTATATTATAATGCTACATATTGTTAGATTCTCTTAAAATAGGTTTTGATGATAATAAAAGAGTAAAAGTGATAACTAATGATTTCATTAAGTGTGTAGTATCAAGTTAAAGAGAAAGAAGAAATATGATGAGAAGTATTCGGAATCCATAATGTTTTCCGGAAGGTTGCGTTAAGGATAAAGAATTTTTCCAGAAATCCAGAACCTTTTACAGAACCTTTCACTGCACTTTTGACAGCAGCTCTATATCACGTGATTTTCACTGTTCATCTTTTTTAACTTGATGCAAATCATTCCAGTTCGGTACAAAAACGAATCTTAAAGACCTAGCTCCGAGTAAATGAGTTTATTTGGGTAATATACTCATTTATTCCACTTAAGTTGGTTTAATCCAAGGGGATTTAATGTTTTCATCAAAGTTTCTCTCTCATCAATGTCTTCAACGATGGAAATCTTCATGAATAGTACCAGACTTTGTTTGGATCGATTCCACACAGTTTTCTCCTTCAAGATAAGTGATTTATCAGTATCTATAATGTCCAAGACATCTATTTTCATGGGATTTTGTCTAGAAGATTAAAAAGAAGATAAATGTTATCTTGGATAGGATGAGGAAGAAGATCACGATGAACAACAATAACAAATAACAACTAGATTTTTTTTTACGAAAATCAAACAAGGCTTATCATCATCCTTCCGTTATAGAATTTGAATTTGAAAAAGGATAAAGCTCACAAGATTTCATCCGAGGAATACAAGGAAAAGCCCATCCACAACTTGCAACCAATTTTGAAGATCACAACAGAATTTGAATTTGAAAAACGGATAAGGAAGAATAGATTTTAGCCGAGATATTTGGAATATGAATCTATCCTCCAAACAAGTACTTGAACGTTATAAGAAGATGAAGGATATATGAGTTACACAGAGAGAGAAAAAGAAAAAGAAATCGAAGGAAAAAGAAAAAAAAGAAGGAGCTGATACTATTCACGCACAAAAAAAGAAGCTATTTTTTCTTACCCAGAATTACAGAACAAAACCCAGAAGTTTCATTTTGCCTAGAATATTGATAATTTTTCTTATGGTTCAACAAGAGAGCTGATCTCTTAGCTTTCATTCTTTAGCTTTGTGATTTCGATATTTTATCTTGTATAGAAGGAACTTGTTGTTGCCTTCTCTTTTGATAGTTAAGTTACAAGTTTAGACTCTGTAGATCGGTTGTGGCTAGAGGATAGCTGTGAGAATCGAGCAGAGAGAATTGTACAAGCTTGTAATTTGTTTTGGTTGGATATAGTGGAACAAGCCCGAAGGATATCAGGGTTCTCGGCTCGGAGCTGGAAGAGTGGACTGATGCATAATGCGGAACCACTATAAATATCTGCCTGATCTTCTTATCCCTTCTCTATTTATATTTCCACAGTTTATTTTATTGCTGTTTAATTGTTCATATTGTTCTCTTAACTTAAAATCAAATGGGATTGTTTTTAAAAGGCAAAAATTTTAATTTTCTAATATAATCAATTCAACCCCCCTTCTTGATTATTTTCGAGACCAACACATATATTATAATATATAAGTCATATACATACACATATACTTGTGGCAAAATTTATATAAAAAATAGATTTTTTTTTTTTTTAGAAATCATATGTACATGCCAACTGATCTTTGTTATATCAGCAAGTCGGTAAAAAAAAGGTTGGTCAAATTATAGTAAGTTGGTCGCATTATTGTTAAAGTTGAGTTCGTCGTGTTAAGGATTCTCTGCCTTAATCTAAAACGTACCATAAATGCATTCTTTGACCCTTAATTGAATGCACCCTTTGATCAATCATTTATAGGAGTTTAATGGCTGATTTTTTTCATTTATTTTGTAATCAACATTTATGTGTATTTATTCTCTTATACATCTGTAAACATATATATATATATATATATATGAAAGGTTCTCACCACAAAATTGTGTGGTGGTTTCAAAACACTTTCATGGTATCAGAGCATAATTAGGATTAACATCCCACGATCCCCAAATGGCCTCTGATTCTTCTCCCACCCTCCTTCCTTCAACACCATGATTCACATGGTCACAATCAAACTCACCTCCTCTAACTACCTCTTATGGAAGAGCCAACTTCTTCCTCTTCTTGAGAGCCAAAGTCTACTGGGTCATGTGGATGGTACCCTTGAGCCGCTACCTCCATTTGATCCTCCTACCTCTTCAACACCAAATGCTAAACACTTGGCATGGAAAGCCACCGATCAATGTCTCCTAAGCCTTCTCCTCTCCTCTCTCATAGAGGAAGCTATGGTTGAAGCTGTCGGCTTCTCTACATCCCGCGAGGTCTGGACCGCTCTCGAAAATACCTTCAGCCACCGCTCCAAAGCCCAAGAAATACGCCTCAAAGATGACTCCAATTGATGAAGCGCGGCACTCGTCCAGTCACTGCCTATGCCCGTGCCTTCAAGGCCGTTTGCGATCAACTTCATGCCATTGGTCGCCCTGTTGATGAAACTGACAAAGTTCACTGGTTTCTTCGTGGTTCGGACCCGATTTCTCCAGTTTCTCTACTGTCCAGATGGCACAAATGCCTCTTCCTTGCTTCCCGGATCTTGTATCCAAGGCTGAGAGTTTTGAACTCTTTCAAAAATCTCTTGAGACTCCGGCACCTTCAGTTGCAGCATTCACCACACCAATGATCTTCTCAATGTGGGGGTGGCCACTCTCGCTTCAGACGTAGCCGTGGAAATGGCCGTGCCTAACCCACTCAAGGTCGTCGTCCGCCACAGTGCCAGATCTGCCGCTTGGAAGGCCACTATGCTGATCGGTGCAGGCAACGCTACGATCGGCATCAACATGACCAATCAGCACAACTTGCCGAAGCCTTCACCACTTCATGCTCTGTGTCTGGAAGTGACGCTTCCGACTGGTTCTTGGACACAGGAGCTTCGGCCCATATGACTCCAGCTTCCTCCACTTTGGACCAATCCACTAACTACACGGGTAAGGATTGTGTGATTGTCGGAAATGGTGCGTCTCTACCCATTACCCACACTGGTCAAATTTCTCCTTCCCCAAATCTTCATCTGTTAGACATTTTAGTTGTCCCTCACCTCACAAAAAATCTTTTGTCCATTAGTAAATTAACATATGATTTTCGTTATCCTTTACTTTTACCAATGATTTTTTCATTATTCAGGATCGTCAAACGGGACGGGTGGTGGCAACCGTAAACGAGATGGAGGCTTATATGTGTTAGAGCGTGGACATTCCGCTTTTATTTCTGTCCTTAAAAATAAATCTCTTCATGCTTCATATGAATTATGGCATGCTCGCCTTAGACATATAAACCATATGTTATTTCCTTTTTGAATAAAAAAGGACGGCTTCATCTTACTTTTTTATTACCATCTCCTACATTATGTGATACATGCCGACTTGCAAAAAATCATCGTTTGCCTTATTCTCGTAACTAACGTCGATCATCTAATGTTTTAGATTTTCTTCATTGTGACTCGTAAAATCAAATTTGGGTTTTGCCTACTATGTTTTATTTATTGATGATTATTCTCGTTTCACTTGGCTTTATCCATTAAAATTCAAATCTGACTTTTATGATACTTATATCCAATTTCAAAAATTTGTGGAAAATCAACATTCTGCTCGTATAAAAATATTTCAAAGTGACGGTGGTGTAGAATTTACTAGCAATTGCTTTAAAACTCATCTTCATACTTTTGGCATTCATCATCAACTTTCCTGTCCATATACTCCCGCCCAAAACGGTCACATAGAAAGAAAACACCGTCATGTGACTGAAACCAGTTTGGCCCTACTTTTTCCACTCTCACACTCCCCTCGTTTTTGGGTTGACGCCTTTAGCACTGCGGCCTACATCATCAACCGTTTGCCAACACCACTTCTTGGAGGAAAGTCTCCCTTTGAGCTTCTATATGGTTCTTCTCCGAATTATGAAAAATTTCATTCATTTGGTTGTCATGTTTATCCTTCTTTACGTGATTATATGTCTAACAAATTTTCCTCCTGCAGTATTCCTTGCATTTTTATAGGTTACAGCCCCTCTTATAAAGGGTTCCGTTGTCTTGACCCCACCACCTCTAGGATCTATTTCACCCGACATGCTCAATTTGATGAGACTCACTTTCCCTTCCTCAATACCTCCCAAGCTCAATCTATATCGTCCCTTCACTTTTCAAATTTTCTGGAACCAAGTCTTCTCCCTACAAACGCGCTTCCATCTTTATCTGCGCCCTATCCCCAGCACATTACACAATCCGGATCTAACTCGTGTGGTCTTTGTACTGATCTAGTGGATGAATCTTTGCACGCTAATAATTCTCTTGTAGGTCCATCTTTGCCACCCTCAGATCCTAGCTCCGCTTCTCTTGAGCTCCCTACCGAGCTGCCTATTCCTGTTTCTACTGCGGCTACTTCGATGGCCTCTCATTCCATGATTACATGAGCTAAAGCTGGTATTTTCAAACCTTGCCACCCGGCAATTTTTGCTCTCTTGGGCTCCTCTAGTCTTCTCTCTGCCCTCCTTGCATCTACTGAGCCCAAAGGATTTAAATCCGCTGCTAAGAATCCTGCTTAGCTCACTGTTATGGATGAAGAAGTTCAAGCCCTGCAAAATAATTGTGCTTGGATTTTGGTCCCTCGACCTGCCAACACCAACATTGTGGGCTCTAAATGGGTGTTTCGTACCAAATACTTGCCTGATGGATCCATTGAGCGCCTCAAAGCCCGCCTTGTTGCCAAAGGCTATACACAGTACCTGGTCTCGACTACACTATACTTTTAGCCCGTTATCAAGGCTACTACTGTTCGTGTTGTACTCTCTCTTGCTGTGACCAACAAATGGCCTCTCCCCAACTTGATGTGAAGAATGCGTTTCTTAATGGTCATCTTACTGAACCTATATTTATGGAACAGCCTCCCGGGTATATTGACCCTCGCTTTCCCAATCATGTTTGTCAGTTGAAGAAAGCTCTTTATGGTCTCAAACAAGCTCCTCGTGCTGGTTTCAACGACTTAGCTCTTTTCTTATTCAACTTGGTTTTTATTCCAGTCGTGCCGACACATCACTTTTTGTCTTTCACAAGCAGTCTGACATTATTTTTTGCTCCTTTATGTTGATGACATCATTATTACAGGCAATAACTCTTCTCTTCTTGATAGATTTATTCGTAAGCTTCATTCTGAGTTTGCTACTAAGGATTTGGGTTCTCTTAGTTACTTTCTTGGTCTAGAAGCTACATCCACCATTGATGGTCTATTTATCAGTCAGCTCAAATATGCACAGGATATTCTCACATGAGCTCAGTTACTTGACAGCAAGCTTGTTCACACCCCCATGGTTATCTCTCAGCACCTGTCTTCTGACGATCCTCTGTTTTCGGATCCCACTTTTTACCGCTCTCTAGTTGGTGCTCTCCAGTATTTAACTATCACGCGTCCCGATATTGCTTACGCCATAAACTTTGTCAGTCAATTTTTGCACTCTTCAACTGAAGACCATTTTCTTGCTGTGAAACGCATTCTTCGCTATGTTAAGGGCACACTGCATTTTGGCCTCACTTTTAGTCCATCTGCTGCTCCTAGTGCTTTAGTTGCTTACTCTGATGCTGACTGGGTAGGATGTCTTGACAATCGTCGCTCTACTTCTGGTTATTCTATTTTCCTTGGGAACAACTTGGTTTCTTGGAGTGCCAAGAAGCAACCTACTGTTTCTCGTTCAAGCTGTGAGTCTGAGTATCGTGGCCTCGCTCTCACTGCCGCTGAACTTCTCTGGCTCGCGCATCTTCTTCGTGACCTTAGAATTTCTCTTCTACAACAACTTGTTCTTCTCTATGACAACAAAAATGCAATTTTTATGAGTTCTAACCCCATCTCTCACAAGCGAGCTAAGCATGTCGAGTTAGACTACCATTTTCTTCATGAACTTGTTGTTGATGGTAAACTTCGCACTCAGTATGTGCCCTCTCACTTACAGGTTGCCGATATCTTCACCAAAAGTATACCTCGGCCTCTTTTTCAATTTTTCCACTCTAAGCTTCACATCTGCTCAAATCCGACGCTTAGCTTGCGGGGGGGTATTGAGGATGCTCTGCCTTAATCTAATGTATATTATAAATGCATTCTTTGACCCTCAATTAAATGTACCCTTTGACCAATCATTTATAGGAGTTTGAATGGCTGATTCTTTCATTTATTTTGTAATCAATATTTATGTGTATTTATTCTCTTATACCATCCGTAAATATATATATATATATATATATATGAAAGGCTCTTACCATAAAATTATGTGGTGGTTTCAAAACACTTTTACGTCATATTCTAATAAGTTCATTCTACTGTAGTTGGTGGTCAATTTGTTGGATTTTGGTAAATCTGTTATATTATTGTGGGTTAATCTATATACTAACTTTTAGAAATAGTAAGTTCGTCGTATTTTGGTAAGTTTGTCCAATTATAGTATGTGGTATTTTCATTAGATTCTAGTAAGTTTGTCACATTGTGCTAAGTGTAGCCTATTGGTATTGTTCACATGTCATACTCTTTATCATCATATTGTGGTAAGTTTGTTGCATTCTGGTAAGTTCATTCGATTGTAGTATGTGATATTTTCTCGAATCCCGGTAAGTTTGTCATATTTTGATAAGTTGATTGTACATTTACTTTTGAGAGTGGTAAGTTATTTGCACCTAATAAGCTTGTTTGATTATGGCATGTGGTAATTTTGTAGGATTCTTATAAGTTGTCGCGTTGTGGCGAGTGCATCATATTAGTACTGGTAAATATTGTTTACGTGTCGTACTATTTATCCCTATGCCATGGTGACTTTGTTTTCTAGAAATATGATGTGATTTTGGTATCTCGTATAATTATTGTATTATGGTGGAATAGTCGTATTCTGGTAAGTTAATTTTGCATCATATTCTATAGGTGGTAAGTTTGTTAGATTATGGTAATTTTGTCTTAATCTAGTATGTCGTGAAATTGTTGTATTATGGTAGAATAATCATATTATGGTAAGTTGATTTTACATCATATTTTCTAGATGGTAAGTTCGTGGAATTATGGTAATTTTTTGTAATTTTGGTACCTCGTATAATTGTTATATTGTGGTAAAATGATCGTATTTTGGTAAGTTGATTTTACATCATATTTTTAAGATGGTAAGTTTGTCAGCTTATGGTAATTTTGTCTTAATCTAGTATGTCGTACAATTGTTGTATTGTGATATGATAGTTGTATTCTGGTAGGTTAATTTTACATCATATTTTCTATGTAGTAAGTTTGTTGGATTATGGTAATATTATCTGATTTTCGTATCTCGTACAACCGTTGTATTATAGTAGAATAGTCGTATTCTGGTAAGTTGATTTTACATCATATTTTTCAGGTGGTAAATTTGTTAGATCATGGTAATTTTGTTTTAATCTGATACATTGTACAATTGTTATATTGTGTTAGACTAGTCGTATTCTTGTAGGTTAACGTTACATCATAGGTGGTAAGTTTATTAGATTATATAATACTGTCTTAATTTGATATGTTGTGGAATTATTGTATTATGGTACAATAGTTGTATATATTATGCTAGGTTAATTTTACATCATATTATCTAGGTGATAAGTTTATCGGATTATGATAATATTATTTGATTTTGGCATCTCGTACTATTGATGTATTGTGGTAGAATAGTCATATTTTGATAAGTTGATTTTAGATCATTTTTTCTAGGTGGTAAGTTAGTTGGATTATGATAATTTTGTCTTAATCTGGTATGTCGTAAAATTACTATATTGTTGTAGAATATTGTATTCTGGTAGGTTAATTTTACATTATATTTTCAAGATGGTAACTTCATTAGATTATGATACTTTTGCTTAATTTTGGTACATGATAGAAGTGTCGGATTATGGTAAGTCTCGTAGCATGTCCGATTATTGTATATAATAGCTTTATCGTAGTGTGCTATGTTTGTTTAAATATGAGAACTTTGTTTCATTATGATATGTGTCAATTTTATTGTATTTGGGTATTTTTTTTTCAATTGTGGTAATAGAATGGATATAACTGGTTTATCCAGTCACGTTCTAAAATTAGGTTATAAGTATACAACTTAAGCTAAGTTTTTCAATTGAGATGACATTGATATTTTCATTTAAACTCAAATTTAATACTAAATTATACATCTTTATAGAATACTAGAAGTTTGTCTTTTTTTTCCTCGTATAGTTGCTTTTATCTTTATTTTTATTTTTTTCTAAATACAATTACAACTACGTTGTAAGCGTTATACTTTCTTTTTTTCGTCAAAGTAAGCGTTATACTTAAAAAGTGGAAAATTACAACTAATGGTCGTAAACGTTATCTTTGGAAAGAAAAAAATTACAGCTACTAATCGTAAACGTTACTTCGAAAAGAGGAAAATAAGGAGCAAGTAAAATGAAAGAAATCTTTTAAAATTGGTGAATCATCTTTTAAAAGATTTCCCTAAACTTTTTGCAATTTTTTTCCTCAAAAATGCTTTTAATTCTTTTGATAACTATACATTTTAATATTTTTTTTACATGCTTCCATGCTTAAAGAAGCTCACAAATAATAAATATTTTGTTTTTATACCACACGTTGATTTCTTATTTATATGGTATACTTTATATGTATTTTTTAAAAGTAATTTAAATTGTTTTTAGACAAAAAAGGTTGTAAATATATTTTATATTAGTAAATCTTAAGATTTTAGAAAAATAGTTAGATAAAATTTAAGAGTTAATTAGTAACTATACATGTTAATATATACAATCCAAGAAAGGGATTAAGGAAAAAAAATAATAACATTTTAAAAAAATTACATGACTTTTGCTAAACAAAAAACAATTCTAGAAACAGACAAATTGATTGTCTCTTATAATGTTGTGATACACTAGCTCTTTAAGAGAAAGATCACTATAAAGTTTGTTTATCCATCTTAATCTTATTTTTTGAAGAGATGAGATCGGCTATTTATAATCCTGCCTCTTAAAATAATAAGATCAATTTATTTATTTTTAGTATTATTTTTTATGGAATAGGATGAAATTTTTTTAAAACGTTATTATTTTTTCTTCAATCCCCTAGAAAGTGGATACAAAGAATTTTTGTTAGTTAAGTTTTTTTTTTTTTTAATTTCCTTAATATAACAAGAACCTCAAATGAAAAATCTGTACTATACAAAAGCATGGTAAATTCACAGAAATATCTTCCCCGAGCCAAACTCCTATTACCCACTATATTCTCAACACGTGTACTACATAAAATAAATACTTTCGTAGGCCCTACTCTTCCTTTTTTTTTCTTTTCTATTTAATAACTAAACCGCTCTCTTTTTAACTGACACAAGCAATGTAAATAAATAAATAATAGATTATCTCTCGCTCTCTTTCTGTCTTCTCTCTCTACTACTACTCTCTCCCTCTCTCTAACAAAATCTCACTCCTCTCTCTCACAATTTTGCACCCGGTATTGCATTGCATTCTCTCTCTAACCTATTGCTCTTATTTGTTTTCCCTCATTTTGGTTGTGGAGTTGTTGAATTGAATTAGGTTAATCTTTGTGGATTTTTTGATGCAGGTTGGAAATTTGAAGAGAGAAGATCTGATGTACCTGCTGTCGGATCTTAATTACGATGAAGAAGATCGCAATGCCTCTTGAAAGCTCAGGTTTTTTTCTCTCTTCTTTTCACGGATTAATCGAATCTGAATCTGACACTGATTGGTTGATTGATCCTTACCTTTTTCTTGTGTTTATAGCTTTCGATACCGGAGTTAGGATCTTGATAATGTGGTTTGGCACGTGTTTCGACAAATTAAAACTGTAAAAAATCTGTGCTTTTCAGTGGTTGATTAAGTACAGTTGTTAGATTGAACTGTTATGTTTTGCTGGTAGCGGTTTGATCTTGGTAATAATACTCTAATCACTGTTAGTGTGGGAATACAGATCGGGATTATGTAGCTGAAAACGTGGTTTGATAGTAATATGTACGAAAAAAAAGGCGTCTTGAAGTTTGTGATCAGGTTTTCACTTGCTACTCGGTACTGTTGTATTGCATTGTTATTGTGGTGAATAGATAGATGATGTAGTTTTCTACGACAGTGATGGCTATAAAGCAAGCATATTGTACTTATTAATGGTTGGCTGTCTCATTGCTCGTAAATCAATAATTTAATATCATTGGAGTGCAGCTGGGATTGTCTGCACTGTTTATCCTTCTCCTGTGCCCTTGCTGGATAGCATGTAGACATTGCTGGTGAGTGGTGATCATATGCGGGCATTGAGTTGTTGGCTGTTAAAGCTTTTATCAAGGGATCTTGCATTGCTGATACAAAGCGAAGATGGAAAAAGTAAAATAAAATAAACTAGAAGGCAGTGTCCTGTGAAAAACTTGT
This sequence comes from Combretum micranthum, assembly GCA_024138025.1. Classification (NCBI taxonomy): domain Eukaryota; kingdom Viridiplantae; phylum Streptophyta; class Magnoliopsida; order Myrtales; family Combretaceae; genus Combretum; species Combretum micranthum. The sequence goes on along the minus strand of JAMXBD010000426.1, from coordinate 384,029 downwards.
TTGTGTGGAATCATATGGATTATGATTTTATTTGGACATAACTATAGGAAAGTAGTTTGCATAAGGGATACCTTGTAGAGAAGGGAAGGATGGTGCTTATTCATGGTTAGTGGATTCTAGTAACTGTGGGGAGAAGGATATTATATATGGAGATTGTGGTCTTTTGATCAATTCATGCGTATATTTATGTGAAAAAAGGGTGTTGGTCCGTTAACAAGTCATGATGATTATCTTGTTTGTTTTCTGTTTGGGTCCTTCATCCCTAATACTTGCAACTGCTATAGAATTTTCCTTTGCTTTAGCATTATTGGTTAGTCTTAACTTTTTTTTTTTTTTTCCTTGTCAGATGTATTGTTTTTCTTTACATTATCACTTGTGCTGAAGCTTGTCTTTCCTCTTGCAGAAACCATGCAAGGGGCTGTGAGGCATCAAATAAATGCCTCCAGAGCAAGGGAGCCTCTTTTAACACCCTGTATAACGGGAATCTGATTGAAGGAATGGTTGAGCTTAAAAATAGTAGTAATGGCAAGCATGGTGGGGATTTCACAGAGGCAGGTCATAATCTCAGCAAGGTTTTTGAACCTTTCAACAAGCTCCAGGGAAAACGCACATGTGGGCAGGGTTACAGCTCATGGTCAGCCCTCTTTCCAGAAACTCAAAGTATGCAGCAACACCAAATGCATCCTTTTGAGAGCCAGATTCATCCATTCCACATGGGGAATGGGTTTCTATATCCACAATGCAATATGTTTGCTCCAGGTTACCCCTCTGCATACCAGTTCCAAGATTTTCAGTACTTTGTGGTCATTGATTTTGAGGCAACCTGTGATAAAGAAAGGAATCCTCATCCACAGGAGATTATCGAGTTCCCCTCTGTTATAGTTAGTAGCATGACGGGCCAATTGGAGGCATGCTTTCAGACCTATGTTCGACCAACATGCAATCAGCTGCTGAGCGATTTTTGCAAGGACCTGACTGGCATCCAGCAAATTCAGGTATGTAAAATTTAATCGGAGAAAGCAAAATCTTGTGTTTGTGATGTATGTGCAACATAAAATTATGTCATTCTCTTTCTTTTTGGTTATTTGTCTAAATGAAAATTGTTGAGGTGCACCTCAAATGCAAAATGCAAATGAATTTCAAGAAAACGGGCTCATTCATAGATTCACAAAGAAGTGTGCAAGTCAAAACAAATAATCTGATTTGCGAAGTAAGGAAATTCCATGGTTTGGTGAGGAGAATTCAGTCTTTGGAAGCATCTGTACAAGAAAAATTGCTGAGACAATTTGTTTTTTATTTTTCTTTATTATCTTACCCATATGAGGGAGAATTCAGTCTTTAGAAGCATCTCATGGCTTGGTGAAAGAGGTCTTATATTGCATCAAAGTGAGTGGTCCAAAGGGTAAAGATCACACTTGCACAAATACATTGGATTTGAACTCTGAAGTTTAGTGTGCTTAGACAAGTTGTACCAAAATGGGTGACCTGGGAAATCCCTTTATTTTCCCTTTTCTTGATAAGGAGGGCCTTGTGTTGCACCACCCCTTTTTTGTTAATTTTTTACCCCCAAAAAAAAAAAAAAAGAAAAGCAAGAAAAAAAGGTCTGTCCAAGTTACTGTATAGTAGTCGATGGGACTGGGATGATCTTTTGAAATGATGTTTATTTTCTTTTTCAAGACGATGAATATCCTAAGGGAGATACATTAGGGTCACTTGCCACTGGACTAGTTTCATTCCCTTTTATAATATTCTGTTCTCTTTGCTATCTAAAAGTTGATTGAATGCCTTTCTCCAATTTTTTAACACAGTTCATCATGGATTAAGCTTCATAATCCTTCTTAATGGCAACATGTATCTCATGTCTTCTGACTTATGCCATCTCATATCGTTCAAGTTCAACATTTAGTGATGGATGCAGTGAACACGAGAAAAAACACTTGTCTTTTGGATTTAAGGGGAACATTAGACTTTGGTAAAGGAAGCATGCATTAAACTTCCTCTCTAAGTGATTAGATAGAACTAACAATAAATGATCTGATGATGCATGTGATCCTCTTTCAAAAACCAAGTCTTTTTTTTCTCTTTGGATGGTTGCTATTCGGGATTTTGTGGCATCTGATGTAATCGATGATGATGATTTAGGTCTGTAAAGCACTTATATTATTGGCTAGTAAATGTAGTTTGGATTGCATGTGTGTACACTGAAGGTGGAGAGGCTATTGACCAAAATGCATGAAAGTTAACTGGATCAAATCAATTTGTTCAAAGTCCTCTGGTTAGAAGTTTTACAACTGATTCAATAATAGCACTTTTCCTTATAAACTGATTTTAGAACATTTAGATTTTGAAGGTTTTGATGTTTTGAGGTAGATGCCTTGGTGAGATTCTCATAATTTGAGAGAAAGGGGACAGTGGGTGTAAGGATAATTGTGAATTTGGGGGCAGCCTTTCCTGTATTCATTCTTCATATACAAGGCATACCACTTTCTTTGAATTTGGAATAGCATAAGTTATGTCTTCTTCAGTTTTGGATACGCGAGTAATAAAGCTAGCTGCCAGAAAATGCTGATGTGATCACATGATGGAAGGTCATTTCTCTGTCATTTGTCGAATGTACTGGTGTGGCTGATTGTCTCAGCATGGGTGGTTTGAACTGGTCATATAGACCTTCCAATTTTTGGGGCTTGCTTTTTCTCTAATTAAAAAAAAAAAGGATCATGTTTTTTGGTTCTTGACATTTTCAGTTACCTTAGGAGAGTTCTATCAAACCAGCCATTCTGGTTTGATTTTAAGATTTAAGCTCCACAAATGGATTCCCAATGAAGGGTGTTTACCTTTGCTTATCTTGTTCTTTATTTCTTCACATATTCAAAATCCTAGTCTTTTTGTTGAGAGAGAATTGGACATCATTGTGAAGAGCTAAACACATTTATGTTGAGTTGGAATTATTGAATTTTATTATGAATATCAATGCACCTTGTAAGTTTCTATATTCAGTTTGCATGCTTATTCTTTGTTGAGTAATCCATGCAGCATCGTTTAAATGAAAATATTTTGGCTAAATCCACCTACAGTCATAATTAAACTTCCAATGGTCCAAATAAAACTATCAAATTCTTAAACCATCCAAATTATGTACTAGAATATCTTATGCTTACTGATGGAAATCTGATAGGGGAGTTGCCAAAAAATGGATAGCAAGGTCTTATTTGTCAATAATAGTGGAAATCCATTGTTCATGAAGCTCAAGTATGATGCAAACATAAAGTCATACCTTAAAAAGGTGGGAAGGCAGTATAAGAAAAACAGAAAGTGGGTCAACTTCTTTGTATATAGTTCAAGTTGTCAGTATGGAAGGAAGAATATGAAGTATGCATGTTTTTACTTTATCCACAAGTTACCAAGTTAAGATGTCTGGCTTATGTATTCCTATTTACTGCATTTTCAGGTGGATCGAGGTGTTACTCTGGGTGAAGCTCTCCTTAGGCATGATAAGTGGCTTGAAAAGAAGGGGATAAAGAACACCAACTTTGCTGTTGTGACATGGTCTAATTGGGATTGTCGTGTAATGCTGGAATCTGAATGCCGATTTAAAAAGATCCGGAAGCCTCCATATTTCAATCGGTAAATACATATGAAGATTGTTGTTTGGATTTTTGGCTTTTGTGCCAGATCTTTTAAGAACTGAGATGCAATAAAGAATGATGGGTGCCTCTTTTCTTTCTCTTCATTAGATGGATCAATTTAAAAGTTCCCTTTCATGAAGTTTTTGGGAGTGGTAGATGCAACTTGAAGGAGGCAGTTCAAATGGCTGGCTTGGCCTGGCAAGGCCGTGCTCACTGTGGTCTGGATGATGCAAAAAACACAGCTCGCCTACTAGCCCTCCTCATGCGCAGAGGAATAAGATTTTCCATCACAAACTCGCTGATGTGGAATGATGGGGGCAATGGTTTTACGCCAAAGCATTTCCCAGAGCAACTTCCTGTCTCCCCACATAAGCCTTATAAATACAAGGGTGTGAGTGTTCCTGTTTCTCAGCATCATCCTGTGTGTTTCTGCGGGGTCAAGAGCATCACAGGTTTGGTTCAGAAACCAGAAGTAAAGCAAGCGAGCGTTTTCTTTGGATGTGGGAATTGGACTGCTAATACAGGCGCTCGCTGCCACTTTTTCGAGTGGGCTTCTAGCTGACCAGCAGAAATTATATACCGCTATCCTATCCATTCAGTGCTTCGTATAGATAAGAGAAGAAAACAAAAGGGCGTTGGGTTACCTCTAAACCACATGGTAGTGTCCTAGCCCTTATGCTCATGTTCCAATGAGGTTTCCATTAAATAACTAATATTAGCTGTGTTAGTGGGTCTTGAGTGTGATGTAAGATGAAAGTGCTCAAAATCCTAAAATTGTGAAGCTGACTCTTGTTGACTGGTGAAAAAAACTGGAGGCTCGTGGCAGCTTTAGTTAGGTTGACAAGTTTGCATGCGTGGACGTGCTAATCTTATGTTTAAATAATCTGTTACGTGGCAGCAATTTGCTGGCATGTGCATTTCTAAATGAAAATGGGCAATAGTATGATATTCTGTCCTTGTTTCTGTATATTGGGTCGTTTTCATCTTCACACCTCTATAGATATTCCAGTAAATAAAAACTGACTTGCTTCTCGTTTATCGCGCTATCAAAATGCATTCTTCACTGATCCGTCCTAGTATAATTGTAAACTCTTCAATCAGGCTCCTTTGGGTAATAAGAAGTGACCCAACTCAAAGCAGTTTCTTTGGAGGCCATAGTAGCCCCCCTTCTTTAATAGACCTATTGCCCCGGAGAATATGGTTCACAAAAATGTGGCATGAGATGTATAATTCAGCTAGACACCTATCCGGGTCGATTTCTAGTTTGGATACAGCTTGGCAAGACTATGCCAAGTTTGATCATATCTCATATTTTATATAAACCTCTACTAATATAAGGTTTACATATCTAAATAATGTGGGTTTTTTTTTCTTTGATAAACTCTAATTTTTTAGTGTTACTTTAGTCTCACATTACTAATATTTCACTTGTATAGAGATGTGCTTGTATATAAATAATTACATAGTAATAGTATTCATTGGTTACAGTTAAAGGATAGAATTCTTCTAGGCTCATTTCATATATTTAAGTCTAGATTTTTATTATTTTAATTTAAAAATTTTTCTTTCTTTAATCTTTTTTTTTTAATAAAGGAGATGGGTGGGAATCATCCTGACCTGCTCCAAGACCCAGTGGGTTCAAGGGTTGAACCTGCTCTACGCCCCACCCTTACGTAAGATAGTTATATGATCCTAAAAAAGGATCCAGAATTGAATCATTAAATCTCAGTTTAGACTTGGCCCTCTTCGAAAAAATGTCTAAACTCCGGCATATGCCTTGAGCCGCATGTTTATCTTATCTATTTACTCATTCCCTGATGGAATTCATTTCCTTAGTTTCAATTATCCTTTGGGGGAAGAAGTCATTATCTAATAATTTATACATGATCTATTGAGATGATAAAAGCTGCTGTAATCCAGAAAGCATGAAAATCTCGTTTTGATTGTGGAGAGGGGGCTGTCACCGAGTCAATGGCAGTGGTCTGATCGATCGCCAAGGTCTTTAGCCTGCTGCATTTCTGTCCTATCTAGTAATAGTGACAGTAAGAAGGAAAACGCCATTGAGCAGTGGGATTCATGTTAAAATATTAAATATAGAAAAATTTCACACTTCCACAAACTTGCTTTAAAATACGCAACCAGCATTACAAAGTTTGATATATTCTAATTCTAGAGTCAAGGTAAATTGAGGTTGCATGAGCGTAGACACCCTATTTTTTTTCCTATGTATTTTAATTTCTTTAGAGAGTCATAGTTTTAGCTTTAAAGAAAAATAAAAAAATAGAAAAGGAAAAAAATTTAAAATTAAAAATATGAAAAATTGGGTCATGTAGGGGGTTTGTGGTAGTCATAGAGTGGTACAATTAATTTTTCTTGATCTGAAATGGATATTGAAAATCTAAATTATATACGCGAGTCTCTTGGTAAAGCGGTTTTTAGACATTGTATGATTTATCCAAATTTTCTAATATCATAAAATAGGCGATTAATTTGAATGGTTTATTGTATAGGCATCTATTCTATTGAGATAAATTGAGCTCATAAAAATTTTTATTTTTTACTAATTAACTCAACTTTGTATTCGTAAAATGCTACAGAAATTTGTGTGATTGTAGTATCAAATTGTGCTGTAATATGATTTAAAATGATTATTTTATGAATTTTCAAAGTTTTGAGCTAATACAACTATCATAATTTATAATTTTATCAAACTGAAATTGTCTGCTCGCATACGCAATATGTAGATTTTGTCTATTATTATAAGTTAAAATCAGGTTGTTATAAATTGTTTTGTCCTAGGCCAATTATAGATAAATGCATTATATGCCAGAGCATAAGCATCAGCTCAGTGGCAGGGAGCACGGGAGCTGGGAGGTCCTGGGTGTTCGATCCAGGCAGGCGCATGAAGTGCCTAATTTACTTTGGCACGTGGGAGCGGTCCATGAGTTTAGACGTCATCACGATCCGATTTGAGTTCAGTTTTCGGTTCTAGATTGGTGGAATCGGAACCAGACTCATAGGAGCCATTCCAGTTCTCGATTTTTGAGAACCACCGTAAAATTAAAAAAGTTTAAAGAATTAATCAAATACTTTTACTTAATTTAAGTGAGAAAAAAATGTAAAACAAACTTTTTAACTTGAAATATTATTTAGCTTAATTGTTTATAACCCATTAGTTAAAAAAAAATTTACAGTCGTGTATTTATTTATATAAAATCAATTGCACTTTTAGTTGCTAAGTTAGTAATGTGGACTATAAAATATTCAAAATACAATAAATTTCCACAAATGCATAAACAAATCACATATTGTTAAAAAAGAAAAGCCCACTTAGGTTAGAAGTCCATGTAAACTCAACAACACATGATTTCAAGTATATTGATTATTTGTATTGTTAATAATAATACATTAAATATTATAAATGAAAAATAAAATTTTATTTTTCACATGAAAATAGGTTAAATATTTTTTTAATTACAATTGTTTTTTAATCTTCTTTCCTTCTTTTTTTTTTTTCGTGGTGTGAAACTGCGAGAACCATCGAATCAACTGGTTCTTGAAGTGACGGTTCCTAAACCACCGAGTCAAGAGGTTTTGCAAAGTAGAACAGTCAAGACCGCTAGAATTGACGGATCCTTAGTCGATTCATACCTGCCTTTCATAGGCCAGTTCTCGGTTTAGAACCGACTCATGATGATGTCTATATAAGTTGACCAAGTCAACTCTTTCTTCATTCTCATGGTTGCGTTGAGGAAGGTGTAGCAAAAGCACGACTCATTCTACCACCGAGCTCATTTTTAACCCTGTTTTCATTTAATTTTTTTGCAAATAAATGATTGGAATGAATTGTGGACATGGCATGCTTGATGTTTAACCCATTAGATGAATTGTTTCTTAAACAAAAATGGGTTCATTTTGTCTTCAAAATTTGCAATATATATATACAGAAGACAACTTCACTACATCTGTTCAAAAAATCATTAAGCTAAGCTTGATTAGTGGGTTTTTTTTAGAAGATCAAAGAGTGTAAATGGGACATTAAGACATCAGGAATGTTGATTGACCTACAATCATAATTAAAATTGTCTTAATCTTAGTCGAATCAATTAACATTAGTATTGAAATGTTTTGACCCATTAACACAAAAAGATGAATTTTTGACCTCATGCTTATTTGGCTAGCTTTTTTCAGATAGATACCGATACTTTCTTTTTAATTTTTTTTCCATAAAATGTTTATCAAGAAATAGATATAAATAAATAAAAGTTAGCAGTTCTCATAAATAGATTAAATCTAGATAAATATAGATGCATATGGGGCATATGTATATATATTGTTTCGATACAGATATAGATGAAAAACACACCATCCAAAAAGATAAATCCATTTCCTTTGAAAAATCATGCACATCAATAAGGTGTTGGGACTCATCATGGAGGAGGACAAGTGATACATGTAAATTATACTATAATTATTAAGTTAAAATATAGTAATTTAAAGTTATTTATGTTTATTTTTGTAAGAAATAATACTTAGACTTGGTTATTTTGTGTTTTCTTTAGAGATTTGATGAATATTAAGCTTTGGAATGAATTTAATCAAGTTTGAGGAAGTTTTCGAAGCAAAAAGAATAAAGGAGCAAAGCTTTGGAAAGAGTAAACAAGCCATGAAACAATTATGGAAGCCTTTGATAAGGAAAATGAAAAAATATGCACCAGGAAAAGTACACGACAGGATGCAGGGTGTCATGTAGCTGTTGTGCAGTTATCCTGGAATGTTCAGAAAATGACCAGAGAGTTACACGACAGGATGCAGAGTGTCATGCAAGTGTCGTGCAGTTTGTCTGTTACAGTTTTACTCGGTCAAACTTAGATAAACTTAGAAAGATTGATCCATATCTTAACTTGTAACTGTTGTACCAGGTCCCTATCATATAAATACGTGTCTTAGGTTAGTAAAAACATAACTTTGTACATCAAAACATAACTTTGTACATCAAAACATAACTTTAGAGTAATTTTCAAGTCTATTCAAGATTCATAACAGATTTGTCAAGACAATCCTACTTGTCAAGACTTGGGCTTTCAAGATTTCGGTTCAAAGGTGTATTCTTTCTTATCTAGTATTGTTTTACATTGATTTAATCATGTTTTGTAATACGGATATGGAGGAGTAGAGAAATTTTCATTCAAATGATGATGAACTCTAAGATCTATCTTTGTACTCTGTTTTGATGATGATTCAATGAAGATTTATTGTTCAATTTTAATTCTAAACATGTGTACTTAATCTTTCTTGAACTTAGTAGTCTAGAATGCTAATTTCATATCAGATTTTCTATATTACAAATGAAAGTTTGGATATAGGAATAGATCTACATGTTTAGAGAGATTTGTTTGTGAATTCTAGAGATAGATTTGCAAGAATCTTCTGTATTGGGTTGATTGATGAGTATTTGATTGATTCAATATAAGATTTACTGATTTTAATGCGATTCTTGGATTGTTATTGGTTGAGAAGAAATTCTAACAGATAGATCTAAGGATTAGGGATTGATAATCTTGAGAAAGATATCAATCTAATTAAGAAATCTTGCGGATTAAAATTGAATACTGTTGTTAATTCATTGAATATCAATATAAATGGGTAAAAGTGTGATTTTAGTAGTGATTCATTGTTTGAATGAGCCGAGAATAATTGGATTTATATTTTCTGTTATAGAACACCTTGAATAGTCATAAACATATTGATTAAATCTTCTTGATAATCATAAAACATCAACTGAAATTAATTCTTGAATTTTTCCTTGCTGTTATTTATTAATAATAGGATTAGAGTGTTGTTTTTAAAACGATCCCTGAGGACGATCCCGTTTACAAAGCTATACTATATTAGGATTGGTCCACTTGCCAAATCTATTGGTTTTTATAGTTTTTAAGCGGTGTTTTTAATAAATTTTAAGTGATATAAAACCAATATCAACAAGAACAAGTTAATCACTTCCAAAGCTCCTTAATCTTCACACACTATCTCTTTAGCCATTTACACTCGCGAGTTCATTCTCTTTCTTCGTTTTCTTTCAATATAAAAAGTTTCCTCATGTAATAGTGCTTTTTCACAGTTTGATTTGAGGGCTTATGTATTTCGTCACCAGAGTTGATAGCTACCACCATCGGAGTATTTCCTTCACTACCACTAGCAAGATTCTGTTTATCTGAATCCCATATGACGATCTGGATCCTATCTTGATGCCGAGTAGGAACTTCAAATTGGTTTTGGATCCTCATTGGTGTTATTTTCAAATAAAAGTATGGAAATAGGGTCCAGGAGAAAGAAAATACTAGGAAGGGGTAGTGGAGGCACTATCGAAGATAGAGCCTTTGGAGTTTCGAAGAAGGCGCCACCACTGACGATGCCTTTAGCCCGAACACAAAAAAGATGCCCTCTGGAGAGGTGCCTTCAATGGGGTCATTTAAGGGCACCGTTTCAAACTTCACTTCAATATGACCCTCAAAGGGCATCGTTTTTAATGGCGCCCTTCAAGCTTGACCTTGTAAATAAAAAAATCTTAGTAAATGTTATCCAAATTGACAATATGAATACATTTACTCGAAAAACCAGCAAAATTTTCCCTTAGTGAACCTGTAATTCGTCATACCCATCACGATCAATCTACACAGTGAACCCGCATTGCATTAATTCCCCTATGATCGATTCACTCAGTAAACCTGCAATTCATCATTAATCATTCCATATTATACAAACTCCAGTCACATCATCATATCCTCTGCCCCTAAGATCAATCCACACAGTAAACCTACAATTCATCGTAAATCATTCCATATTATCTTAACTCCTGTCGTATCATTATATCTCCAACACAACTCGATCGAGTTCAATCACAAGACAATGTAAATAGGATAATCTTATAACTAAACACCATTCATAAACTAAAATAAAGTTTAAGATAATACATATCTAAGTAGACATGATTTTAGATAAAAAGATACATGAATATGACAAAAAGTTCAATGATATGATCTATCTTTGCCTCCTTAGTATCTTTGGACTCCTTGAGTAATCCTTGATGGTATGGTTCATCGACCTTGCACTTGATTGGATGGCCCCTCTGCTGAAGCCAATGGTGGACTAAAATCAGGTTGCTCTACTAGGCTAGCCTGGGAGAGGTGCTTAAACTGAGAGAGTTATGTTAACCCCTCACCCATGTCCTGGTCATCAATAGCATGTCTCCTCTATGGTGCAAGTGGAGTCGGATTTGAAGATGTACCATACTCCATGTAGGGAGCGTGATATGATCTAGAGCCAAAAGCAAAAGAAGGTGGTACTGAAGAAATACTATGTCGTCCATGAGATGTAGATTGTGATCGATAAACAATATGGTGCTCCCGATTTGAATCCTCATCATCATCTTCCATAGCTTCACTTTCCTTAGGTGCTACATGCCGGTATTCTTGATATAGATGATCGAGCACTCCATGCTCATCCACTGTCTCTATAACTACATTTGCAATGATGTAAATCCCAAGGATGTTAAGTGTCAACTGTGTATGACGAAACTTATCGGCCTATATGACAATTTGAAACACACAAAGTTAGAATGTGAAATGTAACACTATATTGTGGATAGATTATCGAAATCATTTCTTACCAAGTGACCGAACGTAGCTCTAGTATGACTAACATACCATTTGGTGATATACTTATACCAACGTGCGTATTCTGGGTCTATGACAAATGAATCCTCAATAGGGACTAGATGATCCTGCCTATCGTCCCATAACTCATGATAGGTATCATGATGCATAAGCTAATTCATGTCTACCCTCTCCCTTAAATCGATCTGATGCAATTGTGGGTCGATGTTCATAGCTTGTGGAATTCATTGATATCCACCAAAACATTTGATGACACGATTTGGGCAATGCCACTAGACAATGTAAAAGCAAATGAGTGGTACTCATGCAGTCCACACATCAACACCAGCTCTACAATAAGGTGGAAGCCTACTCATAATGTCATCCGTGTAAGACATCCAAACAATTTGTTTCATAACAAAAGACAAATGTCATTCCGGTTAAAGGAAAAATTATTATACGACATAAGTTGAGCATGATAAAGGAAAAAACATATATAGCTGTTTGAGAACCTAGAAGGTCAAAAGCCTGCCGGTATGCAAAAACCACATGGGATGGATGATGAGTCATGACCCTAACAATCCGCCATCAAGCAGCTAGAGTTGCTTCATCTTGCAATGGTGGGCCAAAACGAGCATAAGGCGCAACAACGGGAAATTGATCCCAAGCGCAAACCTATAATAGCACATTGCTCAACTAATTTGACCAACATCCTCAACGAATGCTCGACATAACTGTCGATATAACCAAGTCAAGCATGCAGATCCTCGACTGTATTGGCTAGCTTAGGCCATGTCCTCTAGTAAAGGTAAGAACATGGAATGGACCAATGATTCTGATTTATCAGTAAAAATACATCCTCCCATGAGCTGAAGGATGCACGCTCATGCATACCTAACAACCACCTCCTCTGATGCATTTTCAGGTGACTGAACAAAACGATTACGTAGCCATTACAAACTCAGACGACCCCTCGTGTGGTACCTCCCCATGGATAGTCCCCTGAAAAATGCATGCATGGTACTGTCTAACCCACTAGTAAAGAAGTTACACCCACAACAGGCATACCATGAGCTGCTAGGCCAAGCTAGACCTCTACATCCTGAAGAGTAATAGTCATCTCCTCATGTAGCATATGAAAGGTATGGGTCTCCGGTCTCCATTGCTTGATGAGTATTGTAATTAGATGTCAGTCTAGTTGAATGAAGGAGAGGTGTGGCAATCTTATAAATCCAGCTTGTTCCGGATAAGGCAAAAGGCATTCATTGATTGGTCTCCCAACCTACACATGCCTTGAAATTGGTTCCTGTTGTCCAACGACAAAAGCGATAGCTGAGGCCTAAAAAGTAAAGCAACTTAGCATGATAAGCGCATTGAGTTAGATAACATTTACAAATGAACATTTAGAGAAGGTCTTACCTTATCCCTCCAAATAGTTGACGAACGGTGTATCTCCTGCTGTGTAAGTATAGAAGGATCAACCGGTCCTAGCTCCATGTGTCCTTAACATAAAAAGAACATTGTTAGTGCAAGGTTATATGATGAAATGAAATAACAGACATAAATATGATAATCACTATGAAAAATCAAACATATGTCAAAGCTACCCATATTTTCCCTCTCTCTTATTGGACAACCCGTCTATTATGCCCTTCCTGTCTATACAGGCTGCACATAATTTGGTCAAGTCGTTCTCTATAGTCCGTTCCCATCTTATATCGCTTAGTCCTAAGCTTCCCCTTTGGGTGAACAGTTTCTAGATCAGGTAGTATGGAAGGAAAGTTGGCTGGGCTAGGCCATCAAGATCATCACCAAGTGGGAATAAGTTGGTTCGATAACACTATACCTGATTGGTCCTCCTATACTACGGGCCCACTAAGGAAGTCCAGTCAATGTTAACGTGTCCAACTGCTGCTATCGCGTGTGAACATGGCAGGCAGTAAATATGATATTTGTTATATGTGCAATATTGCTTGGAAAAATCCACCTTATGTATGTAACCACCCTGTCTAAGACAACTTTCCTTGCAGCGAGTGCCAGTTCACACCTCATACAGTCCCATCCCCTTATTGAAACTAGTAACATGATGCAAATTGGCTCTAAAAGACCACAAATCCATTTTTTTTCTTCGCATGTGTTGTGAAAACCTCTCCGCCCTTGATGGCATTGGTTGCAGTATTGAGTCTCTCCTCCCAGTACATGACACAATTATTAAATATTTTCTTAACTAGTGCTACTACTGGCAAGCCTCTAGCACCTTGTAGTAGAGGTCATCACAGAACCGCCCCAAACTGTCCCCGGCTGTTCCGGACTCGGGAACCGCTGGAGGACCCGCCGGAACCAGTTGGTCCAGGCGGTTCCTTTGCAACGAACTGGCGGTTCTGCCGAGTCGAGAACCGCCATTCCAGAACCGGAATCGGCGGTTCCGACCCGTCTTATATAGAAAATAAATAAATAAATAAACCAAAACACATACATCACGAATTATGGGAGGGGGATTTGGCGCGTGGGGGGGAAGGTGGCACCTATGCACTCTAATAGCATATGCTATTAAAAAAAAAAAACAAAAATGTCAAGATTGTCGGCTAGAGTGAATTTGCAAATTGAGGAGGGGGGCCCTACACCGTACAAGAAATGGTGGAAAAAAAGAAGAAAACAACAAAACTACTAAACAAATAATTGTGGTTGGGATGCCTGCATACGTAGGGAAATGAGAAAAATGGAGGGGTTGAAAAATCATGAACGGCTGGAGAACATCTGTGCACTGTTTTGCAAATTGTAAAAGTAATTAAATCTGACAACTTCATTGCACTATTTTTGCAAATTGTTGGACTGTGAGGAATCAGACAACTTGTTTAGCGATTTTTTTTGCATGTAACGAGCTCTATAAATATATGAGTTTGATTCAAAAAACTAGCAAACTTTCAAAAGCTTGTAACCACCTTTAACCACCTTCACAAATTGAGTTTTCCTAAAATATCAACCATTCCTGTGTTTGAAAAATATTAGACATTCATGTGTTTGATATTGCTTATTATTTTGTAGACTATCTTGTATGAGAGGGTCACCCACCACTTATTTATCATGTTTGATCTTAAATTTTTAATTCTTCTAATACCACCCCTCACATTAGTACCTACTCATTGTTGAAAAAATCAATGGCTTCCTTTTTCTTTGGTGGTTCATTAAAAAAATCTGCAAAGAAAGACAAATTAAAGGAGAAGCTACCCGAGTGCCAGCAAGAGCCTACTATCTATATAGATGAGGATGCTGACCGCTATGACTTTAATGAGCCTCGAGTGTCCGACTTTGATTTCACACTTGATCAATTCCCTCCGGTTCGATCAGGTTTCGAGACAGTCGATCCGGTTTACCATTAACAAGGGGATGATGATAATAACTCTCAAGATCTGGAAATGGAACAACTACCACAACATGAAGCTGAGGATTATGGCGATTTGGGTGAAGAAATACACCTCTCCATCGAGGCAAACCCATCCACAAAGCCACCTCAACCATATAAGTCTAATATGTTCACTAAACATTTTAGGAAGGTCGAATGGCCAGATGGGAAGACTAGGGCACATTGCAATTATTGCAACGCAAACTATGCCTTTTCCAAAGGAGATGGATATGGTAGTCTTTCCAAACATCTCAAGTCGAAGCATCCTCGTGAGTATGGTTTGGATCCATCACAACAACAAATATCATGACCGGTTCCAAGAAAGAAGCAAGGCTGTGGCATTTCAATGAAGAACAGTATCGTGATGCTATGGTGCAAATGATAAGCGGGTTGCATTTGGGTTTTAATGAAAGCGAAAATACAGATCTTGTCTATTGCCACCAAGAAACTCTGCACCACAAGCACCTAAATGGAGTGCTACGACAATAAAACGACATTATCTAAAAATGTACTGCAATGGTAAAGGACAGCTCCAAGCAATTTTTGCTAATCTCGATACATGTGTGTCCATCTGTTCCTACATTTGGACTGATAGATGGAGTGAAAGTTCGTATATAGGGATTACATCTCATTGGATTGATAGACATTGGGTAATGTAAAAGAGATTGATTGCATTACGAAAAATGGATGGATCCCATACAGCACAAAACATATATGCGACAATACGGATAATTCTTGATGAGTACGGGTTGACAAAAAAAAAAATTTCAGTAGGATTCGACAATGCTGCAGCAAATACAATAAGTATTTCTGACCTTGAGTTATTATGCCAACCAACGCTTGGGGGAACCTTTTTTCACATAAGATGTGCATATCATATCTTAAATTTATGTGTGAAGGATGGAATGGATTATTTTTAAAAATCCGTACATCTCCCATAAAAGTTGTGGTTGACTACATTACCGACCATCCATCTATTAACAGAGAATAGCAGAAATGGTGTAGTGTGTATGGCCAAAAGCCGAGAAAATTCAAAAAGGATGTGCAACACCGATGGAATTCGATGTACGAGCTTCTAGCTAGCACGGTACCATATAAGGAATTACTATGTAGCTTTGCCATTGCACATATACCAAACATATCATTGCATTCCAATGAATGGAACATCTATAGCAACTTGTTGCAACTGTTGAAGGTCTTCTATGACTGCACAAATGTTTTCTCCCGTGCGTACAATCCCAGTGTCTATCTCTTTTTACTGGAGGCTTGCAACATCATCGGGACACTCCAACAGGTAAGATCTGATCCAATTTTGCAATGTGTGTTAACGATATGACTCACAAGTGGTTGAAGTATTATAAGGAAATTCCTATGATATACAACGTGGCATGGTTGTTAGACCCACGCAACAAAGTTGAGGGACCGCAAAGTCATGGATTACTATTACGAACATATGGATAAGTTGTTAGACACTCAAGACATTTATGCAATTTCTTCTAATAATATCGTGAAAGAGACAAGTAATGTATTGTTGAACTTATATTCTCAATTTAGTAGCACATATGGTGGACAAATACCCACCAGTGTAGCAAACCCAAGTAATGCCCCCATATCAACCACTGTGGAGAAGCCCGGAGTGGCGCTCCAGCATCGGCCATTCAAAAAGCAGTGTGGCATAGGTAGCAGTGGATTAGACTCAGAGATTGATAAGTACTTGAATACAACATTCGAATTTGGTGACATGGTGGATGTATACAACTTAGACATCCTAGACTAGTGGAAACGTCGCCATGAGACTTTTCCAATACTATCTTGAATCGTTAGATAAGTATTGGCTGCACCTGCTTCAACTGTGGTAGTTGAGCAAGCATTTAGCATTGCTGGGTAATAGCTAGATGAGCATAGGTCTCAATATGGTCCCGCGACGGTTGAGGCACTAGCTTGCAACCATGATTGGACTCGTGCAGAACGACGGCAACAAGACTTGAATGACTACTCAAGTGAGGAAGACGAGTATTTCAGTGACTTCAACTCATCTGCGGGAAGTATAGCTACGATCTCTCCGGGGACTAGTCCAGGCCAATGAGCATTGAGTTTACATTTAATCAATTGATATTATTCTACCATGTGTGTTGGTGTTGTAGTAAGGGTCAATGAACTATGTGATTTTAGTTAGTTATTTGTTGTTGTTGTAGTTAGTGTGTTCATGTTGTTATGGAGGTAATATGTAATGTTTGGCGCAATGAAATTTACTCGTCGTCATTTGCCTGTATGTTAATCAATTACAATGTGTTCTGTAATTGTGTTTATTTTTTGCTAACAATTATATTTTATTTGAAAAAATTTTAAATGTTTATTTTGGGTATAAATAAGTTGTAATTACTTTTGTTGATTTTAGGTTTTTTTTTTTTTCATTTTTCGAATAATTTATAAAAAAAAAAAACTGGTTCACGGTTCGCATGGAACCGGAACCGTGAACCGCCCCAGCTCTGGCGGTTTCGGTTCGGTTCTAGAACTGACCTAAACATTGCCGACGTCTACCTTGTAGGATAGAATTGTATGTTTCTACAATATTACTTATCATGTAGCCAAAACTGTAAAACCATCATATGCTAGGGTCCATTCATCCTTTCGTAGGAGCATATCACCATTTGAGTTAGTCTTGTTAAACCACACAGTTGCTTCTTCATCTATGTTCTTCAGTAGCTCCACATACTTCTCAAACTTTCATGCTCGTGCTTGAAATGTGGTATAGGTTACCAAATATTTTACACCTCTGATTTTTGTATACTTTTTTGAAATTACTAATGATATGCCGAATACAAAATGATAAACTAGGAAAGGTGGTTGCCAACCATTTGATCTGTCATTCACAGCCTTGTTTATACCAACTTCTCGATCTAAAATAAGGCATATGGTCTCCTCTCCTCTATGTCCTATCACTCCATGCTTAAGCTTTCTAAAAAACTAAGACCACGTAGATATGGACTCCAAAGTCGTTATACAAAATGCAGGGGTATAATGTGATTGTCGCTATCTACACCACATGCAACAAGCAAGACATGCTTGTATTTACCATATAGGAAAGTGTCATCAATACAAACAATAGGTTTACAGTGCTTAAAAGCCTCAACACATGGGCCAAAGGTTCATAAAACCCATTCGCCTCATCAGGTTGGGGTGATCTAGTCTAGCCTCATTCAACTAGTGATCCTGGGTTAGTAGCTTTGATTGCAGAAAAAAAAGCTTTGGGAGCTCATTATATGATTCAACCCAGTCACCATAAACAACAACGATTGCCTTTCTTTTACCTTCTCATATTCTTCTACAAGATAACTTGCACCCATATACCGTCAAGTAATGTGACTCAAGCTCCCCAACTTTGCAATCATGATTTTTTCAAACAAAAGCAACGAATTCTTGAGCCAATAGATTAGAGTCTATCTGAGAGTGGTCTTGCCCAATAATTGGGTTGGTGCATGAATTAGGGTCATCAAGTCTTGTTATAACAAATAGACCTTTTAATTTTTTCTTACAAGCTCTAATCCTCCATGAACAACCCTAATCACTTTTTGTGTAGTAAGCCGTCCACACATTTTTCTTAGATTCATCAACATGAAAGTTACAATGTATTCTTATGTGGAAAGATTTAACCGCTTGAATTAAGTCATCTTTTGTGTTGGGCATCATTCCTCTACATAAGACCTCATTGTCACATATGTCACTACACATAACATTCATATTATCCTCATATACCACGTAACCATCACCATCGCCACCTAAGTTAAAATAAAGGATTGCATCCCTTACAAGTCCTTGACTTGACATTGTCACACCCTACACTAGGCATTGAGGCACGTTAACCTATTTTGCAACTTCATCATCTCCTTCTCCACATTCCTTGTCTTCCTTAAAATCTCCATCCTCTTCTTCCTCATCCTCTTCTACCCCGCAGTTAAACACCAGTGCCACTTCCTCCTCAACTCTATTCTCAAAATCAATCAACGCCGCATTCATAGGCATGAAATCATATTCTTCTTAAGTCATGGGTGATAATAGCACTACCCTTCTATCTTGCGGTTGTACATTAGAAGATGTACTAATATGGAAGTTTGAGTCCCCTGTCATCTGTGAGTTCTGTACACACATTAGAACCATGTTTAGGAGTGTCCACGTTCACTTCTCCATAAGTAATATTGGGAAAGTCATTAACAACATCATACAGCCCCTGTATAGTCGCTGACTTACAACTTGTTTTCATATACATCTCTTGAATTAATCTAGCACCCAACTCAAAGGCCATTGAAATAAGATCCTCTAGACTATCATCATCCATAATTGACATTAACATGTACACTATTCATGACTCATATAATGAGCATGTCTGTGTATTAACTCGACTTCAAAGTTATTCCAATCAATACCACTCTTCTCACATATCAATTCCTTGAATTATTCAAAATTCACATTCGTTCTAAATTTCACTTTACCAATTGGAGGTTTGTCATATTGTGGTCCATGACTTCCATCAACAATATGCCCATTCGAATAGGCAATAAACCTTACGTAGTTGGCCATCTCATACCTATCGACAACAAAACTACGAATTTTAATGATACTTCTCGCAAATTAAATTGGGAAAAACACTTAGATAACTTATACTTCAATGACATTGACTCCATAACCTTAAATTATGACTAAGGGCTACCTATATGTAATGGAGACATTTCACCAAGCACCTTCACTACGTCTACAATTTTTAAATGAACCAAAATGGAATGGCAAATAAAACTACACAAACATGACCAAAAAGTCCACATATCACTTCCATTGCATGTAACATTCTAGTAACATCCTTCAAAATTCAATAATTTGGACAATTTTAAACAACCACACATCTCTAACATTTGATATAATTTCTTTTTACACTACAAAATCTACCTATTTTGAAGAAAAAATTAGCATTATATATTACCTGATGCTGGAAACTCGGATCTGCCATCAAAATGGTAGATTTGGTGCTTCAAGATGGTTCTCCAAGGGGGGTCTCATTGGTGGGTTTGAAGGGGATTTGGTTTTGAGGATGAAGAGAAGAGGAGAGGAGAGAAGATTGGTAAATGAGGAGTGCTGCTGCGTGTTTTTTATTTTAGGGGGGAATTAGTAAAGGCGCCAATATAAACGGCGCCTATAATGTGCGCCTTAAAGGTACCTTTATGGAGGGCGCCTTCATTGTGTTGGAGTTAAAGGCGATGTCAATGACGACGCTTCTTTGCAGATTTAGAAGCACTGTCAATGACAATGCCTCCATTACCCCTCTGCCGTATTTTCTTTCTCCCCTACGCTATTTCCATACTTTCATTTGAAAAGCACACCGATCAAGAACCAAAACCATTTCAAATTTGCCCTTATCCGCATCTCCTGTGCTGTCCAAGTCTAAGTAAGTTCGCAGTTTTTATTTTTTTTCCTTTCATTTCCTTATTCTAATAAGGGAATATATGTATATATAAATATATTAAAAATATATAAATAATAAAAATGGCAATAATAAAATAATAAAAATAAAAAGTTTTAAAAAATAACAAAATAAATAGAA
This sequence comes from Combretum micranthum, assembly GCA_024138025.1. NCBI lineage: Eukaryota > Viridiplantae > Streptophyta > Magnoliopsida > Myrtales > Combretaceae > Combretum > Combretum micranthum. The sequence goes on along the minus strand of JAMXBD010000426.1, from coordinate 363,752 downwards.
AATTAGAAAAATAATAAATACGCATCTATATAAATTAAAGATTCTTGACACAGCAAATCTTATTTTCATAAATGAAAATAAAATTGATAGTTTGTAAGATCCAATACCCAAAAGTCCATTTTTGCAAAAATGATTAAAATTTAATAAACTTCAAATAAAAAGTGGTAAAAAAAAATAAAAATAACTCATGAACTAAAAGTTTTTTACAAGAACCACTTATTATCTAATCTCAATTGATGGGTACATAGACACTAGCGACATAAAAGCTGAAAACTTTTTTCCCCACCATATTCTTTGTAAATATTAGATTGATTTTGTTATTTCTTATAAATGCTAAATAATTTGTCACCACCCTGTAAATGACATGTAAATATTATACTTTATCTCATGATAAATTTTGAGCATAAAAAAGGATAGATATTGATTTAAGAATCTTAGAGTGGTAACCAATTGACCCATTGCTTCTAACTTGCAAATTTTTTCCGATTATAATCAGGTAACGACTCTAAAAGTTCTATAAAATTGAACATTTCTTTCAATTCCTAGTCAAGGATCCATATCAAATTGGTTAGGATTTGATACGAATTGGATTGAAAGAAATTGAACCAAAAACGAAAAAAACCAAGCTTGACAATGAGCTTATGCATTCAAATCTTTTTTGTTTTTCTATTTTGAGCTATCTGCATAGATTATCTATACATGATCTATTGTAGGATGGTCAATGGAATTGGTCTAGGTTTGATTTTGTAGGTCATTTATAATCTGTTATGTGTCCAAATTTAATATGGACATGCAAAAGCTCATAACCTACTATTATCGATCATAACATCATAATTAGCTATAAAATCTCTCTTTTATCAATGATTGCAAATAGTATCAAAACACATGCATGAATTCATAATCTAACAAGTAAGTACTAACTTATAATCCATACATTTTAATCTAATGGATGGTTTTAGAGAACACAATTCTACTGGCAGTGAAAATTTCAAATAAACTAAATATTACCAACACACGACAAACACATTTTGCTATTTCGACCAATAATACTTAAACTGTTACATGCTTTATGTTTCTAATCTAGAAGGTCTTCAAAGCTAGCAACATTCCCAATCCCCCCTATTCAGTTGCAATTAGCGATATAATAATTAATACGTTACTAACTATACCTAAAAAAGATAAAAGAAAGAGCCGAAACCCAGTATGATATACCAACAAACGCATGTACATATATAGACAATGAAAAACTCACGTGCATTATTATCATATGAATGCAACAAACAATTATTTAATAATCTTTGCCCTTTAGCCCAGCATCTAGCAAAAGCATAACTCAGTATCCTAGAATGCACATTGATATTATAATATACATACATACATACATACATACATACATACATGATGTTGGATACTCCCAAACACCTTAGAGTCCAAAACATGAATATTTGGTACTCCTAAATATTCCCAAAACCGAAATACCTTAATTTACCCAGATCATTTCCATGCATTACTCCACTCAGGAAACCGTCACATATGGATCATCTGGTTGCCATGATAATAGTGTAAATATTCTCCACCTATTACCAACAGCCATGAACAAGCAGCAAACACGCTTAATTAACTGGATACTTAATTAATCCATTTAAGATGCGATCAAAATCATGCACAAACAACAAGCAATATATACACATACTTGACTAGTTGACTCAACTTAATCCAATAGCTAGAAAACTCTAACCTGATATTACAACATATAAAGGTGTTCGGGTCTTTTACATTTATCAACTTATTCCTAAATAACATTCTTTAGGATCCTTTTTCTTACTCTAACATTAAGGTAGGTAATTATATAAGATATTTGCGAGCGTACACACACACACATACATATGTTAAAAAGTTTTAAATTGTATCAAATAAATAAAGGAAAAATAGCAATTGCTTGATAGTAACAAAGCCTTGGGTTTTTAGAGTATTAATAAACTTTAAAGAAGTTAATTAAACAAGTTTTAAGTATTTTTAAAAAGGATAAATCAAATTTTAGAAAAACTGTATTATACACAAGCTTCAACACAAATTGTGTACAAAGTTGTGTAGAAACTCATTGTACATAACTTTTCTACATGGGTTGTGCAAGAAGGTTATGTAAAAGGTAAAAAGAGGATAGAAAGCACTTTCGAAGTACACAACCTTATGAATGGGTTGTGCAAGGGGGTCATACAAAAAGTTAAAAGAAGGCAAAACATAAGCAACATTGCATACAACCTTCTACACAAACCGTGTACGAAGTTGTGCAGTACCAAATGTAAGGTTTTTCACCTCTTTTACAAAATTCCATTTTTTCTTCATTTCCAACATTAAAAACAACTAGAAATCTAAACTCAACCCTTCTTCAAACTCAAAAACCTATCTTAACAAATCTTGCATAAAAATTAAATCTTGAATGTAGAAATCATGTTATCTTATCAAGAATCTGTTAATTCTTTTATATCCTTATTTTCTAAATCTTTTTCTATTAAAGATTCCTCAATAATTCTCCAAAGAATTCGTTATTTTCCTATCAAAACTTGATGTCAATGCTAAAGTACCAAAATCCTATATCTAGACATTTGTTTTGTCAAGAAAAGATAAGAAAGAGAATCAATTTTACTTATTATATATTATCTTGTTAATAGTTTTTAAGGATTTTTAAAGGGTTATTATGGGAAAGGGAGAGTATGTCTGCACCGTATGCAAGGGAAAGAAGGAGAAAGAAAAAGGCAAATTAAATTATATTTTATACATTCCATCCAATTTTTACAAAAAAAAAAAAAAATTAGTTGGACAGATACACCTTGTTTTAAATGACTTCAATTACTCTTTACCCTCATATATATTTTGATATTTAGGGCATTTCAGATTTTACTCGGGAAGTTTATATAGTATTTACAAGGGAAATGAGGTAATTTGAGGATTCAGTGACAAAAGTACTAAAATATCCAGTAAGACCTTGGACCCGCTGAACTTAGCATATTTGGCGCGTCGACGGTAAGTTCCATTGGATGGAATAACCATTCTCAGTTTTTTGCATCGATATCTTTTATGTTCCCATAACCTCAGAAATCAGAATGTCACATTTCCAGAGACAATTACCATCACACCATACAGCATCCTCAGCGTGCAAAGGGGATTTTCTCGAAAGGAAAAACACATACTGGTGAACAGCGCTAGGTTGTCTAGCCTGTGAAAAGAACAAGGAAAAAGAGCTCACACAATTCACAATATGGAAAGTAAAAACATCTTTAGAATCAGTGTTAAATGCAATTAACCACTAAGACTGGTTCTATGCAATCCTAAAGCTATTCACTAATGGTTAATTATCTCAAAAAAATAAAAAATAAAAAACAAAGTGGGAGGAAAGACGCATATGGTCTATCTAACTGAACTGATCAAGGCAGAGCTAGCTACTCAATACTGCCTCAGCACTCCCTGAAAGATGCACCATCTTAGAACATCACTGTGCAATCCCCTATCGAACTCCCCACACACACTGGAAATTGACGATCGGGGATCGTACAATAAGTAACACGAACAAGAGACTGCATTGTCAACTACAAAGGCAGAATTTACATATTATTTTGAACTTTAACTTACCGAAGCTGCTTTTTCTGTAGTGACAGGGGGAAGGGGGAAGGGGGTGGGCCAGACTTTCTACAATGAACTCACCACTCACTACCCCTATTCAAACTTCGGTGCTATAGCACCATTGACAAGAAAGGAGGGATGGAATTTACAATGAAACAGAATGATGGCAAAAACTATGACTCAGTCGGTTCGGATTTTGGCATGCCAGAGGAAGATGCACAGCTCCCATTTTGAAGGTACAAGCTATTGGCCACCACAGAATCACTAACCATGCCAGCCTCACCATCATCAAAGTTAAGAACACGCTTCCTGCTGCTGGAAAAGGAAAGAAAACACGAGAACACAAAAGTTACTGATAAGGGACATGGAAAGGAAAAGGCTGAGTTTGACATATATCGACAAATGAAACCCACCCATTCAAGCGGTTATTGATGGCCATAAGGTCTTTGGAAGGGCTTTGATAGGCATGGGTGCTCTCTCCAACACATGCATAATAGCTTTTAGAGCTATGAGATATGGGAGCATCCATCTATTAAAAAGAAAATGAATTACAAAATCATTTGCTGTAGTAAAAATATTTGATGACATCTAAAAGAGAAATGCGATATACTTCGAAAGAATGGCTACAAAAATATTGGAAGTCGTATTAAGTCTCAATTACCTTCGATGGCCGCAATGGAGACACATACACATTGTGTGCTGGAGAAACTTTTCTTGGCGACATATCAGGAAGATTTGGAAATGGAGAAATCTTGGGTGAACCCGGGCATTGACCTAATCAATCAATTGTTCACAATAAACATGCGGTCATGACCAGCAACAATGATAATAGTCATATAAATGCATGTCCACCACATACCATCATTTGAATTGACAGTATCAGGAGCCCGCTTAGTCTTTGTCATTCCAGCAGGACCGAGTTCTATCAGCAGAGGCTTTACTGAAGGTATAAATATTTCATTGTAGAACATGATGATGTCGACATGCTCATGCCCAGACCTCTGATGCCAAATCAAATCAAAATGTTAAAAACGTCCTAAAGAGATCTACAGCTAAATGAATGAGACTTCCAGCATACCCCATTACGCCGTGCCGACGACCAATCAACAAAGACCGTTCGGAAAACTTGTGGTTTGCATTGTGGTTGCTTCCTGTAGTTCAATATTATCTCCTTGAAGGTAAGATCAATCTGTGAAATCTGAAGACCAAAAGATCGATAGATAAGAACAAAGGGAATACCCATACATTCAGAAAACAAAGGAGAGATGTGAATCCTAACCTTTGCAACACCATAGAAACAACATAAAATAATTTGATCGATATGGCGGTTGAAGAATAAAGATGTGCGATGATTCAATATCTGTTGAAAAAGTCGATACACGCTCTCCCTTATCTGCTGGGACAGTTGTAGCCTTTCAAACATCCCATTTATTCTAATGGCAGCTAACTTGGTAATCTAGATAAACGCAAATTGTATCAGATAAGCATCAAAATCAACAATATGAATGAGTTACCAAATTGAAGGGAGTTCTTCAAGAATCTAATTTAAAAAATATCAATCAAGAAGCAATTTAAGGCTCAACAGAAATAGATCTAAACAGTTGAGGGGAAGCAGGGGAATGAGAAGCAAAAATAGAAAAATCCACAATATTTTTCTTTATACACCGACTAACATTTTCTTAGTCTGATTCAGTCTAATGGAGACCACTTTGCGGAAAAATAATCAGACATCACTTACAACAAATTGTCAGAGTTTCCACACTAATTATAGATAATTACCATACACCTAAAATCAGAAAAATACCTCCAATTCTAAAGCTGTCAAGCAACATACAGATTTATTGTTTTTAAAGAATAATAATTTTAAGGCTACACAATGCAAACATATATTAAGTATATACTTGACACACAGCATTTTGTCACAAATAGCGACTGTTGTGGTTAACTGTCAGTGATACATGTCCGCAGCCTGGCTACTAGGTACAAAGCCTCTAGAATATTGGTTGTCCAATAATTCAACAGGGAAAAACAAATTCAACTGGAAAATTGAAAAAAAAAGCTTCCTAGTCCCTGTACATATACTGCATTATTGTTATTTATTCCATAACAGTAATCTACTGCCTATCAAGGTGCAATTACATAAGGGGATCATTCAAGAAAATGTTGGAACCTACCCAAGAAACTTTCATAGTAGGAGAAAAACACTACAGCACAATATTAAAGACAGATAATCCAGAGAAGAACTTTTCTAATAATTCCAGCCTTCTGGCACCTGAGATGCCACGTGCTACCTCTCCTTAAAATCCCCACAGAGAAAATTTTTCACATTTTATCGAAGTCAGGATTATTCAGGGTTCACTGTTATCATATACATCTTTCCATTTACAAGCTTTTCATCACCTTACTAAAGAAAACGTTAATTCCAGTTTCAGCACATGTTTCCCCTCCACCTCCTGGATTTGGTCTTGTTGGACTGCATAGATATTACCCAAAAATAAAAGGATATAAATAAGACTAACAAGAAGAGTGATGCAGCAAGAATGAGCAATATATATGACTACCCACAGTTTACAAGAAGTTTACCTAGCAAATGCAGACTGCAATGGTGGTGGTGGCAGCTTTGTCTTCACATTACTTAAGGCCAACAGTCGATCCTTCACAGGGGATGTAAATGAATTTCGTTCCACTAGAACGCTCCGATAGTCAGTACATGGCTTCTTCGGAGACCTAATATCACCATTTTGACCTGAAAAATAAATATAATGTGATCAATGCCAAAAAGAATTGTCCTGGTGCATGGAAGAACATTAGTTTCATGATTAGCGCATAATGTTGTGTGACCTTGCCATCACTCCAGAGTTCAGAAAATTCTCCTAAAAGCTAATCTTAAACTACTGCAGTAACCGAATAATCAACTCAATGAAAACGTCTTAGTGGTTGGAATAAGATCGGTATGAGAATATTACATAATTACATTAAAAGAATGGAAAACACCAATTATATTAACAAATTGGAAGAAATATTTAGGTAATCAAGGTGCACTAAAAATCAATTACCAAGAGAATTCTCATGTTTGATCACGGATCCACCACAGCTAAAATTAACGCGCAGCGCAATTGCATCCAAAGACGGCATTGGTTCTGCCATTAAACCCAACCTATTTATTTCTGCTGAAAGCACTGGCCTTGCAACAACCAGAGAATTGTACATTGAGGAACCTTTCTCCCACACCATGCTCTCTAAAAGCCGCTCTTCAAGCGAATTCAAATGTCTTCTCAGTTCTCTGGGAAGAGATTCCTCATGTCTTATGAAACTTTCTATCACTTTGCTCAGATCAAAAGCTGTAATCCCAGTTCGTTCCATCACTGCAGGAAACAACATCGTGACGGCCTTATGTGTCGCAAGAACCAGTTCTGCCGAGCAAGCAAGCATACACCTGTGGAACCTCTCATTTGTCAACAACGAGGACAAATTATTTGAATGTAACAGCTGGGCTTCAGCTCTGCACATTGCTTCCAAGACCCTGTAATATAGCTTGCGTGCCTCCAGTCTCCGTTGCTCCGCCCATCTATTATCCATCAGGTTTGCAGTTTGCAGACCTCCAGTCACAGAGTGCTCCACTGGAGCACTACTTGGAAAGATAGCCTCAAGTATTATGTCAGCCCTACGTTCTATATCACTAGTAACATCCCGATCACACGATTCCAGAAACCTAGAAAGTCCCACTGAAGGTTTTGATGGAAGTGGAGAGATGACAGTCCTGAGCCATTTAGCTGTCGTCAAGGCTGTACTAACTGGTGTAGCAGCAAGCCTAGAAGATCCACCCACGATGCCATTAACATGTGTTAGAGGAGATCGCTGAGGAGAGAGTGGACTTGTAATAGACTTTGCAGGGGAAGCTAACGAGTCAATTTTCCTCTGCATAAGAATGACAGGTTGAGCGAAAAACTAACACGGTTGTTAAGATTAACATGCTTTATTCTCCAAGACCTACCTTAGTACCAGTGATATTAACAGCACCTCCGGACAAACTTCCTGAACCAAGTAAGCTATCTTCCTCATTAACAAATCCTCTCTCATCCAATCCTCCCTTATTCCGGATTTCATCTCTATAATCCTTTTCTAAAATACTCAAACTGGATAGCAGAGAAGACTCCTCCATAAGACCCTCAAAGTACATCAAACCATCTGTGTAAGTTCATGTAAAGTTAAAAGATGCTGAACGATGACCCTAAACATAATATACAAACAATAAAATCTCTTAATGGAATTAGTTTCAAACACCTGTATCAATATTTTCCAAATTTTCCACCTTGCATTCTGAAGCTGCATGGGGGATCTTCTTCAAAATATCAACAATTAAGTTGTTCACCTTGCCCAATGTCTCCCTCAACTCATCTTCAGAGGTATCATAATTGTGACAAAGTGACGCAATCAGGTCCACCCTTCTCACCCTTCTTAGCTGCACATTACCAGCACGAGCAATGGAAGAAACCTCAGTGATGGATGCCCATAAAATCCCATTTCACAAACAGACATTAGAAAACTCAAAAACAATTGACAAGAGCATTACCGAACCGTGATGGGTCATGAATACTGAACTTCCTGTATTTGACTGGAATATGAATAATCAAAACTGCCTGCATAGATATCATTTGGAGTATGCAGTCCTTGGTTAAAGCAATTGCTTGAAAGGACAAAGTCAATTCATTCCAATTAAACATCATGTTCATCTTCCCTGTGATGCATACTGAAGACTAGTATGATGATGAAACGAATTGCATAGTCCACACATTACTTAAGCTAGCAGATGAAATCTATATTTAGATTGCATCGCTGATCAAATTAAGAAAAAAAGAACAAAAAATAGATTCCCGCAAAAATAACTTACCAGTATGGAAACCAAACCCTTTGTACAAGTAACAAGATCCTTAAATCTGCTAAATGCATGCTGGCGAAGTGCCAAAAACATCAGCCACCCAAACCGCTGGTATGTCACCAGAATATCAGTAGTATCGGCAGATTGCTTATCAACAAATGCATCACTTGCCAAGAAAAATTCATTATATGCCCGTTTGTAGAACCTTTTGAAACAGATAAGCACATTGTTAATCATCTTAACCATGCAACACAAAAAGAAACTTGAAAGGGCAAAATTTGTAATACATCAGCAAGGGGTACCAGCCCTTTGATTACAAACAAACTAGAAGGAAAACATCAAAATTTACAAGAAAATTATTCTATCACTTCAACTATCATGGTCACTCAATAAAAGCACAATGTGCGTAAACTATGATATAACTTGCATCTTGCAAGTAAGCCTATTTAAAATGATTAAAGACACAATGAGATCCATAATAAATAAGTAAATAAATAAACAAAGCCTAGACAGAAAAATTTAAAGAAAAGGTCTCTGGCCAATATATCCAAAATTAACATTTGCTTTCCAATATTAATGAGTGAATCATTCATTGAGCCAAAAACGTCATCCATAGATTGACACGAAGACCATGGAATACTCACTTGCTTAAAAGGCTCAAGTGAACAAAATTGGCTTGCATCTCCCTTGCCTGTTAAGAGAAGAAAAATATAGACAAAGCTTGGTTACTGACCAAAAGCAAGAACTAAGAACCATCCAAAAGAACTCTATTAGTATCTATAATGTTTAAATTAAAACAAGGAACCTCAATCCAACAAAAAACAGAAAAGATACTCCTATCAACAATACCTCAAGCCTGGTCTCCCAATCTGCTCCATATAAATTACTTAAAATTGGCCCTGCCTTGATGACGAACTGAGGAAGCTCTTTGAAGAAATCTACAAAACTGACAAAACCAGATAGAACTTAGAGATTTGAAACCTTCCAAAACATATAATAGGCCAAAGCAAAGACCCTGAGAAAGACATACTTGAGCTTCACTGCCTTTAGTATCTGACACAATGTAAATCCATCGTCGTTGGATCCTTTGTTTTCATTTCCTGTATTCCTTTCAGCTAATTTTCTAACAGAATACAGTACAAAAGCATACCAATAACGCTCTGCTTCTTCAGCCTGATATCAACGTCACATATCAGCATCAACCGAAGTGTTTAAGCATACAAAGAAACATAAAAAATCAGGCAAACACCAAGACTAACCGTCCCACTTCCAACACTTGAAGCAGTTGTCGAAAGAAGATGTTTTGTGTCTTTAAATAGCTTCATCGCTTCTGTGCAACAATTCTCATCCAGTGACAATCCCTTCTGTCATTAAAACTCATATCAACCACATCCAAATAGAAACAATCTAAACCAAAAACCAAAAATAAAAATAAATAAAAGCTGAGAGGAAATTAAGAATCTTTCAAGTTACCTTGCACAATTCTGAGAACCTCATCTCAGCAGAATCCCCGTCACTGCCCACTGGGGGATTATTAGCAACAGCAACTGAAGGCTTTGTTCCATCCATGTTCTTTGAATCAGCCAAACTCATCCCAAACCCTACAAGAAATCAAAATTTCACACTTCATGCACAACACTAACACCTTGACTATCACCGCTTCAAACTTCAACCAACAAAAATTGTACAATCGCATCCAACAGCACAAAAAGACTACCTCTTGATTCAATAACCGAAAAACAATCTAAAGCCTCTAAATCAAGTACTACTCTTGTATTAATATACGTTACCACAACTTCAGGTACATACCAACAATTCAAAGCAGAAGCTCCTTCCTAGCAATGATTATTTACTGCCATATCCCTTAATTCAAAAAACTACATCTCAACGCAGTAATCAAAAAGCCATTTGAAGGCAACAAAGGAGCACTAAATTCATCAAGTAAACACACTACCCTTAAAATAAAAGTAATGATTTCTTCACATTGACGACTCGAATCTAAAACCTGAAAGCAAAAGAGCTAACTAATATATTTCCTACGTCTTGACTCGAAATCAAGACCTTATACGTCGATATTTTACCTTTTTCCTTGCTTTTAAAATAGAACACCAATAACATGTAAATGAAAAGTAACAGCTACCCATAACAATTCATCACAAATTTCATACATCAAAATGTAAACAACGTTGATCTGAAGAAGAAAAGGAGCAAATTTCTTTAAATTTATGAACTTCACCTAACCCAATCAGATCTGACTGAACTCCAGATCTGCTTGAGCAAAAATAAAATAAAAAAACCCTAACTTTTATTTTTTTTCAAAAACCCTAATTCAGAACGAACCCTAATGAGAATTAAGGTTTGTAGTTAATGGCACTGATCGAGATAAAATACCTAGAGAAAGATTCGATCTTTTCCAAGAAGCTAAAACAAAAACCCTAGCTTTCTCTATTTCTCTCTCTCTCTCTCTCTCTAAATTGTTTTTTAACTTTTTATTTTATTAGGGGGAATGTGGTTTTGCGCGGGAAAGACATCCAGTGATGTATATACATGGAAATCGCATGCTTGGACAACCAATGAGATCAGGACACGTCTTCCGAGTTAGTTTGTTTTGCCGCCAAATTTTCTTGCCGTTACGAGATTCGCTCCGTTGAGGGAATCTACCGTTCCGTAGACGTAACGGAGGACCACTAGACGAGAAAGACATTAGAACGGAGGAGGGGAGGGAAAAAAAAACACACGTGTGAGAGGCTTGGCACGTATGGGTGGGGCCTGTTTGGGATGCTCGTTGCGTGAATTTCGAGTTGCTTCGTGTGCACTTAATTGGAAGAAATAAATAATAATGATTTTTAATAAAATTATGAAAATGCCACCGAGCAAAAATAATACGAATTTTTTATTAAAATTAAATAAGTGAAACTCATCTGATAATTACTAAATTCATCTCTTGAGACGAGCTTGGTCAAATATAAACTAAAATAAAAATAAAAATAAAATACAAGTAAATATAAAATAAAATGTATTATAGATTAAAAAAATATTATTAAATATTTATACTATTTTTCATATGAATAAAAATTAATTATTATATACTCATAATATTTAATATATTATTAATAATACACACTAAATAAGTATAATTAAAAAATCATGTCTATTTACTTTATATAAACTACCATAAGAAAAACAATTCCACTTTAAAACAATGTGGACTTCTTTTTTCTTTTGAATAATAATAAGTCTTGACTTACTCAATAGCTTTCTTTTTCTATACATCGATATATCTAATCATTTAGATGGTGCGTTTTGGCATTTATAATTATGCTCTTAGATCATATAGCAAAATTCTTAACAATTCCTATGGTTTTTTTTTTTTTTTGGCTCGAAAGTTCTTGTAATTAACGCATCATAGAGCCGACGTGTGGATCATCGGTGTGACTGCTTATATCTTACTACGTAGAAACTAGCCCTTCTAAGCATGAACTAAATCTAGAATATTCAAAGTTGTACTTATCAAAATAGATTGTTGAATATGGATTATCAAAATAGAATGATTGTTGCACAGGCTTTGAGTAAATCAATCAAGTGATTTAAAACCGTGTATATTTAGTTTAACATGGAAATGGTTGAAAGATGGTTCATTGGTCATATGTTTACAGCCTTGCTGATGCAAACAGCTATTTGATTTGGTTTCTTATGTGTCTTCTTGCAATATATAGAAGTCCCACATTAGTGAAGAGAGTTGTTAAATAAGTGAGAACTTCATTTGATGGACTATTTAATAAGAAAAAGGAGTATCATATTATTTAGAAGTGAGATTGTTTTTCTAGTGGTAGCTTATACAAAGTAAATAGACATGGTTTTTAAATTATATTTATTTAATGTGTTGCTGTTAATAACATATTAAAATCATTGACTGATAATAATTAATTTCTATTCTTATAGAAAGATCTTAGTTTGTAACTTATTTATTTATTTTAACTTATGTCAGTTTTGTATTGGTACACATGCAAGGCTATTATAGATAGTTAGTTAGAGAGTTAGCAACGTGATCTATATAGCTAGCTATCTTGACATTTGAACCTCTATGCATAACTATACCTTATATGAATTTTACTCACATTAATACAAACAAAATATTCGGCCAGTTTTTTTCTCGTCTTTCAAACACAATAATTCATTTCGTGTTTGTTCACAGGGTATTATAGCAAATTGCCCCATTTCTTGGTTTTACTTGTGATTAAGGTTTTCAAGATCAAGTTTTTCATTTTGTGCTACATTTGCTCACAGTGTTATCAATTGCGAAAGTTGTTTGTGATTTCTTGAAAATTTCAAGTGAAATATTCAAGTTGTTGCTAGGGTTAATTAGGTCATGATAGCCGTGATAATTTGTAATTGTGATGTGCAATATGTGCATTTTGTTTTTAGTAGGTTTGTGAGTGGTGTTTGTGGATGATGTTTACTAATGCTGCAAGTTTCCTTCATCAAAATCAAGGTTCTTGATCCTTGTTCATTGTTTAGAGGTTATTTCTTTGCGCATTTTAGTTTATGTTGTTGATTAATTATTCACACACGTAGTTTCTTGAAATAAATAAACACATGTGTGAATTTGCATGAGACATCAAGTTCTTTAGGAACCTTGCCTTCTATTTCAAATCCTTTGAATATTTTGGAATCGGATAATCCTAGTATGATGATAAGAAATTTAGTTTTCAATGGGAATAATTATCTTACTTGAAGTAGATCAATTAAGTTAGGTTTATTTGCTAAGATGGAGATGGGTTTTCTTGATGGTTTAATTCCAAAACCTTAGGAAAGTAATGTCGTTGATTTAACACGTTGGAACATGGTTGATTCTATGGTGCATTGTTGGATTATAAACTCCATGACATCCAAAATCTCATAAAGTTTCCTATATACTCAATTCACAAAACATTTATGGGACGAAGGTAGAGATAAAATATGACACTTCAAAGGTTCGTTTGTTTTTCAATTATAATACGAGATTCGTAATCTTAAACAAGCAAACATGAGTGTTAGTGGATATTAAAATAAGTCGAAACACTAAATTAAATGCAATTCCTTAATGTTCTCGTGGAAGACTTGATCATTGTACTTGTAATTTGAGTATGTGTTTATTGGAGTATGAATTTAACATGAAACTCATGCAATTCTTGATAGGTTTGAATGAGAATTATAAAGGTGTGCATAGTTAAATTCTTTTTATGGATCCCATGGCAAATGTTAACAAAGCTTTCTATCTTATTCAACAAATAGAAAAGCAAAAGCAAGTTACATCCGTATTTGGTGGTAACTTGAAAATTGCAACCTTTCATACAAAAGGAAAGGTTATGAATGATGATAAAAGAAATGGTATAAAGTTGATTTATCAACACTATGAGGCAGAGTGACTTACATAGGAAAATTGTTTTGAAGTTATAGGATACCTGGAGCGGTGCATGTAATCCCCTTAAATTTATATAATTCGATTATAATAATTATTAAAAATATAATATAGAATTATAAAGAACTATAACAAAAAGTAGCAAAAATCACTCCTAATTTTTCGCAAATTAAAATTATTAAAGTATGAACAAATTTGATTATAGTTACAAAAAATAGAATCCTTGCCAATAAAATTTCAAAATGCAAGTTATGACTTCTATAACTTTAAACAAATAAAGATCGATGATAAGTCGATCGTTACTGAAAAATTCAAAATCAGTTTCCTAAGTTCGATACTTAAAAAAATAAGATTCTAATAATGATACAATGATTTTCAAATTATTCTTAATATGTCAAAATTATAAAATAGCACCGAAAAGTTTGCTATTATTAATAAACAGGATAAATAATTCCTATGCAGTAAAAGATAATATTCTACAATAAGAATCAATAATTAAATAAATAATCATAGATGACCTTAAATTTCAATTACAATAAAAGACTATTAGTTTTTAGAACCTATTAGTTATAAAAAGATAGTTTAAAGATAAATCAATAGAATTATAAAATACACAAAAGATCAAAAACTGATCGATACTAAAGAATCTATATCTTAATTAAATATTTGATTTATACTAGTATTTTAGTTAGAAAATTTTGAGCCCACAAAGAATAAAATCCTAATTTAACAAAGTAACCTTGAGAATTTTTAAAACTAGTAAAATGAACAGAATAGTAAATGTAAAATAGATATTCAACTTATTACCCAATAAAAATCTTATAATAAAATGAGTAGTAATAAATTCATTTACAGTCTAAAAACTCAAATAGAAAATTGTTTGACCATGATAAATACTAAAGACAATATTTCATATCTTGAGCAAATAACTCAAGATATAATTAAAAGCGGCTCTACATTTCAAATACAATAAAAGACAACCCCTCTATAGATCAAATTGGCTATAAAACGATAACTAAAATATAAACAATGAGTATTATAAATACATGATAAGAATGAAAATAGACCCGTAACTAATAATCTTGATTTCAAATAAATGTTTGGATTACATCATTATTCTAGTTATAAGATTCTGAAGCTAATAGAGATTGAAACAAAAATTGGCTTATTAAGCTTATAAAATCCTAATCGCGTGAGATAAAACTCTAAAAATAATTAATCACATAAACTTTAAACTAAAAATTTAAACTCAATGATAATCTATAAAATTTGTAGAAGCTTTAATAAATTTTTGGAGAAACACTTAAATAACTTATATGGATATACCCGTTTAGCTTAACAAACTATCCTAAAACTAAAATAATTAATTAATTAAATAAAATTATAAATTCTAATAAGTAAGCATTTGATGGAATACATGAAACTTATGGTTGAGAAACTAAAAAAATCACAGCAGCCAAAACCTCAAAACAACTTGCCTAAATTTGCACAACAAAGTCAAGTTGACTAAGAGTTTGGCCAACCAAATTTACCCAAATATACACTACATTTAATGTAATGAAAACCATGCAAAAACAATATTATTCTCATTGGAAATTCTCCTAATTTTTTGGTTGAAAATGCTGCTACCACTTTTGCCTATAAATATTACACTATAATGAACATGAGACAAAACACTTAAAATCCTTTTCAGCAGCTAAAATCCTTCTCCTTCTTTCATCGTGAAACAACAACACAAACACACAAGCACATCTCCCTACAAACAAGCTTTATCAAGACAGCAACACGAGCTTATAACAGGAGCAAACAAAGGTAAGAAAAATTCATTTTAAGATAGTTTATGTAAATAACATTAGCTTAAATAATATTCTTATTAACTTAGGATCGTATCAAGCTTGAGGGAAGAGTTTAACATCTCCATAACAGCTGAAAAAAGGTAATATTTCACTCTAAAACTCCATTTATACACTATGATGTGTATAGAAGCTAGGAAATCATATATTAAGATGATTATGAAATATTATATGTGTTAGTGTGTCAAGAACAATAGCTAGGGATCATGGTGAAACACTTAAAATAGCTAAAACACTAAGTATAATACATATTATATAAGAAAAATAAAACTTGCACAGGAAAAAAATGAATAAGATGATGAACAGTGCCTACACCGGCTCTATGCCGGCAGCGTATATGTCAAGGCCGACAGCGTACATGGTAAAACTGGCAGCCTACATGCCAGTATTCCCTAGAACGATGCTACGTAAAACTTTGTTATGTGTGAAATTACATGAACGCCAGCGTATACATTTCAAGGCCAACAGCGTACGTGGTAAAAGCTGGCAGCCTTCGAGCTAGCTTATATTGGACTAAAGATAAGTAAAATTTGTGTGAATGCCGGCAGTTTGGAGTCCAACACCGATGGTGTTAGATGCCAGCATACATGCAATATCTTCTTGGATGAAAGATGTTTCATTGGTAACCACAATATATATATATATATATATATGTGGGGAAAAAAAAAGAAAAAGAAAACATAACATGAATATTTTATAAAATAAAAACAAATATCTTAGTATGTTTAAATATTTGTTAAGTATTAAACTCTAATAACCATTACAAATAAGAAGCAGCTTTGTTATATTAAATAAAAAAAATTGTATTATAATAATTGTACGATAACTATTTTATTTAAGTAAGTATATAATAATGAAAAATGTAAATAAGCTATAATTAAGAATAATGTGATTCTCAAAAGTAATAAATAATAACATGAAATGGGATCAAGAGAAATATGATGAAAATAAATAATAGAAAATAAATATTAGTTACCATAAATGTTGGTTTCTCTCAATGATGTTTTTGATGATAACAAAAAGAGTTAAGTATTTACTAATAAATTCATTAAGCGTGTAGCATGAGCAAAAGTTTTATAACAATGTTTACAAAAAGATAGAACTCATAAAGTATTATGAGAGTTTTTCAAGAAAAAACGAGTAGTCAGAAAGTAATTCAGAAGGAAATTCAATGATTTACAAGACTTGTATATCAGTCAAAAGGCAATTCAGAGAGCATTTTTCAAGGACTTGAAGTATGCATGATCACGATCATAAACATGAACAACGGATGATTTCCAAATTAATTCATAATTTTGATGACCCAGCACCGAAGTGAATGTATTTGGAAAATGCATTCAATTATGTTCCATAAAGTTGGTTCAATTATCCAAGGGCATTCAAGGTTATACATATTAAGGATTAATTGATGATTTTCGACAAGAAATGAAGTATCACGACAGGAAATTCAAGGTTCATTTTTAGACATATTTATAGTTTCGTGATTTTATGAAATAAGAAGAGAATCTGAATGTGATATTCATCAAGGTTGAGTTTATCCAAGATCAAGAAAATTCAAATCTAAATGAATCAATATCAGATTAATGAAGCTACTATTTTTAAGGGATATTTTCTTCATATCAAGAACGATGTGATCAAATCATCTTTTAAAGATTATCTACAACAAAACCAATTCGGTTTTTGACGTTTGAAGCAAAACCATCAAAAGATCATATTTGAATCTTAAGCTCGATATTACAACCAGTAAGATAAAGGGAATTCATCGTTATCCAAAGTTGTTACTGTTAAAAAAGAGAGATGAACAATATCCTATCTGATTTGTTTGCAAAATATCAGGATCTAATTCTTTGCTAGCCGTTGAACAATGACAAATATATTACAAGCACAGAAGAAATAAGAGACATTTATCCTTGAATGTGAAAAAGAAAACAAGCAACAAAAAGCTCTCACTGTTTTCCTCAAGCAAATACTGTCATTTATATTTTCATTGTACTAAAATTAGAGGATATTTTACTCATTTCCTCAAATTGATTTTTTATTACTTTTTGAGTGAGTTTGAGAGTTACAAGTAGGCTCGGTTGTTTGATTATGGCTTGAAGGAAGGTAAGAGGATCAAGTTGAGTGCATTTGTAGCCAAGTGTTTTGGCAAAAGACAACTTGTAACTTATTGATTTGTTGGATAGTGGAACATACCGGTGTGGAATATCGGACCCCAGTTTGGTGCTGGAAGAGAGGACTAACGCTTAAGGCGAAACCTCTATAAATCAACTTTGCACTCTCTTCTCTCTTATCTTTTTAAATTCCATGCATATTTTATTGTTTATATGAGCTGCAATATAGATTCAGAAACTAAATCAGGGAGTATCTGGAAGTACTGTTACTAATCAGAAACTAATTCAGAGACTAAAACCAGAAGTTTCACTCTTGTTTTTGTTTGACGTACAGTGATCGTTTTTCAACCTATTTTCATCTGAATTATGAAATAAACTTTTATTTATTAAGTTTATTGTTTTCAATTGATTTTAAAAAGCCATTTTAATTTGATTAACTAAGTTTGTGAATTGGTTAAGTTTTTGAAAAGATTAAATTTTCATCTTGGAAAACCAATTCAAAACCACCCCCCACCCCCCTCTTTGTTATCTTTTCGAGACCAACAGTGACCAAACTAAAGAATGATATAAAAATAATAACGATAACAAAAATAAAATACTGAACTATTAAACACAAACTCTATAATTATTCAATAAAAATAAAATTCAAGTGTAGTAAATATTTGATATGTATTAAAACTCTAGGAAACTACGAATATGTTAGAAAAATAATTAAAGAACTAAATACTAAATGTAACTATATAAACAGAAAATTAATTAACATAAGACAGATAAGGTTAACAAACAAAGAAATAATAAAAATTCACTATCAATATAGACACTAACAAAAGAGAAACTTAAATAAATTTAGAATAAAAAACACCTTAAATAAAATATAGATGTCAATTAAGATCAAGACAAGCAAAATGAAAATCGGGATTGGGTATACAGCATGATGTTTAGTGTATGCTTGATTGCCAAATTATCATAATACAAGCGATAATTCTACCATATGATAATTATTATACGAAGCACGTTGATGTTTGTCTGTGAATGTATGACACCTTAAATCTGACTAAAAACTATTAGTATCATAAATGAAAATGGATATGCATTGCATTATTTACATATACTGCATTATAAGGAGTGGTGGACCTGCTACGTATTAGAATTTCAGTTCCCTGGTAACGCACTTGGTTTTTCTAGGTGACATTTTCCTAGTTGTAGACAGGAGTATCTTTATTCTGATCGGTTCAATGGGAACTAAACAAGCATCGAAGGAGCGCCGCTTGTGATATCAACATGAAAGGGCTAATACTTAATGGAGTTTCTTTGTTTTAAGGATAAGAGCGAAATGTTTAAAATTAATTTGTGAGAGTTAAATGGTAC
Organism: Combretum micranthum; assembly: GCA_024138025.1. Classification (NCBI taxonomy): domain Eukaryota; kingdom Viridiplantae; phylum Streptophyta; class Magnoliopsida; order Myrtales; family Combretaceae; genus Combretum; species Combretum micranthum. Next base: position 344,519 of record JAMXBD010000426.1, on the reverse strand, counting down.
CCATTATTCCTTGGTTCTCTGATTTTGCTGGGCATGGTATATCACTCATCATGGCTTCCTTCCAACCTTGATGAAAGGATGTAAATTTACATCATGTTTGGATTATGGATTATACAAACTTGTACTTATACATATGGTTTATTATTGCATGATAGACGCTTGCTAATTAAATTTGTTTGTTGTTGCTTAATGTATGGTCTGGTAAGGTTATCTCACTGAGCCCGTAGTTTCGCTCATCCCCCAACAGTTTTTGTGCAGGAATAATACTAGTAAGGATTTGACTAGGAATGTGTGAAGAGCGCTTCTCCATCGGACTATATTAAAATTAGAGATGTAGGTTATGATGAACTTATAACGCAAATTAGATAACTTGTATAAACAAGTAAGATATTATGTCTTGTTGATTGGTATTCAATTTTTATTATTTGGTCGGAGATACCTATTCTCTGCTATCCTGACAAACCATAGAAAATCGGATTCCATGATAAGTTTAAATAAAGGTATTATATCCATGTAATTAATTTTTTATGAAGTAAATAAATAAGATAGAGTCTTATAATCTCTGGCTTGCAAGACGGTTCTCATATTACGAGTGCATACATGGTATGATAACTTTAGGGCAATCCTACTAGGCATTCTTTAAGGCATGATGGTATAAAGGGAAGAAAATTGCAAAGCCTCAAAGACGTGGTGGAGGAGTAGTTAATAATGTGTCTTCATCTTTTAACACGCCACTTGATCAATCTTGTTGTGCAGATCAACGAGGTAATCCACTAATGTGAAGGCAATGGAATTTATTTTAATGTGTTACATAATGTTTGTATAGAGGTGACGTGCATCATGCAATCAAGGCAACCGCAAAATTTTCACGTGATGGAGATTGCTCTAATGGTATTGTTAGAAATGTTGTTTTTGCACATACTTCTAGTCATAAACTTGAAATGAATACTTTTGATAATTGCGTGGATTATTAGACATTAGACATGGGCGTTACAAATCATATGACTCTCTATCTCTATATTTTGTTTCAAATACATGACCTGGAATAACTATTAGATGTCAAATTACCCAGTGGTTCTTATATATATGTTGAAGCTAGAAGTGTTCGTTTAACACCAACTATTGCTCACATAATGTCTTTTGCATTCATTCTTTTCAACATAATCCATTATCAATTTCTAGCCTACTTCATTTCAATAATATGCATACCTTTTTTTTTTATAAAATTGCATGTATTTTGCAAGAATAGAGAACTAAACAAGTATTAGCATTGAGACAAAAAATTAGTGGACTATATATACTAAATTATAGTGAAGAGCCTCATGATATGTCAGTAGGCAATGATTTATCATGTCACCAATACTCTCTTTTTGATAATAAAATTCATTTGTTACATCTTTGTTTAAGACATAATTCAATTTCTAAGATTCGTCGTTTGAGTGAGTGTAATTCCTATAGCTTTGATAATTTCATTTATCATGCTTATAAAAAAGATAAAGTCTATCACCTTCCCTTTTCATAGAAGTTTGAGTCATTCTAAATATCCTTTTAATCTTTTACATATTGATATTTAGGGGCCTTATAAAGTTAAGTCTATTGCACGTGCAAGATACTTTATGATAATTGTTGATGATTACACCAAGTGTAATTGGACGTTTATGCTTACTTTTGAAGGAGAAGCATTTGCTACTATTAAACATTTCTTAGCATATTGGTATTACTCCTAAGTTTATGCACATAGATAATGTTATATAACTCTTATCCAAAGAATGTGGTTCAATGTTTAAAGATGCTGGAATTGTGCACCAAAGGACCATATCATGTACTCCTCGACAAAAAGAGAGTACTGGGAGAAAACATAGAAATATCATGGACACTTATATATTTATCATGATTCATGCTTCTTTACCGTAATGGTTTTAGAGTGAATGCTTTCTTGCTTAGACATATTTGATCAATAAAATGCTTATGGAAAATAGTAGTTTGATGTATCCACTTGAAATTTTGTTTGGAGTTGCACCTTCATACGATTACTTAAGTGTGATTGAATGTTTGTGTTATGTTTCAAAATTGCCTATACCACGTGATAAACTTGAATCATGTGGTATTAAGTGTATCTTGTTGGAATATGCAAATGATAGAAAGGTTATAAGGTATGTGACTTTGTGAATAAATGTGTTCTTATATCTCATGATGTTGTATTCTTTGAGTCTTCTTTTCCTTTTAAAGAGTCTAATTTTTTCTATTCATCCACATTGACTCGTCTATCAATTTTCTGTAAGTGGTAATCTATTGTCTATTCCAAATTGTGATAATCTGTCGACTAATGAAAATCCTATTTCTCATGATATTTATTGTCCTATTAATCAATGTCAAGTGCGCAAGCCTAATAGAATGCGCAATACTCCACAACAGCTTAATGACTTTGTGCACATGGTTTATCGTCATACCGATACTAATACTTTGCCTTCTACTAATTAACACACCTTAGTTGATAGAGTAAATTATACCAGAATGTCACATCGTTTTGTGATAAGTTCATTTTAGTTCATAATATTTTGAAAAGCTCAAAAGAGGTCACAACATTTAGAAAAGTGTCTTGTGAGATTTAATTAGATATTTCTCCTATTAATACATGTAAATGGTGCCTTAAAATAACAGTTTATTGGTTTTATTAGTTTTTGACACTACCAATGGTAAATTCAACTTCCACTTCTTTAAACATCGTGACCTCTTTTCGAACCACTAAAAAATGCTGTGACCTAAAATGAACTTACTCAATAAACATTGTGATCTCTTTTAAACTTTTTGAAATGATGTGACCTAAAATGAACTTATCAGCAAACGTTGTGACCTTCTAGTATAATTTATCCTTACTTTATATTTTCACATTTTTCACTTTTCCTTGTGATTTTGTAGCATCTTTAGCTAACGTGTTACTTGTACACGATCTACGCAATTATCTTGAGAATTCTTAATCCAAGGAGTGGCAAGATGCTATGCAAAAGGATTTTGATGCTTTGGAGGCTAATGAAATGTGGGAACTTACCATCGTATGGTGTAAGTTGGTCTATAAGACTAAGTATACACCGGATAGCTCCATTGAGAGATACAAGGCTAATCTTGTGGCTAAAGGCTTCACGCAAATTAAAGATATTGACTATCATGATACATTTTCACCTGTAGTTAAGTTATGTATGATTTGGATTGTTTTGGCTATAGCTATTGTTGATGAATGGCCTTTGCATCAAGTGGATGTTAATAATACATTCTTGCATGGCCATTTTAGATGAAGATATTTATATGAAAATACCTTATGGCTATATGAATGTGAAGTCTAAACAAGTGTATAAATTAAAGAAATCGCTTTATGTTTGAATCAAGCTTCAAGACAATGGAATATTGAAGTTTTTTGGTTTCTTATATCACTTAGGTTTGCATAATCTCCACATGATCATTCATTATTTGTGCATCATTGTTCGCAAGGTTGTGTTTTTATTTTTTAATATGCTAATTGTTGACAATGAACTAGCTACAAATTAATCGGCCCGCTACCACCACACATGAGCCTTAGAGCCTAGAAGGTCATCAACCTTGCTAGCCTAAGAAGAGCATACCTCGAGTTTTAACTTGTTAAGGAGAACTTGGGATATTGCTTAAACGACCAATTAAGGAGATCAACAGACGACCTCCTCATGAGCCCTACCTATAAGGTCGAGCTCAAGAAATCTTTATAAATCAAGCTTACCGATGAGAGACCTCTACGGACTCATTTAGACAAGTGCCTGCGTCCCACCATAGGATCGGGGGAACATTACCAGCCTAGCCATATGTTGTGAAGCCATAACTCCTTCAGGTCGAACACCCCATCATCTTAGGTGTTAGGTCAGGTACCAAATAGAGATTTGCCTTAATAGAAAAGATCTGGTAGACCTCATTCAAGTATAAGCTTGAATTATAAATAGCACATCCCCTTATGAGAGAGGGGATATCAAAGTGAATATTCTTTGAACGAGGAAGGACCCGCAGACCAGCTTAAACATTAGAATGGTCATATTGGGCACCCCCTAATGCCCTTTTAACAACTTTTCTATGTTTGTGGGAGCCTATCTCTACTGGTAAAATAAGCTATTGTAATAGCTTGGCACCATCCGTGGGAAGTCTCATTATTCCTTCTTTTTCCCCCATTCGGATAAATTCTTTCACTTGGCATAAACCCCAACCTTCCTTGTAAAAAAAAAAAAAACACACAACAAAAGTGAAAAACAGCTCTTGATACCGACCATGCCAAGGCCTCTACGGAATATAAAACCAGCTTGATCCAGTTCCCACTCAGCCAATAGCTGCTCCAGCAGTCGATAGAGCTTTGAGCAGCAAGACTAAGAATTGCCCATCATTGGCAATATTGGTTTTCCTAATCCAATACGTTTTGGAGCTTGAGAACCTATGTAGGCAACTTGTACACAAGAATGTTGAGAACGAGTGTTCTGATGCCCTCCTGCATGCTATGATCACAGAGCTTGAAGGCTTAAAAAAACAGCACTTGGAGGAGCAAACTTCCAATGCTTGGTCGAGTGATTCTCCAACGAGGTCACCCTCTAGATGCGACAAGGAATTGTCCAAAAGAAACCATCAATGTATCGTGACTGCACCATGGTCTAGAAGATGTCTCAACTCCCGACCTAGGCATCTTCATATGATTAGAAGACGTCTCAACTCCTGACCTAGGCATCTTCGGATTGCCACATCAAAGATAAAGGGTGTGAAAAGATAAATTGACTAAGTCCTAGCTTAACCTGAGCTCGCGGGGACCATTAGCTCATGCCCTTTACCACGGAGGCCCATCCAAACTTAGAGAAGGAGCGGACCTTGGAGGAAATTAGAAAAATGATGAGAAGGCCATCAACTATTAAGGAAAGCCTTGGGAATGGATCCTCACCCAAGGCAATTCCAAGGAAAATGCCCTTCGTAGTAGAAATCATGTCCGAAGCACTCCCAATTGGAGCTTGACTGTCAAACTTAGAGTCCTATTATGGAACCATTGACTCCAAAGATTAATTGCCTAGTTCCAATCCACCATGGTGATGCATAACTTCTCATACGCAATCCGATGTAAGTCCTTTCCCACCACATTCTGAGGCATAGCTCGAGTTTGGTTCAATAAGCTCGAACTGAATATGATTAATTTGTCTGATCATCTTAGCAACCCTTTCATAGTTTACTTTGTGGCGATCAAACCTCCAGAAAAAAAAAAAAAGGAACTCTTCCATACCTCTACACTGTATGATAAAGTCAGGGCGAAGCCATGAGAGATTACTTAGCAAGATTCAATAAAAGCAAGTCTAGAGATCCTAAATTTAAATCAAGGTGTGGCCCTTGAAGCCATTGAATAAGGAGTATTTCCAAATAGCCCATTCTTTAATTCAATCTCAAAATGCCAACTCAACACACTCGAGCAAATAGAAGAGAAGAGGTAGAAATACATTCAATAAGAAGATATTAGGAATGCATGGAAGGAAGTCGAGCTCGCTCAAGTTGAGCAGAACTAGCACTAAGATAAAGGGCGCCAAAAGGATCGTTGCAACTTCAATAACCAAGTTGACACACACCCGAGTCATAGAGACAATGACAAGAGAAAGCTCTTCCCAATGTATAACAAGTTTACTCATTTAAATGTATCTGTGCATGATGTGTTTCCCAAAGTAAGAAACCAAGGCCTCTTACCACCACCTCTTCCAATGAGGCCCAACTCAAAGCAAAAAGAAGGAAGAGAATATTGTCAGTATTACCATGACAATGGGCATGATACGAAGAATTACTGGTAAATTAAGAGTGCTATCGAAGATACCATACGATGTGGCTGGCTTAAGCAATATATTAACTATGGCATCAAACCTAAACCACCTACCAAAAAGCATAAGACTAACAAAAAGGAGAAAGGGGCGCATTCGAAGCAACTCGGACCAGCCTTAGATCACTCGAGAATGCCATGGAGAAATCAATACCATCATAGGTTGACACTTAACCTTAATCCGAGTTGGCTCCCTATAAACCTGAGCAGATCGCGACAAGTAATGAACTTAGAACCCAACAAAGCTAGGTTTAAAGATCTCGAAGGGATGCAAACTCCTTACCAGGACTCTTAGGTGATCTCAGTTCGTATATCGAGATAGAGGGTTAAAAGTGTGCCCATATACACTAGAAGTAGGGTGGATATCCTTTCAACCAGGGCTACGAATAGATGAAGCATGAGTTATGGTTTAAGCTAAGGCCATATGACCACGAACTGTGTAGAATCAAAAACTAACCCATTCACCTTCGAAGCATCACCACCCTTGCCATTAAGCTCGGCGACGGCGAATCTTTTGCTATACACCATATCAACTTCCTTGTAGTCAACTATTAGTCTCCATACAATGCAATATTGGGAAAGGCCACATAGTCGATATTCAACATAATTGTCTGATAACCTCCCCTTAAAGCTAAATTTCTCGCCCCTTGAGGGAATAGGCATATGCAAAGGAGACTAAGGACAATCCAAAAAATTGTACCTTAAAGCGTTAAAGGAAAATCGCATGTGCATCGTAGAACTGAAGCAGAAGTCTAATATAGACACCGCAATGAACCCACTGAGTGCACTAACTAGTCGCCTTGGATGATAATTCTGAGCACGCTACGAAAGTTGGGATATTGATCTCCCCAGACTTAAAGGAAAGTTTGATCGCGTTCTTAAGGGAAAACAAAGACGTCTTCATATGGTTGTGCTCCAACATGTCAGGCATAAGCTCGGACGTTATCAATCATCTGTTAAACATTAGCAAAATGTAGAGGTTAGTCCATTAGAAGATCAGGCACTTCCCCCCCACCAAAAGACAGGTTGTTATTGAAGAAGAAGTTCAAAAGCTTCTTCGAGCTAAGTTCATCAAGGAGGAAAAAAAACCCCGAACTGGTTGGCTAATGTAGTGTTGATTAATAAGTCCAATAGGAAATGGTGGGTGTGTGTGGATTGTACTGACCTGAACAGGGCATGCCCAAAAGTGGATGTGTGTGGATTGTACTGACCTGAACAGGGTATGCCCAAAAGACTATTTCCTATTACCTTGGATCAATCAGCTTGTCAATAGCATATCAAGATACTACTAAGCCTCATGGATGCCTTTTCGGGCTACAATCAAATCAAGATGAATGATGTTAATGAGGTTCACAACTCTTTTGTCACATCTTTCGGCATATACTACTATAAGGTAATGTCGTTTAGGCTAAAAAATGTCGTAGCTAGGGATGCAACCGGGGCGGGTCGTTATAGGGTACCTGCCTTATTAAAAACCCTATAGAGTTTAGGGTCGGGTTTTAGGTTGTACTCATAACCCGTTAGGAAAACTCGATCCGGTATAATTAAAAAAAAATTAAAAATTTTAGTTTAAGGAATCTACTTGTTCATTACTTGAATGATGCTTTTCATATAATCATTTTGTTATTCATGTATTGAGTCACATGATAGGATATAAATAAGTCTATTTATTCTCATGAGTAAGGATAATTGATTGATTTTTCTTTTTTTTTTTAATTATTTTTCCCAGCATGTATAATTAGTAGTATCGGTTTCCTAAAATCAGGTTGGATTCGGGTAGGATCGGGTTTCCTAAAAATCGGGTCGGGTTCCAAGACACACTTTTATAATCGGGTCAGGTTCTGGTTTTGAATGACCCGTCTTAAACCCGCCCCGTTTACATCCCTAGTCGTGGCCACCTTCCAAAGACTAGTAACTGAGGTGTTTAAACCCTAAATTGGCAGAAACATAAAGGTTTACGTCAATGATATGATTGTAAAAAGCAAACAAATAAAGGACCAGCTATGTGACCTCCAAGAGACTTTTGATCGCCTCTACTTCTACAATTTGAAACTCAATCCATAGAAAGCACCTTCATCGCCTCTTCAGGAAAATTCCTAGGTTATGTTGTGTCACAGAGAGAAGCCGAAGCCAACCCTGATAAGATCAAAGTGTTCCTAAAAATGAGGCCTCTCTCTTTGGTCAAGGAAGTACAACAGCTTGCCGATAGAGTAACTACATTAAGCAGGCTCTTCCTCAGAAGCACTGTCAAGTGTTCGAAATTCTTTATGATCTTTAAGAAACCTAATAAGTTCAAGTGGATTGACAAAACCCAAGAGGCCTTTGATAACCTCAAGCGTTTACTAGCAGAACTACCAGTATTATTGACCCCAATCCCAGGAGAAATCCTATTCATATATCTCGCAACTAGTGATCAAGCTCCATCGTCGATCCTAACTTGAGCGGAAGGAAGCTAACACCGACCTATATAGACATCAACTACGTCCTCCAAGAAGCGGAACAAAGATACGCAAAGCTGGAAAAGTTTGCTTTAGCAGTAATGGGACACTATATCAAACCCAATATGCCATAAAGGCATAGGTTTTAGCAAATTCTGTGGCTAAGTGCTCAGGTACGCCCAAGCTTAAAGATCAATAGAAAGCTACATGGACTCTCTACGTAGATGGATCTTCCACATAAAGGGGGAGTGGCATCAGTCTGGTCTTTGAAGGACCTCACGGTGTCAAAATTTGTTGCGCCCTATAATTTAGGTTCCTTGTAAGCAATAATGAGGCAAAATACGATGCCCTGCTAGCTAGACTAAAGCTTGCAATGAGCATCGATGCAGACACAAGGGACCTCAAAATTTTTTTCAGACTCCCAGCTTGTGTTATAATAAGTTAAAGGCACATACGAAGCAAACAACAAATAGATGGTTGAGTACCTGGAGGCAGTTTGAACCCTAACTTAGGAACTAACCTCTTTGGATATCATCAAAATACTAAGACTCGACAACTCAGGGACCAATAAACTATCTAATTCGCCTCTTTGCTAGTCCCCGACCTCAGAAAAATTGAAGGAAAGATCTTTATGGAGTACATCCCAAAAAAGTCCACGGTACCTAAAGCACACAAAACGTTTTAACTATAAAATGTCTCTTCTCCATCGAGCTAGATGACGCTAATATAAGACTGCTTGAAGAATGATACCTTGCCTTCCGATAGAATGCTAGCAAAAAAATTGATATATAAGGCAGCTAACTACAGCCTGATCAACGGAGTCTTGTACAAAAGGGGCTCTGGCTTTCCCTTACTTCATCGTCTGTGCCTAGAGGAAAGACCACAAGTTTTGAAAGACCTCCACATTGGGGAATGCAACAACCACATCAAAGCTCAGTTACTGTACACGCAAGTGATACAAGCTGGCTACTTCTATCCTACGATGAAAATTGACGCTAAGGAGTTCGTATAATGATGCAAAGGGTATTAAGAAATCACCTCTGTCAACCACACACTGAGTACAAACCTACTATGCCTCACCAGCCCGCAATTGTTCACCATATGGGGACTTGACATTCTTGGTCCCTTCCCTCCTTCAACAGGATAAAGAGAATTCATCATAGTCTAGTATGACTACTTTAAAAAGTGGGTAGAAGCCCCAGCTGTAGCTAAGTTCATGGACAAGGACATCCAATACTTCCTCTACAACAACATCTTAGTAAGATTCAGAATCCCCCTACTCGATTGTAATGGACAACAAAAAATAGTTCGGCTTGAAAGCAATCAGGTTTTTTGTGTTAAGTACAAAATCATGGCACACTACACCTTGATCGTGCACATTTGAACAAATGGCCAGGTTGAGGCGATCAACAAAACCATCATGCAGAACCTAACGGTAAGAGTCGACTGCCTAAGTGGCAAGTGGGCAGACGAGCTCTTCAGATACTATGGGGAACTGCTCCACTAAACGGACCCCAACAGTAGAGACCCCCTTTTGAATGGCTTTCATATCTGAAGCTGTTTTGCCTATCAAACTCGAGCTACTGAACATGCAAGTCTAGTCCTATGATGAACTCATCAACGAGGTAGACCTTAAAGCTAAAATGGATGCCACAGAAGAAACTCGAGACATAGTAAGTAAGAGAGTAATGGCTTACCAACAAATGGCGGCTACGTACTATGATAAAAAGGTCAAGCACAATGTTTTTTTCCCTAGTCGTTTGCAAAAAGTTAGAGGCAATAAGGTCAGAAGAAGCTTGTGGAAAGCTTGCTTTGAATTGGGAAGACCCCGTCAGAGTAAAAGAGGTACCATAGAATGGAGCATACGATCTCAAAACTTTAGTCGAAAAGCTCATCCCCAGAACTTGGAACACTAACAACAAAAAAGTTATTCGAATATATGCGACTTACTTTCATCATATACATGTAAAGCTAAAATATAGCCTTGTAAAGTCCCATGCCAATACGCTCTCTCCAAATCATCTTTTAAACAAAAGATAAAACAAGTCTAGCAGGGGTCTTGAGAGTTTAATGAACTTCACCCTCATGTGCAGAAAGAGTTATTGTAACTCCATTCTAAGAGTAACTCCCCTCATGAGCTCGAGTAAATCCTCCTTAAGGGTAACTCCCCTCGTGAGCCCCTCAAAAGCTTGAGCAACTCCCTATTAAGAGTAACCCCCATCTAGAGGTCGAAGCTCATAAGGCATAACATAGCTTGTACAATAAATGATCGGCTTAAGTCCACAAATTTCGACCATAATTACCATCTCGGTACTACTTGAAAAATCAGTTGTGAGTTAAAGTTATATGAAAAGAAATCCATAACAAGTGCCAAAACCAGGTTCATTAATTCCAAGTAAATCATTGCACTAGTTTTGACTGGCATCCCGATAAAAAAGTACATAATGAAATTTCTATAAGTGTAAGAATCTCTAGAGATATTCAAGCTTCGAGTTGAGAACTTCGAAATGGAGTTGAATCTCATATCAGAGTTGCTTAACTTTCCATTCCTCCATAACCTTGTGTGAGTGGCACCATGGTGCACTGCCAAGTCAGATTAAACTCGAAAATGTGGGTTTTAGATTGGGTGTGGCCTCAATAAAGCCTATAAACTTGCAGTTAAGACTCATAAGGTCACTACGACCCCAACCCTTAAGTACGAATTTGCTAGATCTCCAGCATTCACCACCAAATAAGGTCAGCATCAAGGCCAAAAAGACATTAAAAGTTAACTAAGGATGACATGATACGCGAAACCTCACCATGAATCCAAAGTTATACCACCCGAATAAGAATATCAGCTTGAGAAGCAATTGACAAAATGCCTTTAACAAGAAGTGTCCACACTTAGTCACCATTAGTTGCAACCACTACAAGCACTTAGCCTTTTTCCAATTAGTCCGCCATGAGAGAGGATCAATGAAAGGAACATGAAGCACGAGAGAGGAGACATCACTTCCTCCACAATAACCTTGACCCTGAATAAGCCATCAGGAGACCAAACTCAACGAGGAGAACGTGCCCGTATACCCCTTCCCCCCTTATTTCCATGAAAATGGCCTGAAGATAGGAGCTAGGAAGCAGGACAACGGGTAAGATGTTTCCTCCACGACGACCTCAACCCAGTATAGCCTATTAGGGAACCAGATCATTACCCAGAACACGTCACCAAGGTCACCATAGCCACGCTAGAAAGGACATAAGCCCCATGACCTCGACATAGGGACCACATAAGAGAAACACAACCCCAGATCAAGTGGCCAAGGTGGTAATGGGGATCAAAGCTTGAGCAACGCGCCCAACCCATTTGCTAATCTCAGTGACAGGCCCATGCAACACAGGGACTGTAAGGCATCCGACCCCTTTAAATAGAGATAGCAGAGTTCTGAATTTTCTTTTTATAGCCTTAGACCCCTAAGGGCTTGACCACTCCAGCCAAAAGAGATCGACCAGAGGTGACCACATGATTTAATCGACAACCAAAAATATGAGAAAAGACGAAATAGTTTTCATGCAAGAAGTATGAAGTAAAATATTAGAATTGAAATGTGACAAGGGGAAGTGTGTAAAGCAAGGCAATGAGCTAAAAAGATAGCGACCTTAAGGCAAAAGGGGTGAGCCCGATGAGGTTAGACGCAAGCTTCAAGTAAAAAAACATGCACACATGACAAAGGATAAGAAAAAGAGATCAAAGAAGGAGAGAAACATTAAAACAAGCAACTTCATTAAATCAACAGAAGGATTACAACTAGAAACTAATAGGGGATCGATAAAAGTTTAGCAAGTTGTTAGAGCAGGCCGTTACACTGCAACAAGAGACAGTAAGAGAGAGAGAGACAAAGAAAAAAAATGATATAACAATAAAACAAGCTAATCGGGTCGTCAATCGACAAAGATCTCCTCGCTTGTGATGGGTTAAGGAGCAGTAGTACCAAACCTCCTCTTGGCCTTCACCCGGAGCGTAACCAATAATGCCAACCTGATTTTCCTGCTAAGGCTCATATGCCAATGTTACCCAGGAATTTTTGCTTCTAAAGCTTACTGCTCAACCCTCTGCGCCACGTCAACGACAATACCCCTGCTTTGCTCTACAACAATAGTGCCTTCACCAACCTCAGTAATGCTTCCTCCCTTACCTTCCTCCTTTCCTCTTTAATTATCATCATCTTCTAGAATGGCCTTGCCCAAGCGGATAGCCAACGAGCGGCTTGGGATACTGCCTAAGTACTTCACCACAAACAATCCGAGCACTTTCCTTTGTAATTGTTTGCTAGAGCTCCTTCAACCTTTAACTCACAAAGAGCTCCTGAACGCGCTTCTTGGCGGCCTCAGAGATGACTTAACTGCCCTATAAATCTACCACTCTAGCTTACCAAAGAGAAAAAAAAAGAAAGAAAGTAGTATATATATATATTTTTATACACATGATAAAAAAGGGAGAAAGAAAACTAAAGGTAGGAGTGAGCAGAAGATCGCGGGAGAAGCAACTAACCGTAAGACCAGCATTTTCCCCTCTCAACCTATTCAAGAATACCGTAAGTTCATTCATGTGAAAGGAAAGAAAGAAGTAGATATATATATATGTATATATGATGATAAAAAAGAGAAGGAAAATTAAAGGTAGGAGCAAACAGAAGATCAGAGGAAAAGCAACCAACCTTAAGAGTAACATTTCCCCTCTCGGCCTATTCAAGATTGTCGTAAGTTCCTTTACACAAAAGGACAAGGCATTCCATTCTTGCCTTACATCCTTCCAATTCCTCTTCAGGTCATTAACAATGCCTCTTAAGGAGGACTGTACTCGCAATGCCTCGCCTGCCTCCTATTGAGTGCGAATGGCTGCCAACTTGACCTGATGAACCAACTGCTACCTTTTATCCATCAACTCAGTGATGTTACTTTGTAGCCTAATCCTCTCCTACCTCTCCTCATAAGTCTCCTTCTTTAGCTTGGCAATGCGAACATTCGACCACTCTAAGTCTTCATTGCCTTGACAAGGAAATACTAAGTTAATAATGACCACAAACTTGGGAAAACTACGAAATCGATAAGAAATGGAAAGTTGAACTCATAACCCCTCAAATCGACCTTGCAGATCTCATAACCTCAAAAAAGAACACCACGTCCTGCACCGATCAAAGGTATATAAGAAGAAGAAGAAGAAGAAGAAGAGAATAAAAAATAGGGAAATACTTCATACAATTTACGAGCCAAAAAATCTAAAACTGGATCCTTGTATCTTAGCTTGCTTAGTAGGGTTCTCACCTTAGTCTTCCCGTCCACAACAATAAGGTCCTCAGACATCCCTCAGCCAATAGCCACATCACTTTACTTAAGAGCCTTACCCCCTATAACATCAATCGGGCCTCAGCAGTACTCCTAATAAGTTGACCTCCAGCATTGACTAACCTAACAGGGTTGCTGGTGCTCATAACAGCCTCAACCCCATGAGACCCCTAACCAACGGTGGAAACAACAATAAGAGAACACCAAGGCAAACTCTACACCTCTAGTTACACCTTGAGTGATCAAGCACTTGAGGGAATATGAAAAATCGACACGTCGGGACCAGCAATAGGAGCCTCCTCACCACATTGCTTATGCCTCTAAGGACTCGATGACAACACAGCTCGAACCTCATTGATAATAGGGGCAGGTTAACCTTGCTCATAGCTACTAATAACTTGCCTCTTTGCGGTTACCTTCCTCTTGACAATGGTCTTCTTCCTCTTCTTAATCGAAGAGCCCGGCAGAGCTTGGCAATATTAATCATCTCCATCAGTTCATCTGTAAAAGCACAACAAAAACATCACTAGTAAAAATGATATCCAAAGCCTGCTATGTCGAGCCCACTTGCTAAGAATAAAATAAAAATATAATAGCAGGCTAGAATCTTCCCCATTAAGAGGTCAACTCGATAGGGTTCAAGGGAGGGGAGAAGAGAGAGAGGGGCTACATCCACAAAGATGAAGCCACACTTCGAAGAATAGGGGCCTTCTCGTGCTCATTAATTGGTGTATCCCTTAAAAAATTCCTTACCATGAGTGCAGCATTGAAGGGCTTCCACTCCGCTCCTCCATCACCTGCTCCAATGCCCTCAACCCCTTATCATCATACGACTTCAGCTTCAAAGGTTTTCTACCTTGGATGGGCTTACTCAACCCACCAAAAAACCGAACTCATGTCAGACACCCTCCTTCATTCCAACCACTCAAAACTCGCTCTTCCAATTGCATCCATTCGATGCAGACTCTTGGGATGCTTGGTAAGGTGCCATCACCCACCATTCGACTTCTTATATAAGAAATACCTTCGAAATAAGGTCGGGAAGGGCCGCATAGTCACGTTAAGGTAAATAACCTCAAAGGCCACTAGGATGCACTAGATATTGGATAATAATTAAGCTGGAAATAACCAATGATACTTGAAAAAATCCTTCTGGAATGTGGAAAAGGGCATCTTCAAGCCGAATTGGAACACCTTACTGTATAGAGTGAACCTTCGCCTACCAAGAAGGTAAACCTGATTCAAACCTAAAGGCATCATAACCTTACAGTGTTGAAGAGCTCCTCGCATCTCGTTTTAGTAGATGGGCTATAGGGCCTTTTTTGCAAGCTTGCTACGAATCCCATTTGGCCCATCACCCTCGCTTGCCTCAATGTGTAAAGGGAAGATGACTCCCTTTTCCAGACCATCGGAAGGATACTTATCCATAAGGCACCAATAGACCTTACTGGCCAACTCGCAAACGAATCCGAGTCTAAAATGGCCTGCTTCTCCACTGATACATAAACTTCACTGCACCCCCCTTCACGACCGCTCGCAAAAGCCGAACTGTTGCTCTCCAACCCATTGCCTTTGTCGAAGTTTGAGCTCCTAGAGTTCGAACCAGCCTCTACCTTCTATGCAATTCGTTGCATCATACTCTTAGACTCGTGAGAAAAAGACTGGGTAATAAAGTTACCTATGCCTAGCATCTTCTATAGGGACAAACAAGGGATAATGCTTGAAGAAACTTTTTTTTTCATGATAAATGAAAAAGGGAAAAAAAAAAGGAATGCTCTTTGTGTGAACAAACTCCCATAGGAAGGAGCACACATATATAAGAGGAGTGAAGGGGAGACTAAGAGGTTGCCTACGGCTTAACACTCGAGAACAGTGAGGCCTAGATGTCTTAGGCCCACAAGTACCACCAAAATATCTGAAACAATCATCGCGAGTGACACGAACCCTATCATGTCTCTTAAAAACCTCACAGGGCTTCCCCAATAAGTCTCGTGAGCACTAGACCAATGACGACTATCCAGCTCACAGTTGGGCGAGCTTTGGAGATGTGAGCCGGAATGACAACAATTCTTAAGGGGATACAACTCAAATAAGAAAAGCAATGTCAACAAGCTTAGGAAAATGCCAATGCCTAGTGACCGCCTTAATTTTCCTCATAACCTAAGTCCAGGGTGCTCACTCTCCTCATCCTCACACAATAAGAGATAGTATGTGTGTGTAGGGAAGGGAGGTACATTTGTTGACCGCAAAATATAGGCCATAGACCACTCGGCCCACTACCACCACACATGGGCCCTGAAGCCAAGAAGGTCATCAACCTTGCCAACCCAAGAAGAACATACCTTGGGTTGTGACCTACTAAGGAGAAGTTAGGATGCTACTTACACCACCAACCAAGGAGATCAACAAATGACCTCCTCCCGAGCCCAACCCGTAACACTACCTCTAAGGTCAACCTCTAAGACATCTCCGTAAGATTAAGCTCACCAATAATGTGACCTCCATGGACTCACTTAAAAAAACACATGCGTCCAACTTTAGGACCGATGGGGACATCACCAACTTAGCCACATGCCGCATAGCCACAACTACTCCATGTCAGGCGTGCTGTCATCTCGAGTGCTAGGTCAGCTACTAGATGGAGATTCACCATAATAGAAAAAATCTGGTATACCCATTTTGATATAGCCTTGAACTATAAATAACCCCTCCCCTTATGGGAGAGGGGACAGATCTAAGTGGATATTTTTTGAATCAGGAATAACCCTTGAACTAACGTAAGTACTAGAGTGACTGCGCCGGGTAACCCCTCAACACCCCTCTAATAGCTTTTTTGTGTTTGCAGGAGCCTATGTCTATAAGTTCACACGTGGCTTTTATTGATGAGATTAAGCATCACTTACATGATGAGTTTAATATGAAAGATCTTGGATTGACACAATTCTTTCTTGGTTTAAAGATATGTTGTTTCACTAATGGTATTTTAGTCAATCAAGGAAAGTTTATCATTGATGTTTTGGATTATGCTGGTATGACTGGTGCTAAGGTGATTAGTTAGGGATGCAAGCGGGGCGGGTCGTTATAGGGTACTTGATCGCCCAACCTGCTAAAAACCCTATAGGGTTTTGGGATTAAAAAAAACCCGATAAGTTATGATCGGGTTTTGGGTTTCTTATGTAACCCGTTAGGAAAACCCGACCCGGCATAAATTCAAAATATTAAAAAATTAAAAATAGTAAGTTATTAAAGCAATGATCCCATATATATTATATATATGTGAAAGTAAGTGGAAATGAAGTGTTTGCATCATATTATATGATATTATTGTCTAAAATTCATTCTTTCAATATAAGTGTTTGTATCATTAATAACTTAAAACAAAATTCTTTCTTTTGTTTTTTTTTTAAGAAAAAAATTAAAAATTTTGGAGTCGGGTTGGGTCGGGTTATGAGTTCCTTAAATCCTAACGGGTCGGGTTTTGGGATTGATAAAAAAAAAACTCGATAGGGTTTTTTTCGGGTTCTGGGACACCTATTAAGGACTCGGGTTGGGTTTGAGTTTCAAAAAACTCGCCCAGTTGCATCCCTATGACTAGTGCTAGGGCGACTAGTTCCCTTTGCCACAACGTTTAGTGTTAGACAACACTTCGAAGTCAAGTGAACTTCTTGATGATCCATCATTATATCGATGCATGGTTGGAGATTATTACACATGACTCTTACATGGCCTGGCATTGCATTTACTGCCACGTGCTCAAGTCAAATCATGTCCCAGCTGCATTCAGCTCATATGCAAGTTTTATTTTATTTACTTAGATACTTGAAAGGCACTATCACTTGGGTTGTTCTATTTTTTGTCCAATTCACTTGAGTTACATGGATTTTCTAACGCAAATTGGGAATCATCTTCACTTGACCGTAAACCTATCGCATGTTATTATGTATTTTTGGGTAATGCGTTGCTTTCTTAGAAGTCTAAGAAACAACCAATTGTTTCACCGTTAACTATTGGAGTTGAATATCATGCCTTAACATCAATGATTAGAGAGTTGTTATAGTTTTCTCACATTCTGTGTGATCTTAAAATGACATCATTTTGCTCATAACGCTTCGTTGTGATAATAAGTCAACATTATTAATTGCTAAGAATCCTTGTTGCATGGATGCACCAAGCATATAGACATTAGTATTCACCTTGTTAGAGATCATGTTGCATCTGGTCTTCTTTCACCTACCTATATATCAAGCGAAGAGCAGTTGCAGATGTTTTAATGAAGAGTCTTAATGTACTTAAACGTCAAGCATTCTGTGGCAAGTTAGGCCTTCAAGCAGCTCTAACTTAAGGGCGGTGTGTGGAGATCTTAGTTTGTAATTTATTTATTTTGACATGTGTCAATTTTGTATTAGTACATGTATAAAGCTATTGTAAATGGTTAGTTAGGGAGCTAGTTAAGTCGTTTATAAATAGCTACTTATCTTGACATTTGAACCTCTACGCGGAAATGTACCTTATATGAAATTTACTCACATCGATACATATAAAATACTCTGCTAGTTTCTTTGTTGTTTCTCAAACACCATCTTTCATTTTGTGTTACTCAGCTACAGGAAGAAACCCTAGCGACCTCCATGCAGTCTTCACCTTCTTGTCACCTCATCCCATACAAGGAACAAGTTCTTATTGGAGATGGGTTATGTTTGTCACGACCCAAAAGGTGGTATAGTAAGATTCCTCTAAAGTTGTCATACCACATATGCACCCACAACATGAGGATCGTCTTACAAGTCAGAATTTGCAAAACTCTAATTAATTATCTCACTGTTATACATATATGTGTTTAATTATTATGAAAATAGTTTTAACACTGATATTCTACAGACCACAAGGATCATAAAGTATCGGATGCCCTACCAAAAGATAAAATGAAGTAAAACTTGGTCTAAAGAAAACATCAATGACTTCGAGTAGAATCTCTAAATGTAGAAAGAAGGTTTTGAGAAAGAATAAAACAAGTCTAAGTTTTTTTTTTTTGTCTCAACTATATTTATCATGACAATTTCTTAATCATCTATCTAACTAGGCTTGACCTTTGGCACGCTTTACGCTCAGATCGTATCTCAATCCCAACTTTTGATTAACCTGCAAAATAAAATTGTTAGGGGGTAAGCTGCGTCTAGCTCAGTGAGCAATTTCCTCATATCACACATTCAAAGAAGTATTCAATTAATTTAATTAAATTCAACCATATGTTATGCATGAGCAAACACGTACGAGTCCAACAAATATACATAATCATTTGGAAACTATGAAGAGTATGGATTTTCACCCTTCGTAACTTGGGTTGGGAAAGTTCCATTATGCATTAGCTCTGGGTACCATCACCTTAGGTTTTTCACAAACATGATTTAAAAATTTTGGTTAGCTGGTTCTCCAAAGCATAACTTATTTACTTTGAGGTAGGTGACGAGTACATCTCACCCCTAAGCGATGAATTGTCGACTCGGCTCCCACTAAAGGGCTGCATTTCTCAATACGAACTAGTTCCCTAAAGCTAGAGTAGGGCCTATAGTGTACCACCCCGATCACAACCACACCCGTTTCATTGCATGATGCTGATGGCCTTTAGAGGATACGAGTCATGTGATGCATGAATTTATTTTATTTTGTTCAAGTCGAATGTGATTAGATTCATTAAGGGTGATTAACCAATTAATTGCAAATACTCACATAAACAATTTTTAAAATTGCAACATGCAATTGAATTCTCTTTTTATTAAAATATCTTGCCAAGTACTATACAATATCAATCACATGCACAGATCCCAAAACCCCATGCAACTTAATTTATATAAATTAAATAAGGTGCAACTAATTACAAGCACAAACAAGTATAATAATCATAAGAAAAATACTCACTTTGATATGTTATGATCTAATCATAGTAATCATCGGGGAGGTCTATGGTAGACTTTTATCCATCTTAATGCTGCAATGATATGGACATCTTATAAGAAAGAACTCAATTAAATGAAATTATATACTTAAGGTATAGTATAGGTCATTCTTTTGGGATTTTGGTATCAAAATCTTAATCAAATTTTCATAACCTATAGTAGATTTCATGTCATTTTTCATGTACTTTCTAATGGTGATATTCGTTTAGTCATTTACTTAGTGTATAAACACAACCTACTTATTTTGTACTATTGTCACTCGTTGCTTATCGAAGCAAATTTTGATGTTGTATTTTCAAGTTTATCTTATAAGTAGCATAATATATATATATATATAAATATATTTTTCCTCATATGGGTATTTTGTTTTATTTTATATATATTGTAAAGTGTGTTCATGCAAGTTTTATTACTTTATCGAGTCTACACACTTTCTCCTTTACGTTTCTATAATGTTTATTTTCCTATAGACATATTATTTTATTTAAAAGTTATACATTGGTTAAATTCTTTAATGAAAGCACGTCGAGTTAACATTCATGAGGGTGGGTGGGTGTGTATATATATCATATGTGAAGCTATCTTTCCTGCAAGTTTATGAATCCAATTCTGCAATCCTTCTTAGTGAGACATCCTAAGAAGGAACCTAAGCAATTTGCTAACCTAGCTTTTATCCTTTATTCATGACTTGTATTTGTATACCTTAAAACTGTAGAACATGTAATAGGTAGAATGGCAAAAAGTACGAGTAATCAAGATAGTATTATAATAGTATGGTAGCAGCAGCATTCGACACCTTAACATGCGCCCATCACTATTAGCCTAAAGTTATGTTCCTTCATGTTTGTTTACTATGTGTGGAGTATTTTCCTATGTTCACTTGTCATCACTTCCTAAGTCCTATAGTCGCTAGCTGATACGTGTCAGGCATAAAATTTCGAATTTACTATTATATTGTCTGCCTTATGACAGAACCAGCAGACATGGATCATTTGGCTATCCTTTTTGTCTAACTCAGGTGAACCCACGTTTCTTGATCCGGAGTCCTTACCATTACTAGGAAGACCTCTACAGGTAAGGATCAATATATACATATATATAACCATTTTGTGCCTATTAGTAGCTCTTTTCTCCAAGAGAAAAAATATATAGTGCTACGTCAAAAAGAATTTATATACACAATATAGTATAGGATAAAAGAAAAGCTCGTTTGGTAGAACTTACGTGTGCACCGAATTAGGTTCCTTCCTGCAAGCTCCAAGGTTACGCTTTGAAGCTTATTCTACATGACTTGTCTTAGCTGAAAGTAACCAAGGATGGAGGAAGTGGTTGCGAGGGAATAAGCTGTAAAGGGGAGAGAATATATAACAGACAAGTCATTGGTTACTTACGATGGAGTAGTGATTTATCTTCCGATAAGTTCGATCAGTAGAGTTAGGCGAGGAAGGAGAGAAATTTTTGTGCTGCAATCTTCTGCCGCTTTTTGGCACCTCAGGGAGGAAAATTTACTCAAGAAGGGAACTGATATTAACCTAAACTAGAGGAGGAAGTTGAGTTGAAGTTACAGTTTTTAGTCGATAGAGTGCGCACGATTCATTGCTGTTTTGGACGCTAAAAGCAGGAGACTTCAAGGGCTAAAGAAGCATGATTCTGTGAGCTTTGGATGGGAGCATTTGTCTTGTCTTGTTGATGTATTCTTTTGTGGAAGGAGAGAAACTAAATAAATGAATGAATGAATAAAAGCTGTAGGATCCATTAGTTCGTACTTGCTCATCAGCTAGGGTGATAAAAAGGTCATTAGTCATGTGCAAAAGACAAAAGTATCAACTAGATTTCATGTGCAAGATGATCTCATTGAATTATGACTTTGGTAGTTTATAGCCATTGGGCTCTCCTTTCTGTTGTACTTGTTGAGTCAGAGTTCCTCTATTCGCTTGTTTTAAGGTGCAGCAGCTTTTCATGGCTTGAGTCTCCTTCACTCAAGGAGTCAAAGGCTACTCAGAACATCCATCAATCTTACCCACTCCTTCACGAGAGGGGGTGATTGATTTGTGAAGTCTGCAAGTTTTTGGTCATGTTTGTAACGTCGGCTGAAAAGAGAAGGGGTGATAGGAGGTGGAGAGCTGTTTGGAAGTCAGGTGCGATTAGGGATGCAACGGGGCAAGTTTGGGATGGGTTTTGTAAAACTCGAACTCGATCCGAGTCTTAATGGGTGTCCCAGAACCCGAGAAAAACCTTATTGAGTTTTTTTTTATCATTTTCAAAACCCGACTCTATCCAAGATTTTCAATTTTTTTTCTTAAAAAAAAAAGCAAAAGAAAGAATTATGTTTTAAGTTATTAATGATACAAACACTCATATTGAAAAAATGAATTTTAGACAATAATATCATATAAAATTATGCAAACACTTCATTTCCACTTACTTTCACATATATAGAATATAAATGGATATTTGCTTTAATAACTTAATATTTTTAATTTTTAATATTTTGAATTTATGCCGAGTCGGGTTTTCCAACGGGTTATATAGTAAATCTAAAACCCAACCCAATGACTTATCGGTTTTTTTTTTTTTAATCCCAAAATCCACCCCAAAATCTTATAGAGTTCGATCCTATAGAGTTTCTAGAGGGTTGGGCGGTCGGATACCATATAAATATAACGACCCACCCCCCTTGAATCCCTAGGTGCGATTGTCGTTGATAGGCTGCAGGCGTAGCTTTCATTAATTCATTTTAAAGAGGATGTGGCAGAAGCTTCCTTTGCTTCACTTCTTAATTTCCGCTGCATCGACATAAAGCAAACAGAAGCTAGCTACGTTGCTGGCTATGACAAGAAATTGTATGTGATTTAACATTCTAAAGTTAAAATGTAGCAGGAGCTTTGTTTTGGGTCGTACTTTGCTGAAGCTTGCCACCTTCTTGTAGTAGGCTTGTGACGTGGCTGCTGCTATTTGGCGTGAAAAGCTATGACAGGTGTGTTGCATTTGAATATCCCAAAAGCTGGACGTGGCTGCTGAGATTTTCATGAAATTCTGCAGTGGCTGAGGCTTGTAGGTGTCATCTCTTAACTCTTCTAGGCAGTAATCATTAATTGAACTTGGGGGGCTAATTGCTTTTGTTGTTCTTTGCAGCTGGTACGGTGCTTTCTTGACGTGAGAGCTGCGCCCCTGTCGTCTCGACAAGGGAAGCCTGGCTGATGTTTTAGCGCGTAGGGCCTCTTTGGATTGTCAGTTTTTTATCAGTATCGATTTATTATCGGTTTAATATTGGTTGCGTATCGATTCAGTATCAATTCAGTATTGATTTAGTTTGATTAATTTATAAATAAAACTGCTAATTTTTCATTTGTACCATATCAGTATCAGTTTAATATTAGTTTAGAATCTGTTTGACACTAAAACAATACTAAAATGACAAACCAAAAAGGCTCACTTGCAAAATTTTAGGAACTTCATTGTGGTTGTTACCCAAGGATGAGCGTGTCTTGTCTTGACTAAAGTTTGATTTGGCATTTTCTTCCTAGCTGATAGGATGTTCGTGGGAAGCTGCACTGGTGGTTGTGAGCTTGAGGAAGAAAACCAGAAAGCTATGAAGAAGAAAAATATCTTCGTATATTATTACTGAAGAGAACAGAGTCTATATACAGAGACAAACAAACTCTAATCAACTCTCACAAAGAAACCAATAAACTAAAGACAACTGGACCTATCAAAACTTGCCACATGGCAAATATATAAATATATTTCACATTCCCCCCTCAAGGTGGAGCCGATGCAAGGCCCAACTTGGAACAAAAAATAGAAAGACGGGAAGCAGAAACAGATTTGGTGAAGACATCCGCAAGCTGGGAATGAGAATTAAGATAAGCTGGTTGTAAAAAACCACTATCAATATGATGACGAAGAAAATGTAAATCAACCTCAATGTGCTTAGAACGTCCATGAAGACAAGGATTTGCAAGGCAGACTTATTATCACAATGCAAAGGAATGGGCAAAGATAGAGGAACATGAAGGTCATTCAACAAATACGAAATCCATAAAAGTTCCTTAGTTGTAGTAGCAAAACTCGGTATTCAGCCTCGGTAGTAGATGTACTAACAGTATTTTGCTTCTTGGTTTTCCATGAAATCAAAGCGGAACCCAAGAAAATACAATACCCTGTTAAAGAACGCCGATCCAACATTGTAGATCCCCAGTCAGCATCAGAAAAACCTTGTAAAACAAGAGAATTATTGGCAGAGTAAAACAAACCAAGATCAGAAGTTCCTTTCAAATAACGCAAGACATGATGAGCAGCAGCAAGATGATCTGTACAAGGATGATTGAGGAATTGACTAAGAAGTTGAACAGCATGAGAAATGTCAGGACGTGTAATGGATAGGTATAGAAGGCGGCCAACCAAGCGACGATAAGTAACAGGATCAGTAAGAAGTTGTCCTGCATCACGTTGAAGTTTCAAACCAGTAGGTAGAGGTTGAGATACCGGTTTGCTACCAGACAGGCCAGCATCCAAAAGAAGATCAAGAATGAATTTCCTCTGATGAACAAGTAAACCAGCAGACGTGCGACACAATTCCAAGCCCAAAAAAAAACGAGCAAGACCAAGATCCTTAATAGTGAAAGCCACATGAAGCTGTTGTTTCAATACAGAAATTGCATCAACACTTGTTCCTGTCAACATCAGATCATCAACATATAAAAGAACAACTGTAAATTCGTTGCCTATATGTCGTGTGAAAAGAGAGTAATCAGCCTTTGATTGAGTAAATCCATGACGAATTAAAAATTGACAAATCTCCACATTCCATTGTCTAGAAGCTTGTTTAAGACCATAAAGAGATCTCTTAAGTTTGCAAACTTGCTGTGGTAAAGCCTTAGTATATCCTGGTGGCGGTTTCATATAAATTTCCTCATGCAAAAAACCATGTAAGAAAGCATTATTGATGTCTAATTGGTATAAAGGCCATCCACGAGCTACAGCAACAGCAAGTAATACACGAACAGTGCCTAAACGAGCTACTGGTGAAAAGTATCATGATAATCTTGTCCTTCCACTTGAGTATATCCTTTAGCCACTAAGCGTGCTTTATAACGCTCAATAGAACCATCGGGTTTATATTTAATCTTATAAACCCATTTACAACCTATAGCTCGTTTATTCAAAGGCAAAGAAGTAAGTTCCCAAGTATCATTCAACTCTAAAGCTTCCAACTCCTTTTGCATAGCTGAAACCCAATTCGGATCCTGTGAAGCTTGACTATAACAGTAAGGTTCATTAGATGTTAAAACATGGGCTAAAGAGGCAACATAATCTGGTGGATAGTTAGCAAAAGTATTAGAAGAAAAGAGAGGATATGGTGTATGAGCAGAAGTAAGAGAATCAGCTGAAGTGATATGAACTGAGTGAACAAAGTCATTTAGCCAAGTGGGAGTTTTACGTTGTCTAGAAGATTTGCGCACATCAGATAAATGAGAAGTAGCAGGAGGAAGAACAGAAGTATCATCAGAAGTAGAAGACAGACCAGGAATCGATGGAGACAGAGAAGAAGATGCATCAGTAGAAGTATCATCAGAAGGAAAAACAAGGTGAGTGTTTGGAATATGTGTATATGCAGAAGACTCAGAAATAGAAGCAGATTTATAAGGAAAAATGGACTCTTGAAAGATTACATCTCGACTCACAACTATCTCGAGTGTGTAAATTGAATAACTTGTAACCCTTTTGACCAGCAACATAACCAAGGAAGAGACATTTAACACCACGACTATCAAATTTATCTCGTAAGTGTTTAGAAGTAGTAACAAAACATTGGCAGCCCATGACCCTTAAATTGTCATAAGAAGGCTTCACTCCAAACAAAACTTCATGAGGAGATTTCCAGTTTAGAGATGACAATGGCATTTTATTAATAAGGTAAGTGGCTGTAAGAATGCATTCACCCCAAAACTCTTTGGGTAAATTAGCATGAATTCTCAAAGCTCTAGCTGTATCTAGTAAATGACGGTGTTTACGCTCAATTCTACCATTTTGTTGTGGTGTATATGTCATGGTACGTTGATGTATAATGCCTTTGCTATTGAACAAATGTTGACAAGAATGAGACAAGAATTCAGAACCATTATCAGTCCGTATATATTTGGGAGTGACCGAAAAATGATTAAAAAGATAGTTCAAAAAATGAGAGACAACATTAGAAGTTTGAGACTTGTTATGAAGCAAATAAGTCCAAGTACTTCTAGAAAAATCATCCAAAATAGTGAGGAAATATTTGGCACCTGAAATAGATGAAACATGATATGGGCCCCAAATATCCATATGCAGTAAAATAAATTTGGCAGAAGAAGAACTATTACTGCGAGGAAAAGGAAGACGATGTGCTTTCGATTCATTACAAGTTTCACAAACAAAGTCTCTCATATCAAGAGATTTACAAAAATCAATGTATTGTAACTTTGAACAAGAAGAATGACCAAGTCTTGCATGAAACAAATGCAAGAAATCAGATAATTACAAGACAAATTGACAGAAGATACTTTCTGATGTGCAATTATTTCTAAACACATAAAACTCTAACTAATGTTGACTTGATCACATACAATCCATTATTTGACTCAGCTTTAACTAAGACTTCCTTAGTGATCTGGTCCTGAAAGACAAGGGAAAAAGAATCAATAATAGCAACGATGGAAGTATTAGCAAGAAGCTTATGCACGGAAAGAAGGTTTTGAGTAAAATCTGGGATATAGAGAACATTGTGTAGAACTAGTTTGTCAGTAAGTAAAACATCACCAACAATACTAACAGACTTAGTACTACCATCAGGTAAACGAACAAGGATAGGTATGGATAGTGTTTTAGGTTTTACAAGTAAAGATTGATGAGGTGTAATGTGGTCACTAGCCCCGGAATCACAATCCAAGAACCAAAACTGTTAAAAAAACATTAAATAGGACGAAAAAGGTTTATTACCACAAAGTTGACCATATTAACAACAGCATCTTCTGAAATTTGCTTGTTGTCCTTGAACATTTTCATCAACTCATGACAAACTTCACAAAACGTTTGTCAGTTCCTACACCCATGACAGCTGATCGTGAATCCTGAGAATTAGTCTCAACAAATCATCCAAAGGAGTTTGCTGCAAAGAATGATGTATAGGAGTGGAAATATCAGAACCACAAGCAGCAACCATAGAGAAAACCAGTATTATACACTGATGCCAATCTGCCTTGTGGTTTTGAAGTAATACGCTTCCCTTTAAACCAATCCGATAAAACCAACTAGTTGAAAGCATGTTTCAACAGCATGACCTTTGGATTTGCAATGCTTGCAAAACAACTTACTATTAACATTTCTCTTCCTCCTATCAAAACTTGCTCTGGCGTGTTCACTCCTATTAGTATGAAAAGCTGCTGCATCTAGATTTCCAAGACTAGATGTAATATGCTTTTGTCTTTCCACTTGTTGTACCAAATAGAAAAGCTCTATTCACATTCGGCATAGGATCCATAGACAAAATATGATTTCTAACTGATTCAAATCCCTCATTCAATCCCATTAAGAATTGCATCAGTTTAGTATTTGACTCAAACTCAATGATTTTCCCTTTCAATCACACGTACAATACTCAAGACGACCACAATTACAAGTTGGATATACATGCAAAGCTTGAAGCTCATCCCAAAGCCTTTTCAACTTATTATAGTAAATCCCTACCGACTGATTTCCTTGTCTTACAGTACTAACTCATGTTGAATCTGAAAGATTAAAGGACCACTGCCTTATCCGTATTGTTCACTAAGCTCACACCAAAGATCACAAGCAGTTTGAGCAAACAAATAATTCTGAGCAATTTCATTTTGCATTGAGTTAAGTAACCAACTCCTAACCATATTGTCACATCTTGTCCAACGAACAAAATGTAGTGAATTCTCATTAGGTCTCTCAATTGTTCCATCGATAAACCCTAACAATTAGCACTTAATCCAATTTTTATAGATCGACTCCATGCCAAGAAATTAGAGCCACTAAAGAGGACACTACCTATAATCATATTAGGCATATCCGAATTTGACAGAAACAAAGGATCAGATAAAGGCATCCATTTGATTTCTTCGATTCAAATCAGTTGATACATCCATAGGAGAAAACAAACTTACGAAGGTATGAAAGGAACAACAGATCTACTAATGTACGAAAATGAAACAGCGAAATACCTCAAGTTCATGCTCTGATACCATGTGAGCTTGAGGAAGAAAACCAGAAGCTATGAAGAAGAAAAATATCTTCGTATATTATTACTGAAGAGAACAGAGTCTATATACAGAGACAAACAAACTCCAACCAACTCTCACAAAGAAACCAATAAACTAAAGACAATTGGACCTATCAAAACTTGCCACATGGCAAATATATAAATATATTTCACAGTGGTCTTCCTTAGCTCTAGGTGTCCATACCTAATTCTTCTAGGTGGTGGTTATGTTTTAGGTGATTTCATGTCCAGTGCCTATTTGTCCTGCTGCTAAGGCATGATTTAATTGTGCTGAAATCTTAGGTTGATTGGGCGTCGACAATTATATAGAGCGGTTGAGGACTAGCAGCTTTTTAGAACTTTTAAGCCTTCACATTCTTATGGCTTTGGCTGTTTCATTGGAAATGTTCTAAGCAAGGTCCAACAATCTTCTTTTAATTTTATCTCTTATTCTTGTCACTTGAAAATTAGTAAGGATTGTGCACAGCTATCCAATTCTCTCCTTTTTTTCTCCAATATGTGTCGTGTCATGCTTATTTGGCGGCTTTTTGCAGCTGGTGCAGTCCTAGAGAAACTGTAAATAGTCGTTGTAGTTCTTTTTGATATCATATTATAAGTTTTGTGGTTATTATAATTAAATTTCCTAATAGATTTTTGTATGGGCAAATCAGGGTATTTTGGAGTTGATTCATAATAAAAAAAGGATTCAAACTATTACTTTATAGGTTTTACTTTTATTGTGTACATTAAAATGATTAAAAAAATGATATTTACAATTAGGAATCAAGGTATTAATGGCTATTGGAAATATCACCAAAATTTCTCTTAAAACTTGCAGGCTTGATTTTGGGTAGTTTGTCTAATGGTTGATGCTATCACTAACAAAGTTGATTTATTTAATATGTATAGGAATTTATTTATTTTTAATATTTAAGGGTGTCTGTTATATTTACTTTCAATATATAGGTACTCAGATTTTTAAGACCAAATATAGTTATGAAGAATCTATTTACATTTCCAATTTTAACTATTTTCCGATATTATATTATCATTCATAATAAGGCATCATATTATTATTATTATTATTTTATTATTATTATTATTATTATTATTATTATTATTATTACTACGTTTATAACATTACTTTTATAATGTCATAATGTGATGTATAATTACATATTATTATATGCTATAACAACATGATCATTAAATATTTTTCAATCTTATCATAAGTATTAAATGATAAGGATAATACTATGATAGTCGGTTAAAGTTATAACATAAATGATAATATGGCAATATATATTACTATAATTACATAATTTAGTAATATAATAATTGGATCTTATATAATTAATGTTGTTAACTTATCATAAGCGTTATAACATATGGATATAGTATTGGTTATTTAGTAACCATTGCAATGATATTTACAAACTTATCCTATCGATATTATTATGATATATCATGTTAAACATTGATAATTATGACATACGTCAACTATCATCATGCGATCATGTATCTAAATATTATATGACATTAAGAATAAAGAATCTAAAGTTCTATGGAATACGTCATTGGCATATCATACTACAATTACTGCTCGTTCGCTTCACTGTAATTGCAATTTCATTACAGTCTTATTCCTTACGAATAGCTATTACGCTATTTAGTTCATTGAATAGCGATTTTACAATGAATCCCTATCACACAAAACATTGAATATCCATTCTTTATTCAAGCCTATGAATACCAATTCAATGTTGGAAGTGTCTTTTTTTTCAAAATACCACCATTTAAATAGAAAATTAATAAAGAAAAATTTTATTATGGCTCTATTCCATTCCTCCGTAATATAAATTCCATTACAACCTTATTCATTCAGCGAAGTGAACAAGCCGTTAATGTTTATTATTGTCCTTCTACTTGCAAAAGATTTGTATTATATTTTGGAGTCTTTTAATTTATTCCATTTGATATTTCCAAGAGCGTTATTTTATTATCCAAAGCAAGAAATTATTGAATTATTACGTATTGTCATTTTAAAGTTAGAGAAATTCATAATCCATTTTAAAGAACTAGCTCCTACATCTTTGTAATTGAATATTACATTTTATTTCTTGAATTGTTTAAAATATATTAGCTTCTCACTAATTACTTTGGCAATATTTAGATTTGTGAAGGAAGAAAAAAAATTAGAGCAAATTTCTCTAACATTTACTTTAAAGTTTCTTATAATTCTAGAACTACTTTGGTAATTGTCAAGAATTTGGTTTATGTTAAATCGGGGTTTTACAGTGTTCATACAGAGACTACGGAGAAGTCCTATCGACAAGTTATCTAAAGGTACGACTTTGGACTTCCATACCAACAAGAACATCTTGGAGGAGGTCGCCATCATCTCTCTAAAGTGGCTATGCAACAAGATTGTTGGATTTTCTACCCACTTGATGAAGCTTATTCAAAAGGGATCGGTCCATGGAATCTCCCTTAACCTCCAATGGGAGGAGCATAAGAGGAGAATGGACTTCGTGTTAGCCTGGCTATCAATAGATCATATTAGGAAGTTTACATTGACATGTTTTTTACTTTTTATGAAATCCCATTATTATTGGCTAATTTTGTGGGAGAATTTAATGTTTTTATACTGGTATTTTTTTTACTTTCTCATAATAGCTTTTTTCTAAGCTATATATAAAAGCTTTTCTCTGTATATTGAAAATAAATGAATGAAATACTAATTTTCATCATCATAGGGCTTGGTAAAAGAAAAAAACAAAATAGATAGGGAGAGATAGAGAAATGGAAGAACATCATTCCGTAATAGAGCATTCTCAAGGAGATAATTCAATTGTTGAAGACCTTGCCTCTAGAATATCACAAATGCTGAATCAAACAACAACCCCAGCATCTTTAGCTTAGGAGCTTGGTGTAGCAATGATTGGTATCAAGTTGAATGGTACCAATCATGGCTTTTGGTCCCAAGTCGTCGAGATGTATATCTCAAGCAAGGACAAACTAGGATATATAGATGGAAATCTGCCACAACCCAAAGAGAATGATCTTACTTTTAGAAAATAGAGAACTGAGAATGCAGTAGTGAAACGATGGTGGATTAATTCTATGGATCCAAAATTAATCGACAACTGTATCACATTCCCAACAGCAAAAGCATTGTGGGATGTTGTTGCTATGACATTTTTCAATGGCAGTGATACCTCATAGGTCTATGATATTGGGAGAAAGATGATGAAGCTCAAACAAAGTGGAAGATCTATTGAAACATACTACAACAAGCTACAAGGCCTTTGGAGAGATATTGATGGACAAGATGATTAGCTTGATAATATCTGAGGTGGTGTGCTCCAAATTTAACCACTTCTTATAGTGGAGCAGCCTATGCACTTGTTTGTAGGGAAGATCTATGGCAAGCAGTGGTGTTAACAAGAGGAGGAGAAGATACTAGTGCAGTTATGTCGTCAAAAGGTAGGTAAAAGTCACAATAGCCGCTTTCATTTCAAACCTTGCCTAATACTCCAATGAAGTTAAAGTCATTAAGAAAGCAGGGGTTGCACACATTATGGGAATATGAAACATACTAAGGATACTTCTTTTAAATTATACGGATATCTATAATGGTGACATGAACTCAAAGGAAAAAAGAAAAGTAAGCTCGTGTAGTAGAAAATAATGGCTAAGTTGTATTCATGAATACTGAATCTTAACTATCCCTAATACCATAAGGAACTCTTCTCCAACTACCATATCATAAGAGAACATCTCTCTTGCTATTACAAATAAACCCACCATTGATTCAAGTAGCAATGATTGGATTATTGATTCAGGAGCAAGTGATCACATGACTTTTGATCAAAAGACTTAGTTGCAACTACTCAACCAAAATTGACTTGTGTTGCTAACGCTAATAGGGTGACATATCCAGTGCAGGGGCTGGAATAGTGGTATTTACACCTTCCTTTGTTTTATCAAATACTCTATTGGTCTCATCTTTCTCAAGCAAGTTATTATTTGTAGGACAAGTGACTAAGGAATTGAAATGTTTTGTACTAATGTATCCAAGTTTTTATCTGTTTTAGGATTTTCGGGAAAGAGATTATTGGTTGCGGTACTAAAAGAAATGGGCTATATTACATAGATGATTTTAATCCTAGAAGAGTTAATATTATGGGTCGAATTGGTGATCGACAGAGATGGACTTGGTTATGGCATCATAGACTTGGACATCCATCTTTTTGCATACTCGAAGCACTTGTTTCCAAGTTTGTTCTCTAATTTACATGAATTTGTTTTTAAATATGAGAGTTATATTTTAGCCAAGAGTCATTGTATCCTTTATCCAATAAGTTTGAAAAGATGTAAGACACTATTTACATTAATGCATTTAGATGTTTGGGGTCCAACTCTATTTTAATCTCTTCGGGAATTAGAATGGTTTATAACATTCATGGATGATTGCATGAGAATGACTTAGCTTTATGTATTAAAAAATAAAAGTGAAGTGTTTGGAGTCTTTCGTTCTTTTCATAATATAATAATAACACAAATTTAAGCTAAACTTCAAATTCTTTAATCTAATAATGGTGGAGAATATGACAATAAGGAGTTCAAAGAATATTTTCAAGCACATGTTTACTACATGAAACCACTTGTTCTCGTATGCAAAATGGTGTTACAGAAATGAAAAATGGACACATTCTTGAAACAACAAGAGCTTTGTTAACATCACCTCAACAATACTGGGCAGATGTAGTTGTAACTGCTGTTTACTTATTGAATCAAATGCCATCTCGAATTTTAAATTTTGAGACTCCACTACAAGCTTTTACTCACCATGTGCAATTACTTTCAAATTTAATGCATCTGCCTAAAGTGTTTGGATGCGTTGCTTATGTTCATCTTCATAAAAACCAATGAACAAAATTGGATCCATGTGTTGTTTGTAGTGTTTTTCTAGATATACATCACATAAAAAAAGGTTATCAGTGCTAGGATTTTACTACTAAATGCTTATATACTACAATGGATATCACTTTTTTGGAAAGAAAGAATTTTTTCAAAAATTAGATCCAAATTCTTATCGTCATAGAGAATAGAATATGGATGTTTAGGAAAATTGGCCACCCTTTGAAGATGCCAAATTGGAATCAAGACATGATAATATTCAAAGTAGTTAGAAGAATCTTATAATAGGACATGGAGAAGAAAATAATGTCCCTCAAGTAAGAAGTAAACAAGAGCAACCCCCAACTATGCCAGAACCTCGGTTATAACAAGAACTCCCGATAGAGCAAGCACCAGCCCATTTCTCCCACTTTAGTACATGACCACTCCCCTAAGAATATTCCAGAGGTACAATCTCTAAATTCTTCTCCAAGTGATTCCAATGATTTTACTGGCTATAGATTACCTGGCAGACATAATTGTGGCAAGCTACAAAGTCGGTATTCGCTAGATATTATTGGAGATAAGAAGAGAAGGGATCCAATTGCCAACCATGTTTGCACCCAAGGATTATCACCACCACTGAAAGCCTTTGTGCACACTTTTTAGCTTAATAAGTTCCAAATACTATACAAAAAGCCTTAAATAAACCCAAATGGGTTGCAACAATTAATGAAGAGATGATAGCATTACAAAGAAATGATACATGGAAGCTTATGTCATTACTCGAAGGAAAATAAATTGTGGGATGCAAATGGGTTTTCTCTATTAAACACAAGGTAGATGGGTCAATAAAAAGGTATAAGGCAAGATTAGTGGCAAAGGATATACTCAGACATATGGAATAGATTATCATAAAACTTTATCGCCGATAACAAAGTTAACACTATTAGAGTTTTGTTGTCTCTTGCTGTAAATCTTGATTGGTCATTGCACTAGTTTGATATAAAAAATGCATTTCTACATGGGAACCTAGTAGAAGAAGTCTATATGGATATACCATCTAACTTTGTCAGTTTATCATAAACAAGAGTTGTATGCAAATTATAGAAGGCATTCTATGGACTTAAAACTGTCCCTTATAGCATAGCTTGGACCAATCAGTTTAGCAATGAAAAAGCATGGCTTTAAATAGAGCAATTCTAATCATACTCTTTTTTTGAAACATCGAAAAGGGATGGTGACAATTTTGATAATTATGTTGATGATATGATAATTTCAAGAAATGATAAGGAAGAGATGTCTAGTTTACAGGAACACTTGGCTGTTAAATTTGAAATGAAGAATCTTGAGGGACTAAAATACTTCCTAAGTATTGAAGTATTTAGATCAAATCAAGGTTTTTTTTATCATAAAGAAAATACATCCTTGATTTATTTGTAGAAACATGGATGCTTGATTGTAAGCCTATAGACACGCCAATGATTCAAAATCATGGATCTGGAGATCACCTAAACCAAACACCCACAAATAAAGAAAGACCAACGACTTGTAGGGAAATTGATTTACTTATCTCACACTAGACTGGATATTGCCTATGCTGTAGCCTTAGTGACTTAATTCATGCATAATCCAAGCAAAGATCATATGGAGTTGTCTTTTAAATTATGAGATACTCAAAGTCATCTCCAGGAAAATGACTTATGTTAAGAAAATATGAGCATGTAAATGTTCATGGCTATATAGATGTAGATTAGGCTTAAAAGTGGCACCAGTAGAAGATCTACATCAGGTTATGTCACTTCCATGGGTAGAAATTTAGTCACTTAGAGAAGTAAGAAACAAAAAGCAGTTGTGTTGTCTAGTGACTAAGGGACTTTGTGAACTTATTTGGCTTAAGAGACTATTGGAAGAAATTAGATATTCACTTAGTTCCACAATGAATCTATTTGTGATAATAAATCAGCCATAGAAATTGCACAAAATCTAGTCCAACATGATAGAATAATACATGTCAAAGTAGTAATTTAATGTCTTTAGACTAGTGTTTTTTTACTTTCTTATAATAGCTTATATTTTTTACTTTCTTAGAATAGCTTATATTTTTTACTTTCTTTGAATAGCTTTTTCAAAAAGTTGTATGTAAGAGCTTTTCTCTATACGTTGAAACCAAATGAATGAGACATTAATTTTCACCACTTTATGCCTGATGTGCTAGCAATTAAAACTAAGAAAATTAAGGTCGACAAGAAGACTCTTGAGATGCTTAGTGCTCTCAGTATGTCTAATATTCCGGGATTTTCTAAAGTTGAACCACGAGTTATTCCTACTTAGATTTTTACTATAGTGAACCCAAAAGATATTAGGAATGATGGGTTGTTTGAGACCAATATCCTAGATGTTTTATTTGATTCAATATAAGGAGGTTCATTGATGTTTGCAAGCATTATATCTCAGATAGTATAAAACATTTAATAATGTTTCCCTTTAAAAAAATTACATTACCTTTTGCTTTATATTTATTTATATATATATATATTTTTTTTTTTTTTGTGTTCTCTTAAGGAGACAAGGTTGGTGGACTTGCACCAACCTCATCTCTTTAAGAAACCAGCTTAATTTGCCTAAAATTGAGATTATTTATGTGGCAATGACATTTCATAAAATTATTAGTCATTTAGTCTATCATTTTATTGAACACAATAAGCTTTCCACAATGAGCAAATTATTGTAAGAATGCTCTTTATCATAATATGACCATACTTATTGTGATGATAACTTTTTGTCCCAACAAGATGATACGACGATAATAAAAATTAGTAACAAAGTATTTTTGCTGCAATATGTATTTTATTTTTGCCACAATATGATGAAAAAATTCATAATAGGACTCATTGATAAAACCATTTTTGTTACTAAATTTCCATTAATTTCATATATAGTGACAAATGGGTTTTTATTGTCACAATTTTTTTAAGGTTTAAACTAAGACATTCGCATTTCATCACAAGTATAGTACAATTTATGATGAAATTCTAATGGTCCAAAATATTTTTGTTACAATATAGAAAATTTCTTGTAGTGGCAAGACACAAGTTCATCGACGTTGAATTCTCTACCCAGTCTCTTATTTTCTTCGTTTGCTAGCTCTATTCTCTCTCAAAACACACCCATTGAATTCCTCACAACTTTAATATAATTAAAACTTGATGTTTATACTAAATATGAAGAAAGTGAAACTCAAAACCAATTTCCTAGGAATCAAAGCTATAATTTTATGGCATTATTTATAAAATCGTCTCAAAGCCTCACTTGAAATTACACCACGAGTCTCTTTTATGTCAATGTTTTTAGTGTTTTTCCTCCTTCATGCTATGGGTATTTGTTGTTTTGTTTGTGTGATGGTTGATTTTTTATTTAATACAATTAAATTGTTTGGTTTTCGTTTAAATTTTTCATATTTTTCAAGCATAAATCAATATGCATACAATTTGTTCGTTAAAATTCCCAATAGGGCTTTTTTATCTAAATAAGTTACCAAAATAATTGTCAAAATTTATATAAATAAATAACCAAAATATAATTCAATTTCATTTCTTCCATTATTGAATTTGTCATTAATCACTAAGTGATGGTAATCAATCCCGTTATCTAGAAAGTTGCATTATTAATACCAAATCCATTGTCCATCACCGAGATATTGTTGAATTATGAATATCCGTTGCTCTACTTTAAATAGTTTCCCAGTTTAATTGCCACAAAATATGAGTGCTCAAATAAGAAATAATTTTCTATATAAATTCCTTACTAATAATTACTACTTAAATGTGGAAAACTGAAAATAGTTACCAATATATCGTATGTACATTGGGTATAAAAGAGGCGGTACTTGTATGTATATTTGTACAAGTATCGTGTTTAATATGTTAGTATGAGCTAGAAACCTTCCTTGTGATCCCTATAATTTTGGAGTCAAAGATTTAGATTAGCTAATATAGTAATACCGTGTATAATAGATATATTTTCTTTTTATGTATACTTGTCCTTTTTTTTATGTATATCTATAAATACTATAAAAGGTGCGCTTGTATTAAAAAAATAAAAAAGGTTCTTTTGATCAAGGTATCAGAGCAACCGCTTTAGGACTGTAGATTAGAGAAATAGAAGAAGAAATATCATGGGAGATCAAACACCCTCCACTGGAAACTCACAAATCGGACCCTTAGTTATTGATGATTTGACATCGATAATATCATAGATGTTGAAAGCAAACACCAATACTAATAACTAACGATCGTGTTATTACTTCAATTGGCGTCAAACTGGATGATAAAAACTATGGGATTTGGCCCCAGGTGATGGAGATGTATATCGCTACCAAAGACAAATTGCGGTACATCAATGGAGATTTACCAAAGCCCTCAGAAACATATCCAACATTTAGAAAATGGAGAATAGAGAACACAATTATTAAATGATGGCTAATTAGTTATATGGATCCAACCCTAATTGGCAATTATATTTGATTTCCAACTGTTAAAGATGTGGGATGCTATTGCCACAACGTATTTTGATGGAACAAACACCTCACAAGTTTATGATCTTAAGAGAAAAGTGTCAAGTTTAAGACAAAATGGAGGGTCAATTGAGACGTACTATAATACTCTTCAAGGACTTTTGAGAGAAATTGATTTTAGGCGCCCAAATCCCATGAAATGTGAGGCCGATATACAAAAATATACTTCTATGGTGCAAGAAGATAGAGTTTGTACTTTTTTGGATGGACTTGATGATCTCTTGGACAACATTCAAGCTGATGCACTACGACTACAGCCCCTTCCTACAGTAGAGCAAGCTTATGCATATGTGTGTAAGGAAGATCAGAAACAAATGGCGATTGACAAAAGAAGACATAACTTCTAACCTAGCAATGGTATCCAAAGGAGGACAAAAATCACAGCAATAACCTACACTTTAGATTTTTACTAATGGAAAAAAGGTTTTACTACAAAGACAAAGACTCAAACTAAATAAGGTGGTTGTACTCATTGTGGGAACATGACGCATACAAAAGAAACCTACTTCAAGATACATGGATATCTAAATTGGTGGCACAATTGAAGGCAAAAAAGAAACAAGAAGCAGGTCATGCATCACTTGCTAATGTGGAGGCAACCCTTACTGAACCTCATCTTTCCCTTGTTCCTAAAGAATAGTCCTCTATAGCAATAGCAAACTATTTGTTGACTAAAAACGAATCAGGTAACCAAAGTTGGATCATTGATTCAAAAGCAATAGATCACATGACCTTTGCTCCTCAAGACTTTGTTGAAACTACTAAACCAAAACGAGATTGCATTACAAATGGAAATGGTAAGAAATATCCTATGACAGGGGCTGGAAAAGTGTCTTTCTCGCCCACATTACAATTATCTAACACCCTTCTTGTTCAATCTCTTTCAAACAAATTAATTTCAGTTGGACAAGTTACCGAGGAATTAAATTGTTGTGCACTAATGTATCCAAAATTCTGTTTGTTCCGAGATATTCTCATCGATGAGATTATTGGTCAAGGTACTAAATGAGAAGGGCTATACTACATGGAAGATTTCAGTAGTGGTAGTGCAAACAAAGTCAACAAAGATGATAATAGAGCAAGGGAAATTTGGTTGTGGCATCATAGATTAGGACACCCTTCATTTTCTTAACATTTATTTCCTAGATTGTTTTCAAACATTAGTGATACTATACTTAAACGTGAGTCTTGCATTTCGGCCAAGAGTCATAGAGCCTCCTACCCAATAATCTAAAAAAAATGTCAAAAACCATTTATGTTAGTTCATTCGGATGTTTGCGGACCTGCCCCTATTTCAATTTCTTCTGGAATAAAATGGTTTGTGATTTTTGTTGATGATTGCACTCGTATGACTTGGCTATATTTGATGAAAAACAAAAATGAATTTGTTGAAATACTTCAAACATTTCATGCTATGATTAAAACTCAATTTTCTGCTAAGTTACAAATACTTTGTTCTGATAATGGTAGGGAATTTGTTAACAAAGAATTACAAGATTATTTCAAAGCTTATGGTCTATACCATGAGACAACCTGTGCTCGTACTCCACAACAAAATGGTGTCGCTAAAAGGAAGAAGAGACATATTTTGGAGTCTGCCATAGCACTTTTGATAGTAGCAAATGCACTACAAAGATATTGGATAGATGTAGTGGTCACTACTGTTTATTTGCTAAATTGCATGCCGTCCAAGATATTAAACTTTAAGACTCCATTATAAGTCTTGGCTCAGCATGAACCTTTGCCCTAGACTTTAATGATCCCTGCAAGAATATTTGGATATGTAGTATACGTCCATCTCCATAAAAATGAAAGATCTAAAATTGATCCATGTGTCCGCTACATCTTCTTAGGGTATGCTACACGTAAGAAAGGATACCGATGCTTTGATCCAGGTGTTAAGTGCCTTTATGTCATGATGGATATTACCTTCCTTGAAATGGAAATGTTCTTTCAAAATCTAGATTCGCATTCTCCTTTTCGAGGGAAGTTAGTTGGTGAAGAGTAGAATTTTAATAGTAGTTGGGAAAAGTGGCTAGACTTCTCAACTTGTCATGATGAAGGCAACGAGTTTTTTCTTCAAGAGAATCTCCAATAAGGAGGAAGTACTAAAATTGAGAATGGATATAATCAAGCACAAGAATAACCCTCTATTGGGTAGTCTTCATAAGAACAGCCCTCTCTTGAGCAGTCTCCTATCGGTTTAGTACCAACCGACCATACTCTTGAGAATAAATCAAAGGTACAACCTCTTGATCCCTCTCCTAGTTATAAATTGCCTTTCAGGAACAATCGAGGCAAGCCACCAAATCTATACACATCAGATCATGAAGAAGGCAAAGCAAGATATCCAATTGCTAGGTACATCAAGGGGTTATCACAACTACTCAAAAGTCTGGTGCACCAATTATCGTTTGAGAACATTCCTAATACGGTAGAAGAAGCCTTGAATGATCCCAAATGGGTGAAAGCAATTACTGAAGAAATGGCAGCATTACAAAAGAATAACACCTAGAAGCCCGTGCCTCTACCAAAAGAAAAGAAAGTGATAGCATGCAAATGGGTATTCTCCATCAAACATAAAGTGAATGGGACAATAAATAGATAAAAGACAAGATTCATCGCGAAAGGATGCTCTACATCATATGGCATTGACTATCAAGAGACATTCTCACTAGTAGCAAAATTAAACACAATTAGGGTATTGCTATCACTAGCTTTAAATCTAGACTAGCCACTACACCAATTCGATGTACAGAATGCATTATATCGTGGGAATTTAGAAGAATAAGTGTACATAGAAGTCCCATCAGGTTTCATTGCTTCACAAACAAGAATTGTATGTAAATTGGAGAAGACATTATATGGGTTAAAGCAATCACCAAGAGTATGGTTTGGAAGATTCAGCTTGGCTATGAAGAATTATGGTTATAAACAATGTAATTTAGATCACACCCTATTTCTAAAGCATCAAGAAGGGATGGTAACAACACTAATAATCTATGTTGATGATATGATAATCACAAGAAATGATGATAAGGAAATCACAAAGCTCCAAAGGTATCTAGCAACTAAATTTGAAATGAAGAATCTTGATGGCGTTAAATACTTTCTTGGAATCGAAGTAATAAGGTCAAAACAGGGGATATTCCTTTCAAAAAGGAAATATATTCTTGACTTGTTAGCAAAAACAGGAATGCTTTATTGTAAACATGTAGACATTCCAATTATTCAAAACCATAAGCTTGGAGAATATTTAGATTAGGTTCCTACAAACAAAAGGAAGATATAAACGATTGGTGGGCAAATTGATTTACTTATCTCATACAAGACTAGATATTGCTTATGCCGTAAGCCTAATAAGTCAATTTATGCATGATTCAAGTGAAGAACATATGGAAGCTGTGAAGCGAATTCTTCGATACTTGAAGGCCTCACAAGGAAAAGGACTTATGTTTAGAAAGCATAATCATCTTCGTATAGATGGTTATACAGACGCAGACTAGGCTTAAAGCATTACGGACAAGAAGTCGACCTTTGGAAACTTGATCGAATGGAGAAGCAAAAAATAGAATGTAGTAGCTTTGTTTAGTGCAGAAGCTGAATTCCGTGGCATGGCTAAAGGGCCGTGTGAACTATTTTGGTTAAGAGAGCTGATGAAAGAAATTTGATACTCACCTGAGCTACCGATGAGATCATTTTGTGATAATAAAGCTGCTATAAAAATTGCCCAAAATCTAGTTCAACATGACCGAACAAAGCATATTGAGATTGATAGGCACTTTATCAAAGGAAAATTAGAGGAGAAGATAGTATAGTTCCCATTCGTGAAGTCAGAAGAGCAACTAGCTGATATTTTTACAAAGAGTGTTTCAAGCAAAGTGTTCCATAGCTCACCTAGCAAGTTGGGCATAGAAGACATCTTTGCACAAACCTGAGGTGGAGTGTTGGTATGAGCTAGGAACCTCCTTTGCGATCCCTACAATCTTGGAATCAAAGATTTAGATTAGCTAATATGGTAATAGCGTGTATAATTGGAGTCAGAGATTTAGATTAGCTAATATAGTAATACTGTGTATAATAGATGTATTTTCTTTTTATGTGTACTAGTCTTTTTTATGTATATCTATAAATACTACAAAAGGAGGGTTTATATTAAAAAAAGCTTCTTTTGATCATAGTAGTCATAACAAACGTGTAAAATGACATGTGACTATTACGCTACGTATGACCTAGAAAAACGACATGTACAAAGATGATAAAGAGATAATTGGGTATACAGGAGGAGCTAATAATCTTAGTTGGTTCAAACGATACGTGATAGGCTAGGGACTTTAAAAGTATTAAGCTTTACTAAGTATAATAACACGATATGCATTTTTTATTTGATCAAGTGATTAATCTTCTAAGACAAAATCCAATAACATGACAACATTTTTCCAAAATTCTCATTCTTCATATGAAATGGGACTAGTGGTATTTATAGGGATCCTAGTTATCGATGTTGTTCGTCATATTGGGTAGACAACCAACAACTATGATGGATCCATTTCACAATGGGTATCACGGTAGGCTCCTAATGACCCTACTCTAAGTCCACCATGACTATTTCCTTTGACCATCTAAATATGTAAATGGGTCAAAAGTTTTCTTACCCGAGCCTAAGGAGTCAGATTCAAATAACCATTAGGTTCAAAGCCTAAAATCAAACATAATTCTCTATAGTCTTTTATATAAAACATTGAATGGTTTCTGTTAAATATGTAAAATTTAGCTTAAGTCAATTTGCACTTAGATGACTTGCCTGGATATGGATATCCCTTCCTGCATTTATTTATTCCAACCATGGCTTAATAATGTAGGTTATTTTAGAGTTTTTAACCTTATAAACAATATATAAACATATAAGGACAAATTTCACATTGAAAACGCACTAGAAAAATACTCAAGAGGATGGTGAATTAAGTATTTGACCTAAAATGCATAAACAATGAATTTTTGTGCAATGAACAAATTAAATGTCGATAAACAACAGGTATAGCAATAATAAAGTACTATAAGGAATATAAAAGAGATAATGATAGAAGATTCAAGCCCGGATATAAAGTGGAGTTCAATTCGCTTCCTGATCTCCACAATCATACGAATTGCCTTCAATAGAGAACTTTACACACTTTATTAATTCCCAAACACAAA
This sequence comes from Combretum micranthum, assembly GCA_024138025.1. NCBI lineage: Eukaryota > Viridiplantae > Streptophyta > Magnoliopsida > Myrtales > Combretaceae > Combretum > Combretum micranthum. The sequence goes on along the minus strand of JAMXBD010000426.1, from coordinate 302,017 downwards.
AAGCTCAAATAAAATAGTACACAAACTGTAATACTCAAGAAATAAATGATTTCCTCTCTTTTATAGTGCTCTCTTATAGATCACAGATATAAGAACAAAGCACTATTTAATTTTCTCTCTCTTTACAGAGTTTGCAAAATAATAAACAAGAGCACAAGAATTATGAGAGGATTTCTTATTTGTTTGTTTGTAAATGAAGGCTATTAAAACTTGCTTGAATCTCCCAAGGAATTTGTATTTATAGTCTTCAAAAGTTCAAACGTCTGTTGAGATAACGTTTGATAGACGACAAATATTAAATGCACATAATGGTTACTTTTATTAGCCGGTCTAAAGTCTATATTAAGTTCGAACTTGTTGTACCTTTAAAATTGAAGAAACATGCCTTGGATTAGCTCATCAATCAAGGTATGTTGTCTTGCTTAAACCGACTCACTAGTCCAAAATGGACCGACTCCTTGGTGCAACTCCTGCAAACATGAAAGCAAAGCACACACACAGAGCATAGATTCCTTGATAGATATTTTGTCTTATATAGATTATCAATCTTAATCAAGTGAAGTGTGTTCACAAAAAAGATTTACTTAACTTTTGTTCTCATCAAAATCACATGTAGAATAATTCAATTTAACACACATGTGTAGCTAGTCTGGAAAAAAAAAAAAAAAGCAGTTGCTTCTTTCCTTCCCTTGCTCAACGGAATACTCCAAAACATCATTCACTTAAATGGAAGTCTATGCATGTAATCTTAAATCATTATTGGCTTACAATTCATGTTGGTACTAGCTATGTAAGAGTGAACATGGAAGACACTAGGATTATTTGCTATGCATTTGGCAACATAGTGGAAGGGAGCAATGGGGTTCGTTATGATAGGTATCTGACAACCATTGTTACCATACCCGGAGATACAAGTTATGAGCAACTTATGGTTTCAACATGTGGTCGTCTGAAAATGAATAGGAGAATACATTAAGTTAAATTGCTTCATAGAGTTTCTGTTAAGACAATGGTATGTATTATGAAGCTGTGCCAGTGATGGATTACCATAGTGTCCATCACATGCCGAGGTTTACATTGAATTTTGTGCTGGTGTATGCGTAAATATACGAAAATGAGTTGGTAATTAGAAATGAGCTTGATCTAACTTAGAATACTGGGTTTGATGGGTCAATAAAAAGTCTTGTGAATGAACCACAAGCTTTTCCTTTACCCAAGATGTGGATAGTAGACAACTTTCGGTATTTAATTTTAAATCACCCGAACCCAATGATGATGATAGTAACAAAACTAAACATTTCTATTGGCATTACTTCTCACGATTTAAATAATATTGTAATTATGACAGTGATAGGGGTGAGGAGCTAGACACTTGCGGGTCTCATGACTTGCACAATATGAATGACCAGCGTCTAACGTTGGCTCTAATAAATGTGTATGCAATCGGTGCTTTGAAGCTCGTATCGATCTTTAAAGAGAGTATGAGTAGAGAATATGCAATTTTTGAAGATGAACAATAACTCCGTGATGACAATTGAAGCTTCAGTGATGAATTTAAAAAAGCATGTGGTTTGAGACCAATGACCACCTCGTTTGTGATTTTGGACGTGATTCCAACCTCAAGGGTGTGACTTGCACTAGCTCGCCGGTAAGCTAAAAACCAGCCATTATAGACTTTGAAATCTGACTATTTATGGCTATTTTGAGGGGCAACGGCTAGCTTATTTTGAGAGTTTATAAAGAGAAGTTTTTATGGCGTTTTTGTGCAAGAGAGTGGAGCTTAATTTGCATAGATTATGTCAAAATACTCTATCAATTGTTTTTTTTATTAGTCGAATGAAAATATGATTAGTGCCATAATGAGATTTATAAGCAAATATTGTAAGGCACTAATTACATGTTTGTTCGTAATTTGTTTGAGTGGTTTAGTGAGGTCCTCTGTTATTTAAGGCAAATGTAAAGTCCTCTTGATTGAAGCAAATGTGAAGCCCTCTTAATTGAGCAATATATTGTGAAGTGCTCTTGTGCGAGGCAATTATTTGTCGAATGAAGTGTGAAGTTTTCCTTCAGTGAGGCATTGATTATGGATCACAGAGACTAGGTGGAGGGTCGAACTCCACGTTAAATGCAAATGTGATCTTCTTCTTCCCTTATCTCTTTATTATTATCGTTATAATTGCATGAATTGAGCATAGCTGGTAAAAAAGATAATGGCTGGTTAGGTAAAGTTAAAATCGGTTTAGAAACCTGCCTTATAACTTTTACATGTGTGTAACAAGTCCAGTTGCTTTAGCTTTCTATGATCGATTCAAGCAAGAATGTGTGGTCAATTAAGCATGTTGCATCTGACAGGGGTCGTAAGTGGAAGTGGAGACTTCAAACATGCTTAAAGAAGCATGGTAGATGTTTTTAAAACACTGGGTATGAGGGATTGAGCACTTGTCTAAATGCAATTGTTACACAAGGTCGCCCTCAATTAGATTCATCTGCCATATCTAGATGTATCGTTTACAAGGTTTAAAGCTCCCCTATAGTTAAGGCATAAGATTTTTAGGTATCCATATGTATGTTGTTTGAGCTTAATGTCCATATAAAGGGGATTAAAGACATGAATCGTAAAGCTATTGAACAAGTGTATGGTGCAGGAAAGAATCATATGCCGAGCTCCCTGCCTTCTAACAATATTTTAGCCAATTTGAGAGTAGAACCATGGAATCTGATACTCCAAGGCATGTTTCCTTATATAAACTCTTTTAGGCATTCGAACTTTGCATTGCAACATTTACTTATTATAGGTTTGCAAATGTAAACATAAAGTCTATTTTGTTTCAGCTAATGTTTGGATTTATCGAGCATTTTATTTAACATTCTTTAGGTTGATAAGCACCACTGATGGCACCTTCTTACGTGGGAAGTGCAGACATAAGTTGCTGATGATAATCGCACTGGATGGTGACAACCATATTGTGCCATTAACATATGTCCTAGTAAACGAACGAAGAAATAGGGGAACTTGTAGGCATGGTTTCAAAAGTGGCTACTCATTCATGTAGTGATGTGAATAGTGAAAATGTGGTACGACGAAAGGGTTAACCTTGGCATTGGTACATCTGACATGTGATAAGTAACTTTGACTTGAGGATTAAGAGTAAAGAATGCAAGAATCTTTTGAAGAAGGCTACTTACTAATTACATCCAAGAAAGGTTTTGAGGTACTACAATGCAGTTAAGAAGATGAGCATGTGGATGCAAAGATATTTACAAACTTATATCCCAAAAAGTATACCCTATCTGATGAAGCGGGTACTCGATTTCGCATTGGGAATATGAATATGATTAAGAGATGCATTGCTAGAAATTTGTTTGTGGCCACATTAATGAAGAAGATGTTTTGTAATTACAATGACACATTCAATACCCAAATCAAAAAAGGCATATGAAGCATTGACCAGTGGACATGTGTTGGTTACTTATATTGAAGAAATTTGAAAGGTAAAGTAAAGCTACAAAAGGCCACCGTTTTATAATCTTTGGCTACTAGTTTCAGATATTTGAGGTTTGCACACCATAAGGTGGGTGCTCTTTATCTGCTCAAAGATCCTTGGGCACTCCTATTCGAATCGAGTCACATGGCAGTTAAGTGGCTTTCAGTACATACCCGATCCCATTAAGAATATGCAACCATTGCATGAGATAGATCTGAGTCATCTTTCATGTAATATATTGGAAGAGTAGGAATACCGTTATTTATGTACCATGTAGCTTCAGATTGCTTTGGGTATGACTTCCTCTTATTACTGCCACCATGGTATCAAAATATTATGTAATGATAAGTTGGCCACTCGAAGGTCGTGTTTGATTATATAGTGAGCAAGACATTAGCTCCTTAACCTGTGTTTGCCATTTTCTACAAGATTGTGTATTGTTGTTACATGTCGAACTTATTGATTGATTGACAAAGACACTAGTTGTTGAAGTCACTTTAAAGGCATGGGAGGTTGTTATAAGCTATGTTTTGTTTAGAAGCATCACTCTATACGATCCTTTAGAGCCAAGTGATGTAAATAATTCACTAGCCCTCAACCAGCTTAAGGATGCCACCACAAATTGAGAGGAGGAGGTTAAATTAAACAAAGGGATCATAGGTAGGCTCTGGTTGAAATTAGAGATGAGGCTTTACCGCTTTGTTCTCCAGTGCTAGTACATGCTGAGGAGGTAGGTCCATTTGTGCCATCTTTTGGCCAACTTATGGGTGATAGCTCTAGTGCATCCTTAGACATTCTACCAACTATGCACAAGGAGGGTCCACCAACACATGTTGGTGATACGAGAAATGGTCCAACCTTAGTTGACCTTAATTGCATCACAATGTGTGTTAGCCCTATATATAATCCATTGGGTAAAGATTTGGACAACACACAACTGGGTACTCAGCCAAAGTCGCAGCTTAAGCTACAACTAGATTCCCACCAAACTTAGTTATTCATGATTAAGAGTAGGCAACTTTGGTATTTTATTTATAGTTTGATATATCTTTTGTACTTGGATGTGACAAAACTATAACAGCGAAGTCTAATTAAACTTTTTCTTTACCTTTTAATAACGTGCTTTTAGCATGTTGGATATGGAGTTTGGAGTAGCTCCGAAGTGGAGTTTATAAGGCAATTTTAGAGATTGAGAAATGTTGTCTATGGAGTTTGAAATTGTTCGAAGTAGAGTTTGTAGATATTATTTGGAGATTATGATCTGTTTACATATGTTGGTTTTTCAATTGTATTATTTGTAGGTAAATAATTTATTTGGGCCGGTGATAAATTAAACAAAGCCACGTATGTGGAATATGTAAAAATCATGTCTTAAAGACGTGAGTTTGCATTTTAAGTTAAGTCACTTTATGGAATCTATGTCTTGAAGACACGAGTTTAGTACAAAAATATGAAAACTTTTTTTTTTTTTTTTGCCAAATGCAATGGAGGAGGGAATTAAAACCTGAGAATCTTCATACGAGAGATTAGGGAATATGCTACTGGACTATAAGTTCATTAGCTAAAAACACAGGTTCAAGTGTGTTATTTTTGGATAAGACCTACTATTTTTGTAACTTTTTCATATATATATATATATATATTATTTCCTTCACTCTAAATCTCACATATATAAAATTTTCATTTTATAAGTAATTGTATGTTAAAAATTTAATTAATTTTATAATTTTTAGTCTTTTAATTGGCACATGGCAAGTTTCATAATAAAACAAATAAATTATGTCTAGCATTATTATATTATGGATAAATATCTCATTTCATAATAATAAATGATTTATTTTCCAATAAAAATTTGATATCTTAGAAGAAAAGGAAATTCTATATCATTTTTAAGCCTTGCTTGTTTCATGTAAGATAAATGTTTGAAATGTTTTTATGGTGTTTTTTTGTGTTTGTTATCAAGAAAATAATTTTTTTTAAGTGGAAAATGAATTCTCTTTTGAGGAAAACTCATTCTTTTTAAAAGCAAATTTTAGGGAGAAAAAAAAACATATAGTTTTCCAATATAACTTTGACTAAAAAAGAAAAAAGAAAAAAGAAAATAGACAAAATGTATATTAAAAAGATAAAATCATTTTTACAACCTTACAGCTTTGATCATACTTCACTCTTTCCAATATATATTTTTTTCTCTCTTCAATAGTTGCTTTATATAATGTTTCTTGTCTCTTCTATTTGCATTAATTGCTCTTGTATGTCTTTTATTTTTCTCCCAATTTTCTCAATTCAATACCTCAAACTTTTTCAATTTATTACTTGCTTATTTTGAATATTTAAACTCATTATTATTGGGAGGGCTGATTTCATATGAAGTTAACATTTTTTTTTACTTTTATGTTTACATGTCTTTTTCTTTTAATATATTTTTATATTCATTTACTTTTCATGATTTAGAGTAACAGGGTAAAAAGCAGTTGTTGGTGTTGATGTTATAGTTGTTCTATTAAAAAAAAAAAAGAATCTACAACGTATGTATAGAATTGCAAACATTTTGTGTTAATATTATTGTTTGAAGGAGTAACATGTTATAAAATGTTCGTTATTTGCATATTTATTAATTTATAATTCAATTTTATCGATATAATTATTGTTAATTGTATTTTATTGTAGCATTGGGGAGGAATAACCAGAATGAAGGAAGTGGTATGACAATAATACGGAAGTTAAACACTTCAAATGGTCCTAAACAATAGAAGATTTAATGTTGAAAATTTTAGTAAATGAACCGCTCAAGGGTATCGAACCTTCATCTACACCTTTGAGTGAAATGAAGCACAGGTATTTAATAAATTTATTAAAATTGTTTTACAAAAAATAAAATAGTTTTTTAGTCATTACTCTTTTTTTTATAATTTTAATAAATTCATATTTATTATTAACACTTCTTTTTTCTAGTAAACTCGATTATGGAGGAAAAAAAAAAGAAAAACTCTTTATTTAGTAAATTAAAAATTTATTTTATTATTCTATTAGTTCAATTGTATTGTTGAAACTTTTTTTTTTTTAATCAACAAACGTTAATTACTTGAAAAGTAAAAAAACTTGAAGGATAAAATTTTGTGGAAGGAGCTTGAAGGATAAACCAACAGCCGATCAAGCATAAAATAAAATAAAAAGAAAAGAAAATATAAGAAATACCCATACTTGAAAAGAGGCTGAAAAGTCAAAATATTGTATTTGTTCATTGTGAAAGAGAAAATAAAGATAATGGGGCTGATGTTGTTTCTTCTATTACATGAGAGAAAAAGAAAGGAGGATAGATTTTGTTTTTTGACTTTCTAGGACATCCTTGCATTAATATACCATTGCCTTTAACTTTATTATTTCGCTAGCTATTTAAGTGTTACAACATTTATAACACCCATATTTCCATTGAAAACAAATTTATAACACCCATATGTAAAATATATACACATATATAATATTTTAACAAGGTACTCATCTTGACGCCTCGTGCACCTTGATAAAGAAAACCTCATACTAGCCTTCAAGGTGCAACTCTATGCCTAGCTTCGCTTGGGCGCCTTTGACAGCATAGTCTTCGCTTGCATTCAAACCATTATCTTTTACTAGAGTAATAAGTACATTAATGTTGCAAACGAGTCGAGTCAAGATGATACAGTGCTGAGCTTGAGTTCGAGCTTAACTCGAGATTTCAAAGCTTAAGCTCAAGTCGAAATAACATTATAAAAACCTAAGTTCGACTCAATTAAACTCGCCTAGGCTCCATATATTAAAATAAAAATTTTAATTCTAATTAGTATAATATTATCATCCAATGTCAATTCAAATTTGATTCATATAGATAATTGTCTTTAGCTTAATGAGGCTTGTGAAGTAATTAAGCTAAACATATAAAGGTGTAGCTTGGCTATCAAGGACTGTTTAACATATTAACAGCCTTGACTAACTTTTGTTTATTAACCCTACTATATAAACTCACTTTCTCAATCTATTGTCCCTTTTGCGTCTTGTGGTTTTCTAACTCTCTACTTTCCTTTTCATAAACCTAGGGTTTCTAAGATGTCACTAATGAGATTAATCTCCCTTGCAAGTACTATGTAAAGAAGATGACAATGGATAATTTCGAGTCCAACATAAACTCCTAAAGAGAAAATAAACATCTCTTCATTTCTTGAGGAAACTCTTCGACGATTTCTACTTTTGATTATTTTCTTTTATACTTACTGATTGCACGTTGTATTTTGTTAGTTTAGTTAAGATCTGGTAGTTACAACAGCAACAACACTATAAATTCAACAAATTATCAAACTAACCTAACTTCTTATTACATTTCCAGCTGCTACTACCTAATTGTTATTTCTCGTAAGTTGTCTCTTTGATCTGCTTGGTCTGGTTGTAACAATGACTCGATAAATTACTCCAGTAGCTCGAGCTCGACTTCAACTCAACCATTCTCGAATTGAACTTGAGCAAATATCGAGTGAAGCTTGAGTAGTTCGTGAACTGTCTTAATTGATTTGCACCCCTAAATGCAATTAATAAAAATTATGGAGCAAATTTCTTTCCAAGGGTAAAAGATAAATAAGCTTATAGCCTACTTATTTTTTTGCAGCACCCTTCATTGAGGGTATGCCGGGTAGTTTAGTAAGATGACACGTGGTATCGCACGTGGAACTGCTACAGTACCGCATTTCTAGTTGAGAAACCCAAATTAGATGATGTTGCTAAAAAAAGATAGTCCAAGGACTATCTATCTTTTTTTTTTCCTCGCTTTCTAGGTTATGTAGAGAATCATCTCTATACTATGAAAAATACATTGATCACAATTAAAAAAAAATGAAATATAAGTGGTTTTTGATGGAATGATTAGTTGATATTGCTAACAAAGAGGTTTTCAATGAAGAAGTGGTGGTGAGATTTTTTTTGTTTAATCCAATGTCTTCTTTTAATTATCTTCACCTTATTATTCTTTGTAGTTGCATATCTTTTAATTGAACTGTTGTTTTTTTTTCCTCTCCTTTTTTTAGGCATATCATAATCATGAAAAATATTTGAATAAAATAATTCCAACAAATGATGAAACAACATCAGTTGTAAGAAAGTATATTGCAACTAATAATTTTACCAAGCAATTTAGATAATTTGATTTGAACCATGAAAATGATCTCCTCCACTTGAATTGGAAGAACATAATTAAAATGATGCAAATTGACAAAAAGAAAAGTCTTTAAATGCATCCAACCAATGATCACATAAGAAGCAACTTTGGCAACATTATTTGATTATTTGGTTGAAAATTTAAAGATTGCAAAAGCTTTTCAGGTCAAAAGCAATGACCTTTATCATGTATGTATAGCTGGTTTCACTCACAGTTAGTAAACCACTATAATTTTTAATGGATTGAAATACGTTATCTTCTCTTTAATAAAATGTGATAAGTTATGGCACTTATTCTATTGATTTTTTATTGTTCCATGATTGTGTTAGAAAATATATTATTTGGTTTTTATTTTTTTGTTGGACACTTTAGAACCAAGTTCATGTCGAATACTGTTATGATTTTTAAGTTTTTTTTTTTTTTTGACGATGTTTAAATAATATGATGGGGTGAAACACATGTTTATAATCAATTGGAAAATTACCAAAATACTAATTACATAAAATAAGTTACCAAAATACTGACATTATATCGCATCGAGAATATGTGATACAAAATTTACACAGTAGCTACATATTTCTTGCTATGATATAGCAATGTATTAAACAAACTTATAGCAACAACGATACTCACATGTAGATTGCATATGAGAACCGTGATACATTATAGCTACAATGCTATTGCACTATTGCAAGTGCAATGCGATGCGCTGGCTAGCAGCAACAATTGTTTGGTCTTCCTCGACTTGACCTCTTAGCTTTAGGATAATGACATCGAGCACAACCGCTATTGTAATAGTTAAACAACTACTTACCTTTTACCTCTGTCTTGTCTCTTGTAATTTGACCACATGGCCTCCTCTTTCTTCATCCGCTAACATCATCCTCTTCATCTACCCTAATCTCTAATTACAATAAAACACCAACCCTCTTTCTTTGCTTGCATTTGTTCGTGTTAGCCTTTGCTTCATGCTTTATCCTCATCCGTGTCAGCCCTGTTTCACGCTTTGTCCTCTTGCTCACCTCCTTCCTTCACGAGCCGGAGCATTAACGAAGATGAATACCAATGTTACATGACTAGCTTATGATACGCTTGGTATTTTATTATCGCAAATCAAATGAGCAATATTGCTATTGTGATTAGATATGTTTTTCATTCAATTTGTACCTATGTAATTTTCTAAAATTAATCCCTAGACAACAATTAATCTCAAATACAATGACGTTATTGTTGTTTTATGGTTTTATACTTTCATGTGGACATTGCTATTATACGTTTTTATATTTATTATGAATAACTGTTGACATTCTTTTAGTGTTGCCTTTATATACATCATTTTTATTTGCAAACAATAACAAAGCATTCATAGTGGACTACTTCCAATAAAAGTTTACAAATACAAGCACCATTTGATGTGCCATGGCAGGAGTCACATACCACTATTTTTCTTTTTTCATTGTCCATTCATCCATGTAAAAACATCATATGCATTACATTACATGCATTCAGATGTCTTAGAGAAGCTCCTCCTCAATTAATGTATAAAAAATTAATAACACTCTTCATATACTGTAAAGTTCAACAAGAAATATGTTTAAAATATCATTTTAATGCAATTAACAAATATGAAAAACATTTTCTAGTATCTTTTATAAAAATAACCAAACACATTAAAATATATTGTTTTCAAGAAATTAATTTAAAAGGAAAACTTTTTCTTCCTTAATCTTAAATGTTAATTCTATTATCACACTGTATTCTATCACACAGTAATATTTTTTACTATATTCATCTCAAATTTTAAGGATAATGAAAAAAATAATAACATTTTAAAAAATTACATAATTGCCACTAGAGCAAAAGTAATCCCACAAATAAGTAAGTTGAACTTGTCTCTTGAAGAAACAATATTGTAATACACTAATATCATCTTTTGAAGAGACGAAATCATTGTAGCTGTAGTGATTTTGTCTCTTCAAGATACGAGGTTCCTTTATTTACACTAACACCGTCTCTTTAAGAGATTATGTCAGCCACTGATAATTTTATTTTTTCAAGAGATGAGTTTAACTTGCTTATTTCTGGGATTGTTTTTGGCCCAGCGGGATTTGTGTATATATATTGTTTGAGAAATCTATTATTTTTTCCTTATCCCTAAATTTTTAAATCTACTGTTATACTGTATTTTTGCAGACACATGGCAAGTACATTATCTAATAGTAAAAGGTAAAGCCAAAAGTATTACTAATAGAATAGATAAAAAGGATAATCACTATGTAATATTATATATGTATATATATATATGCACCGGTGAATGATGTGCTGATTGCATGGTGCTTAAAACAATATAAAATAAAATGAGATAGAAAAAAGACTTCATAAAAAGGTTAATTAGAAGTTAATTGGAAAAAACAGAGAGCAATTTTTAAAAATATGTATAAGTGTTTTTAAGTTTTATGAAGAGAGAAAATTCGCACTGCCCACCCACCCCATTCCCCCGGGGCAAAAAAAGGGAGTTTTATGGCAACTACATATATAATTGTATTGGATTTAATAAAAAAATTAAATAAATAAAGCTAAAGACACAAAAAGTAGGAAAAAGGAAATAAATAATATTAATAAAAAAAGTCATGAAAAGACCATTCGGACGAATAATGATCTCATGTCTATGTTTTGGCCAGTAATAATCTCATGTTTAGGTAACTTAAACTCGTCTTTTGAATAGACAGGGTTGGTGTAGCTATTATGACCTCGTCTTTTGAAGAGGCGGAGTTAATGCAATAAAAAAATAATGAAAGAGTAAAAAATTTTGGTCCATAAAAAGTAACAAAGAGGAAGGTGAATTGGTTGCCTTAAAAAATTTAAACGTTGCTTTTTGTAAATTTTAAACACAACCCCAATTAGTTATTAATAAAGTATGATTTTGAATTCGTTTAGAAATCACAAGAAGAAATTTAATGCTCGAAAATAAAAGAGTATAGTAAGAGAAATATGCCTAAGGATTTATAGAGGTTCCACCTTAAGTGTCAACCATCTTTTCCAGCTCCAAGTCGTGGACCCCGTATTCCACACCGATGTATTCTAGTATATCTAATCAAAATAAGATTACAAACAGTGTCCTCAATTTACTTTGTCGGACTTCACGCTAACATTGAGTTATCTCTAGACTCAGAGTCTACGTGTAATCTATCTCACACAAAGTAATAAAAAACAAATGAGGAATAAGGAATTAAAGGTCCTCGCAAAGTTTGATGTAAGGAAAGAAAAATTTAAAGTAGCAAAAAGTAGCACAACCATAAGTTGAAGTATTTGCAATAAGTAGTGAGCTTTCTTTTTCATACAATAATGTTATATTTTTTTTGAACTTTTGCTGCTATATATTTTCACTTATTCCAATGGATATAAGATGAAAATTTGAATATTGAGATAAGATTTATTCATGATATTTTGCTCATTTCTATTTACGAAATTCTTATTAGTTCTTCCAACGTATACAAATCATAGGACTGGCTGTTAATGATGATATTTGTTCCTAATATTATGCGCTTTATGAAGATAAGACTGCTTTTGTACTTCAAATAATGAAGCTGGACGTTAATTCTTATTTGTTGTGGATAAGTATTGAGACTGTAATCTGAAACCTGAAACGTAGTTGACCAAATCCTAATGAAAAATAACCTCTAATACTTTTCAAATTTAAATCATATTTATATCCACTAGAAATAGGACCGTATATTGATGTTCATAAACTTCTACGGGTTTGAAATTGTTTTGCTATTGAAACATGACTTTGGTAATTCATAAATAATTATCTTTATTAGATAAACTTCTCGTGACAGATCTAAACTAAATTTAGACATGTCTTGAAAAACAAATTTAGACATTAAATATCTTGAACTTACTATCAAAAGAAATTCTTCAAGAATAAATATTTAATCAAATGTAAATTTGAATCCCCTGCATATTTTAACCAATCTGTGGAACATATTTGAATGTATTACCAAAATACATTCAACTTTTGCAAGGCTTTCAAATTCATAAAAGATTCTAATAAAACTCAATCTACAAAAATTGTTCGTAGTTCTTCAAATTTTGTTAATGTAGCAGGTCTGCCTTATGAGTTACTTTTTGAGAGTTATTATCTTTTTGACCAACAACAGGTCTATCTTCTGAGTTACTTTCTAAGTATTTTTGCCTTCTTCAAAAAAACTTTTCAGATAGTCTTTGAATTACTCTTTGAGTTTGATCTCTCTTTGAAAAACATTTTTCATAAAACTTCTTATCATACTTTATTGTGATTGTTTATTTTAGAATTTAAAGATTGCACACTCAATAACTTTCTTAGTGAACATTAATATTTTTATTATCATCAAAACTAATGCTAAGAGAAACTAACACACCCACAAAAAAAAAGAAAAAAATGTTTATACTATTATTGAATAGAAATTATTTATTATTTACTCACAACGTTTTTTTTTTTTTGCTGATATTTACTCACAACGTTTAATGTGCCATTATAACAACACATTAAATAAAATATAATTTTAAAATATGTCTATTTGCTTTAAATAAAGTATCTCCAAAAGATCAATCCACTTATAAATAATGTGAGACTTATTTTTCTTTTGTAACCTTTAAAAAAAGATTAGTTTAATCCCACATTACTAATATTTCAGCTCAAGTAGATGTTTTGTGTATAAATAAACGTACATAATTTATCTATGATTTTTACGTCACTCACTAGGTTTGCTTGTATGCACATTTAAAATAATGAAATGCAATGTAATAACCCTTAATTTTAAATGGTAAAATCACTAATGGTAACATTTAGTCATTGATCTCGTGGTTACTAATGTTCACAAAAGACTTATTATTATTGAAAAATTATTTAGCTGCATATAGATTTTTTAATATATCATTAAATATATATAATAAGATACATGGTAACTGTGACTATGTGATTTGAACTTCACTATTTCAAAGTTTTAATTGAGATTGATCTCATGATATTACTCTATATAAAACAAATGGTAGTGTTTTAAAATTATAGCTATCTAGTGTTTGTTATGACACATTAAATACTATGAGTAGATAACAATTAATTTATATTTGGATGAATAGCAGCACAAACATTTCCTATTATTTAATTTTTTATATTACTTTTTTAAAGCACTAATGTCATATCTTCAAAAGACGATGTAAGCGTTATATTAATCTTATCTCAAGACAAGTTTGAATTGTCTAAATGTGAGATTGTTTTAGTTATAGTGGCATTTTTCGTAATTTTTTTAAAAATAATATTATTTTTTTTCTACTAAAGCTGGTGCTTTGGCTTTAATAATATAAATATGAATATATAGAAAATAATGTCTCTTGAATACTTGAAATGAAAAAAAAAGAGAACATATTAATGACAAAAGACATTAATAACATTAATAAAAAATGAAAAAAAATGAATAATAAAAAGTGTAATTGATAAAAGAGTGGTTCCGACGAAAAAAGAAAATTTTCAAAAAAGGCATCAATATTAATCTGTATTCAGTACAAGATAAGAAAAACCTACACACAAAAAGCATCACTAATTTAAAAAAAAAAAAAAAAACAGTGCGAACCAGGAAAACATTTGAAAATTATTAAATGTAAAAGATTTTCATTTTATCGGTTCAATTTTAATCCTTTCCACAGAACCGGTGCGGTCGACCGTCTCCGGTCTATGCTGGTCTGAATCCATCAACTGCCCGATAGAGGGCCAATCAGTCACTAGACACGCACAGGTGCACTTCTAAAAGAAAACAACCTGAGCAGTGACCGCTTTTGCCTTTGAAGATTTTGCATCTTTGTACTGGAAGAACATCGAATTTCAAAAAATGGTAATTCAACCTTTGGCTCGTTACTCCTTTCTTTTGGGTATAGTTTTCAGTAAAGTTTGCTTTTTTGAGTAAAATCTCGATCCTTTGGGTATCTGTGTGTTCCTGTTTTTTAAGTTGTAATTTGTAGTTTCAGGAATTGCATGGTTAAAAATTGATTCACTTTAATCCCAAACATGCATTTGCTTGCTTGATCCAACTGGTTTTGGCTAAAATTTTTTCAAATTTAGGTTTAGTTCACTGTCGAACTTCTGCACTTTCCGTGTTTGTTAAAATGTCGCGCGTTTTGTGGCCGTGTTTCTACAGGAAGTTTTTAGAAGGGCAATATTAGAGCCTGGACCACCTGAAAATTTTGCTCTTCGGACAGTACAAGAAGTAATTAAGCCCCAGGTATTATATTCTTAAGTTCTGATGCTTTGATCTGTCTCGGGCATTAATATAATGTTTTTGGATGAATGGAGTGCTATGGATTCATTTGTGGAACTGTTTGATGGTTCTGGTACTGCGGGTTTTTGAATTCATCATGCTGCGTATAATTTAGTGGAGTTTTGATTGTCTGGAGTTTACATTGTTCATCAAGCTTAGACATCTCAGACATTATCTATGTGATGGTTTGGAATTGCCGGTTATCGAATTTTATGGGGCTATCTACTTATGAAGTTCTGCGATTAGCTGTTCATGAGGACATTCAGTCTGTAAAGCTTATAGCTTTGCTTCTTATAAAGGTTTAAAGCTGGAGTTTTTTTTTTCTTTTTTTGTAGCAGTGATGAGGAAAGTTTCATGGGTTCTGCCCCATCTAAGGGTGAAAAGCTTGCGAATATGGGTTGGTTTAATGCCTAACCCATTTATAAAGACTTTGTCTTCGTGATGGAGATGTAGAGAGATTTATTCAAAATATAACATAAATGAAGGGTGTGACGTGGAGCCTTCTTCTAATCATTTAGTCAGGTGAAGTAGGTGAACTAAAGTTTTTGTTTAGCTTGCTGTAAAATAAAAGTGTTCTAAAATGCTGTCTTGCAAAGGTTGAGCTCAAGTCGTGTTCTTGCCTTATTATAGTGGTATCACCATGTTGTCTATGTTTGGGTGGCTGTATTGGTGTTTTGATGCTTTTCTTCTCTCTTTTCATATGCTGTCAGACTTAATTTAAAGTCAAGGGAGACATATTACACTGTCTCTTCTCTGTGTGTCTCTTGAGATAATCATACAAGTCCTTATTCATCTCTTGCCTTGGCAGAAACAAACAAAACTAGTGCAAGATGAGAATCAACTACTTGAAAATATCCTTCGGACATTACTTCAGGATCTGGTGGTATGCTAGCATCTATATCCTTTTTCCTATTGCTGCAACTAAAGCACATCCCATCTTGTGATTTAGTTCAATTTATGTAGTTCTTCATTGCTATGAACAATTTTCTGTAACTTTATGTAGTCATCAGCAGTGCAATCAGGAGAACCAGTAATGCAATATGCGCAATCAGTTGATGATGCAGAAACAATGCAAGGCCATATTCCTCGACTTCTTGGTACTTTATAACATTTTAAAGCTTCTCCATATATACATATATACTAAGCTTTTGATTTTCACACCTGTCAGGAGTTAGCATTTGTCACTTAAGTATACAAGGTGGACTAAGTTGTTTGAGATATCTCTTTGGACAAAGCATGATTAAATTCCTATCCTTCAAGGGGATATTATATGGTTAGAATAACAAATTCAAGATCAACTGCAATGCTTAAAATCATGTTCTGGAGGATGCTTCTTTCATTTTGGGAGGATTTGTTTGTAACTAATTAAATGTTATCTTCCCGCCAGTAGTCCAGAGTTTCAACAGCTGAAATTTATCAGCTCAATTTATATTGAAATCCAGGGATGTGAGAGCTTGAGGCTGAGACAAATTCTCTTCTTATCACTTTTAAAGAGCTTTAGTGATAGTAGTTGAAGGCACTCTCCCCTGGATATATGCTGTTTAAAAATTTAGCAGAACTTAAAAGCTATGCTTCAATGGGATATTAAATGGTTAGAATGGCAAATTTTAGATCAACTCCGATGCTTTAAAATCATTTTCTGGAATATTTCACTTTGGGAGGATTTATTTGTCATTAATTAAACATTTGCCACCCGTCAATAGTCTAGAGCTTCAACAGCTGAAATTCAGTAGCTAAATTCATGGTGAAATCTTGGGATATGAGAGCTTGAGAGTCAGGCAAATGCTTTTCTTATCACTTTTAGAGGTTTATAGTGGCAGAAGTTGAAGGCACTTTTCTCTGAATGTCTGCTAGTTTAAAAATTTAGCAGAACTTCAGAGGCTATCCCTTAATGGGATATCATATGGTCAGAATGACAGTTTCGAGATGAACTCCAATGCTTAAAAATCATGTTCTGGAAGATGCTGCTTTCATTTTGGAGGATTTGTACGTAATTAGTTAAACATTTCCCTCCTCCCACTAGTCCAGAGTTTCAGTTATAGGGAAATCTAGGGATGTGAGAGCTTGAGACTCGGAAAAATGCTCTTCTTGTCACTTTTAAAGAGCTATAGTGATAGAAGTTGAAGGCGCTCTCTCTTTGTGGTATTTGGTTGTTTAAATATTTAGCAGAACTCAAAAGCTTTAGATTGTTATAGTGTCATTCCTACTTGAGACCGAGAAAGAGAAAGGATTGCATTTTCTAGTTTTCCTTTTTGGGATTTCTATATGTTGATGATTTGAATAAATTCTATAAAATGCAACATGGTATTTGATCTTGCTCTCTTTTATTTTATTGTGCTGCTAGTAATTCTGTTCCTGCCTGTTGACTGAAGTTTCTTCTTTTCTGTGTCTTTCCTGGTGAGCATTCAATAGATAAATTAAGCTAAGTCTCTCTTATCTGGTTCCTGCTTGTTTTGTTAACAGTATTTTCTTCTACTTTCAGACATCGTGCTGTATCTTTGTGAAAATGAACACATTGAAGGTGGCATGATATTTCAGCTACTGGAAGACTTGACAGAAATGTCTACAATGAGGAACTGCAAGGATATATTTGGTTACATTGAGAGTAAACAGGAGATATTGGGAAAAGTATGTTTGTTCTGCCTTATTAAACAGCTGTCCTCTTATTTGTTTCTCTTTGGCGGGCTAATATGTTGAATTGAATGCTTGGGCAACTAGCAAGAACTCTTTGCTCGTGGAAAGCTTGTGATGTTGAGAACATGCAATCAACTTCTCCGTCGTCTCTCAAAGGTAGCATGTTGGGGCCCTTTTTTTCTCACCTCCCTATGTCATCCTCCCTCCACATCCAAAGCAACAAAGATCTACTACTTCACTTCCAGAAATATTGATATTGTCTTATATTTAAGTCTTGTTTCATTGCTGCGGAGTGTTGTATTGTTTGGTGATAGATAAATCGTATGCTTTTTTCAATGTCTAGTGTTTCTCCTTCTAGCTTGTTTTAGATTCTGCATGACCATGCTCACACTGTAATGAAATAAGATATGGTTACAATAGTTGCATTTGGGGGCTGCATAAGTCGTTCCTATGTTTACTGGCCAGTATGATCTTCAATTTTCTTTAGAGGAGGTTTTTTATTTTTGGCCATTTTTAGATTCTGCATGCCCATGCTCACACTGTAATGAAATAAGATATGGTTACAATAGTTGCATTTGGGGGCTGCATAAGTCGTTCCTATGTTTACTGGCCAGTATGATCTTCAATTTTCTTTAGAGGAGGTTTTTTTATTTTTGGCCATTTTTAGAGGAGGTTTTGCATATGAGCTTTCAGCATACTGGTTTTCATAAATTATTCTGGCTCAGTTTCTTTGGATCTTTCCTGACGAATGGTCTTTTTTGCAAAGCAGCATGGGCATTTTTACTCACTGCTCAGATGAAGATAATTGCCATGTAGCCTAAATTTCATGTCATTGCCATCACATTGTAGCCTAATTTCTCAGGAAATTGTGATTTTGTTCTAGGTTCATTAAAAACCACTGTCTTGCTTATCAGTTTAGGATGATTCACATATAGCTTAATATCGTTGTTCTTCCAATGATCCTTTGAATCAATCTGATTCCTCATTGAAGGTCATGTACACCAACTTGGTTCTTTGATGTTACTTTTCTTGCAATTTGGGTTTGTCATCATTGATGAGCCACTTAGAAGGATGCTACATGGCACTTGAATTCAAAGTTTATGAAATCTCTAGATATCACTAGAAAGTCAAAGTTTCTCTAGGATCTTAAAGGAGTAATCAAACAATAGTAGAAATATGTTTTAAGTACTAGGTTTGCATTACACCAGATTACTTTATGAGTGATATTTGATATGAAGAAATAGAATAAAATTGTTATATATTGTTATGTACAAGATGAGAATATATATAGAGCAATGTTTCTACCTACCTACCTACCTACTTTCTTAACACATCATTAATTACGATATCTAATTAATATTAATTTACATTCCTTAACACCCCCCTCAAGTTGGAGCATAGATATTAATCATGCCCAACTTGTTATAAATATCATTGATTCTAGCCCATTCGATGCTTTAGTAAAATATCTGTCAACTGTACTCCAGTCTTGACATGTCTTGTGGAGATCAATTTCTGTTGTATCTTTTTACAGATGAAATGACAATCAATTTCAATATGCTTGGTTCGCTTATGGAACACTGGATTAGATGCAATATGAAGAGCAGCCTGATTACCACACCATAACTGAGCAGGCATTGGTACCTCAAGACTAAGTTCAATCAACAACTGATGAATTCATACTATTTCACACATTGATTGTGCCACAGCCTTGTATTCTGCTTCTGCACTCGAGCGAGATACTGTGTTCTGTTTTTTACTTCTCCAAGAAATTAGATTATCTCCAAAAAACACACAATATCCAATAGTGGACCTTCTATCTATTTTGGATCATTTCCAATTAGCATCTGAGAAACACTCGATACGATTATATCCATCATCTCTATACACTAATCCGAGCACCCTTTAGATAACACATAATTTGTTCTAAAGTTGCCCAATGATATACTGTAGGAGATGACATAAATTGAATTACAATACCAACTGGATACGCAATATCAGGACGGGTCATGGTGGGACAATTCAACTTCCCAACCAAACGCCTATATCTCTCAGGATCTTTGAGTAATTCACCCTTTTTTGTAAGCTGTATATTAGGAAGCATAGGAGTACTGCATTGCTTAGCTCCCAATTTTCTCGTCTCTGTTAATAAATCAAACAAATACTTCCTTTGAGACTGCAAAATGCCCTTCTTGCTCCTTGTTAACTCAATACCCAAGAAATATTTCAGCATTCCTAAGTCCTTTGTTTGAAATTGGGTTTGTAGAAATGATTTGAGAGGATATCCTTGCATTGTTACTTCCTGTAATAATAATATCGTCAACATAGACAACAAGAAGAATCATACCAGAGTTGGTGCATCTAAAGGATACAGGGTGATCTGACTTGCTTTTCTATAAGCGAAAAGCTTCAACTGCCTGATTGAATTTTCCAAACCAAGCCCAAGGACTCTGTTTCTGAAGACGGTAAACTTTACCCAACTCCCCCTGAGCAACAAACCCAGGTGGTTGCACCATATATACTTCCTCCTGCAAATCACCGTGTAATAATGCATTTTTGATATCCAACTGATATAAAAGATCAATGATGAGTAGCTGCTAAAGATATTGTCAACTGTACAACAGTCAACTTACCCACAGCCATAGGAGAAAATGTGTCTAAGTAATCTACCCCATAAGTCTGAGCATAACCTTTAGCCACAAGACGAGCTTTTAACCGAGCAATTGATCCATCTGGATTAATCTTAACAGCAAACACCCACTTACAACCAATTGCCCTCTTTCCTGTTGGTAAGTCCACTTGATCCCACGTACTGTTAGTATCTAAGGCATTCATTTCTTTAATTATAGCATCATGCCAACGAAGATGAGAGAGAGCACTATGAAGTGTCTTAGGAAGTGCCACAGTATCAAGTGACGCAATAAATGAAAATAATGATGATGACAAGTGATCATATGAAACAAAAAAAGAAATATGATAGGTACATTGATGTTTACCTTTTCGAAGTGCAATTGGAAGATCAAGGTCAGTTGGAGTGGGATCTGTAGAAGAAGAAGAGGATGATTCAGAATGTGAAGCAGGTAGGTCCTGTCGCCTGGAATACACATATCGGATCGGAGGCCTTGGTAGAGCTAGTGTTGATGGAGCTGTCTGTGCACTTGGAGATGTAATATGATAAACTAACATATCATCATCCTCATTGTGTGTTGATTTTTTATCTTGTGTTGACTTTTCAATTGATGGAAAGAATGAAGTGTTTTCTACAAATTTAACATTTGCTGACACAAGATACTTGTCAAGATGGGCAAAGTAACATCAATATTCTTTTTGAACCCGAGAATAACCCAAAAAGACACATTTAAGAGACTTAGGATCCAATTTGGTTACTTGAGGACGAACATCACGAACAAAGAAGGTACTGCCAAATATTCTAGGTTTAATGGAAAACAATGATTTTATAGGAAAGAAAACTTTATAAGGAATCTCCCTTTGAAGAACAGATGAGGGTAGACGATTGATTCGGAAAAATGCAGTGGAAACTGCATCAGCCCATTAATGTTTAAGAACATTCATATGAAATAAGGGGGGGCTCTTGCTATCTCAAGAAGATGTCGATTTTTTCTTTCAGCTACTCCATTTTGGGATGGTATATCAATACATGAAGATTGGTGAAGAGTGCTATTTTGAATCATGTGAGTCTGAAACGAGTAAGAAAAGTACTTTTTGGTATTATCACTTCTTAATGTTTGGACGGAGGTATTAAAGTGTGTTTTGATCTCGGCACAAAAGGCAGTAAAATGAGAAAATACCTCAGAACGATTTGTCGTAAGATAATGCTAAGTCATGCAAGAGTTATCATCCATAAAATGAACAAAATATCTAAAATAAGGTTTAGATGTAATAGGAAAAGGTCCCCATACATCAGAATGGACTAATTCAAAGGGCATTCTAGCCTTTTTTATTGATTCTAGGAATTGAAGACAATCGATAGTGTTTCGCAAACTAACATGACTCACAATCTAATCTTGACACACTATTAAATTGTGGATAAAATTTCTTTAACATCGATAAAGAAGGATGTCTCAATTGGCAGTGTACCTCAAATGGTGTGAGAACACTGGAGCATGCAACAGGTCTCGGCACTTGAGTATCTAGGATATAGAGACCTCCTCATTCATGTCTTTTACCAATAATCTTCTTCGTCATGAGACCCTGAAACACACAATGGTCGGGAAAAAATGTGATACAACAATTCAAGGTACGGGTGAGTTGACCGATAGATAGTAAATTAAAAGAAAATTGAGATAAACATAATATTGAGGACAGGGAAAGCCGTGGAGTAGGGTCAATAGAGCCAAAACCAAGAACACACGACTTACAACCATCTGCTAATGTGACATTTGTAGGACTTGTATAAGCCTGGTGAGTGGAAAAGAGATCAAAATTACCTATCATATGATCTGTGGTACTGAAATTAATGACCCACTTAGAAGATGAGGAAAGAAGACATGTATTTGGTTTATCTTACTCATCAACAGCAGAGACATGACAGGATGAAGCCTTCAATGCTTTTTAGAATTGAGAGAATTTTGCATATTCATCAGTAGAGATAGTAATTGTCATATCAGTCATCTTGTTTAACAAATGAACTTATACTTCCTCTAAACCAGAAAGCAATTCCCAACGGTACAAAATAAGCCAAATGCAACTTCTAAACACGGTTGCAATACTCAATAGCAACCTTAAACTCCTCAATCACTTTAACCAAATCCCGAGTTTTCAAAACTACCAAAACAGAAATGCTATATTCAACAAACCGAACACAGAAATAATACTTATAGTCAAACAAATGCCCAAAATACACCGCACAATACAAACAATAATGAAATTAGGAACTCAAAATACTCCAAATAGATTAAACAA
This sequence comes from Combretum micranthum, assembly GCA_024138025.1. Taxonomy (NCBI): domain Eukaryota; kingdom Viridiplantae; phylum Streptophyta; class Magnoliopsida; order Myrtales; family Combretaceae; genus Combretum; species Combretum micranthum. Next base: position 279,500 of record JAMXBD010000426.1, on the reverse strand, counting down.
ACCTCCGACAGACATCCAAACCTCCGAACTAGAAGAAAACCTCCGATGGACACCATCTCCTAACCCAGAAGACAACCTCCAACGAAAAACGAGCCACGAATAGAAATGAACTCCAATTGTAAGCGTTACTCAAACCCACAGCCGCTTACCGACTTCAATTCCGATGAGAAGACCACGAACGTAGCCGAACAGATCTGGTACCACACCACGCGGCTGAACAGATCCCAACAGCCGACCGCAACAAAGCTCGAAACTTCCACTAAACGACTTCTAATAAGGATCAATAGAATTAATCCAATATCAATAGAGGCAGAAACAACATTGCCAAGCTCCCAGATGGTAGAAAAATGCTCCACGCGCCTCCATACGCTGATGGAGAGCTGGAAGGCTGAGTGCTTTAAGTGGCGCGTTAGACTCATGCACATGTGCTTTGCTCGCCAGAGTTCGTGCTTGGGGCGATTGGCGGGTAGGGATGCAACCGGGGCGGGTTTTTTGAAACCCGAACCCGACCCGAGTCCTTAATGGGTGTCCCAGAACCCGAGAAAAACCCTATCGGGTTTTTTTTGTCAATCCCAAAACCCGACCCGCTAGGATTTAAGGAACCCATAACCCGACCCGGCTCCAAGATTTTTAATTTTTTTCTTTAAAAAAAAATAATCAAAAGAAAGAATTTTGTTTAAGTTATTAATGATACAAACACTTATATTGAAAGAATGAATTTTAGACAATAATATCATATAAAATGATGCAAACACTTCATTTCCACTTACTTTCACATATATATAATATAAATGGGATCCTTACTTTAATAACTTAATATTTTTAATTTTTTAATATTTTGAATTTATACCGGGTCGGGTTTTTCCAACGGTTACATAATAAACCCAAAACCCGACCCTATAACTTATCGGGTTTTTTTTTTAATCCCAAAACCCTATAGGGTTTTTAGCGGGTTGGGCGTCGGGTACCCTATAACGACCCGCCCCGCTTGCATCCCTATTGGCGGGCAGTGCTTCTTCCTAGATCGGCAGTGACTAAAAAAAAAAAAAGACTTCTATACTCATTCCCTCTCAAAGTAGCACATTGCTCACTAGGGCAATTTCAACGTGAAAAACTTAAAAAATTTTAGATTTTTTATAAGAGCTCTGATACCATGATATTTGATATGAAGAAATAGAATAAAGTTGTTATGTACAAGATGAGAATATATATAGAGCAATGTTTCTACTTATCCACCTATCTAACACATCATTAATTTCGATATCGAGTTAATATTAATTTACATTCCTTAACAATGGGGATGGTGTTAAGTCATGGTGTGCCTTAGCTGAAAAAAAGACAAAGTGTTTGTTTACATGTGCTTTTCTGAGAAAAATAGTATCTGTTGGTTTATAAATTAATTTTTCAAGCTTTGCTACTGCATAGAATATTGCTAGTGTTGTTTTTCTCTGTCCTTTTCGAGATTGTGCTTCAATGTTAGCATGGATACATTTTTCTAACTGTGCCTATGTGTGTATTAGCGATTTAGCTGCTTTTTTTCTAATCAATTTTGGCATTTTATTGAAGGCCAACGACGTGGTTTTTTGCGGACGTATCCTTATGTTTCTTGCACATTTTTTCCCACTATCTGAGCGTTCAGGTACTTCTTTGTTACGGTTTGGACTTGTAGGTTGTATGTTTTAGTTGATGGCTTTATGGAGATCTGTTTTCTGAAATGTTGGCAGCTGTAAATATTAAAGGAGTTTTCAACACATCAAATGAAACAAATTTCGAAAAAGAACCACCAGCAGGTACCCTTTGATTTTATAATTACTTGAAGGCGGGAGAGTGCTGTCTGTGTTCTGTGTATATCATCTTTCTTTTCCCTTTTCACTTTGCAAGCAGGAATTGCTCTAGATTTCAACTTTTACAAGACCTTTTGGAGTTTACAGGTGCATTCCTATGTGACTTTGGTGTATTTTCTTTTGGTTTGCCAAGTGCTTGTCTTTTGAGATATGTAAATGAAGATAATTGAAACACACACCACCCCACCCCCCACACCCCACCCCCCCCAACCCCAAACCCCAAACGCAAAAAAAAGATAAATAACAAGTCAGAATAATTATCTTTCAACTCTGCACTCTTTTGCGTCGAGGCATCTTCAACTATTGATCACGTAGGATTTGTTTTAACTGAGTACACTTATGCTGGAGCTTGCTTCCGTTTCTTTCTCAGAAAGGAAATGGTTCTTATTTCTTCCTTTTATTAACGAAAAGAGATTGCTGGACATGGAAGTGGCATGGCTCAACATGAAGAATGAATATGATACTTTTCCAGTGGATAATTATTGTTTTACATGGACCTTTCAGGTTATTTATTGTGGCTATGGCTACAAAAATAATTCTAATAAAATGAGTTGGATTATTGAAAAACTTTTGAAGCGTCCTCCATGGAAGATGGCTGTACGTTCTCTTTGGTAAAGGAAGCAGGCAAAATGCCTTATAGTATCGCAAAACTTACCATACCATCTGCAAATAATCGGTGAAAAGCTATAAAAAATTTATGTCAGAGATAACGCACTCATGCCAGATCGATGTGCATGGATTGTCATCCACATTTTTCACAGCATTTGATATATATTGAAGTAAATTGACAAAGATTGACTTATTCAAGTGAATCAAGCCTTTTGATTTTAATAGATCTAGCGTAATCTTTATCTTGGGAAGAAGAAGTGATGAGAAAATTTTCTCATTTGGTTGTTTGCATTTACAGGAATTCTTTTGTAACCCTGCATCACTAGTTGTTTCAGCAGCAAAGTGGCAGAGATTTTCATCTAGTCTAAAGGTATGAGGAGTTGGCATATGGTCATATTTCTATCAATTGTAATAAGTTGGTCTGCTACTGATTAGCATTTTTCACTATTTGTTGCATTATGCACAGGCTGTTTTGAATACATTCGAGGCTCAGCCACTGAGTGATGAAGAGGGGGATGCTATTGATATGGAGGAAGAGGCAGCAAGTTTTGGCATAAAATATCTTACCAGCAGTAAACTAATGGGCTTGGAAGTGTGTGTCACTCTGTTGAGAGTTAATCTTGCAATAGATAAGAAATATGCCTTAATCTGTTTTGCTTACTTAAACCTTATATTTTGAATGCAGTTGAAAGATCCTAGTTTTCGTCGACATATTCTTGTTCAGTGCCTCATTTTATTTGACTACCTGCGGGTAATAATTATTACAGACATGTTATTTATTTTATACCTTATTTTCATTTCTATGTATTAGATAACCGACTAATTTTCTTTCTCATTAGTCACCAAGCAAGAATGAGAAAGATTTACCATCTGAAAACATGGTTAGTGCTTTTCGTTCCAAGTGAGCTTGTATGGGAGAGTGACCTGAGAAGCTTGTTATTTATACATCTTTGTTTAATTCCAGAAAGAGGAAATAAAATCTTGTGAGGAATCTGTGAAGAAGTTGCTTGAAATGACTCCCCCCAGAGGCAGAGATTTTCTTCATAAAATAGAGCACATATTGGAAAGAGAAAAGAATTGGGTGAGCATTGGCCCTGCCTCTCCATTTCTACATATATGTTTCATGCATTCTCTGTGAATGTTGTGGCTTTTGCCTGTTATAATTGCTGTTGTTCTCAGGTGTGGTGGAAACGCGATGGTTGCCCTCCTTTTGAGAAGCCACCACTGGAGAAGAAGACAGCACAGGATGGTGCTAAGAAGCGGTAAGCAGGTTAAAATTCATATCTATTTCATGTTGGCACTGAAAGATAAAAGGTAACCTGGGAATTGGACGTTAATTAACTGAAGAAGGTTCGTTGATAAGGATGGTATTCAGAAGCAGGTTGCATTTTTGTATCTTGGCCTGCCATGGAGCTCTTACCTAAACATCAAAATTCAGGCATCGTGATTCTCTCTGAGTTCTGTAATAATAGATAGCCAAAGAAAAGAATAGCAAATTAGTAATTCTCTAACCTGAAGTGTGGAACAAAGGTGCTGACCTCTTTGCCACTAGCGCTTGTGAATAAGAGATCACATTCTAGGTGGTGGTATCATTGCCTATGCATTTTGGGAACCGAGGGATATACATTTAGGGGAAAAGAATATAAAATTTATCACCTGTGCAATGCATTGTATGGGCTGAAGCAAGCACCATCATGTGATTGAAAGTGCAAATACTTGTTGCTGTATCTTGCTTATTTCATTCATGTGCTATATTTATACTGGGTGCTTAAATCTATTGCATTAGGTGTTTGAGTTGTCAACTAAACTTGCTTATGGAAATTGCATTCTCATAATCTTTCAGAAAACCAAGGTGGAGATTGGGAAACAAAGAACTATCACAGCTCTGGAAGTGGGCTGAACAGAATCCGGTATGCTCATATCTTGCACATGCTGTCTTGCCTATGGAGTTCTTTGAGATAGGCTTTCTGGCATGTGCAAATCCATTATATGAATGTCTTGTGTCTTCTTTCTTAATATGTTTTCATTTGCTTAAGAAATTGTGAAGATTCAATTTGATCTGCTTTTTTGGTTTCCTTTTGATGCATCTTATTGTTTAGTATAGGGGCTTGCACTTTGATTTTTTAGTGCAACCTTCAACATTTGAACGCCATTGGTCAAAAAGTCTACTCTTTTGATTTGTAGAGTGGACTATAGGTTGTAAATGTTCTAATTGGAACTGCTGCACTTATCCCTAAAAAAGATTTCTCCTTCTGAAGAAAAGAAGCTCCTGAGTTAATATTTTATGCTATAGGTGTTCAAAAAACTGCGTCTCTATATTTGTGGTCACTATTTTGCTTCTGACTTTTTTCTTGCATTTGTAGAATGCACTAACAGATCCTCAACGAGTCCGAACTCCTGCCATCATGGATTATTGGAAACCTTTGGCAGAAGATGTGAGCTTCATTGAATTGCATAGAAGTTTAGATATTGATTTTCCTGTGTAAATTTTCTTATGCCCATATGATGATTTACCTAGATGGGTTACTCCCATGTCCTATAATTTAACTATGTCCACATGCTCTCAACCTTGTGGTTCTTCATGTTTTTCTCTACGTCTGTACAGATGGATGTAGCGGCCGGAATAGAAGAGGAGTACCATCACAAGAATAATCGGGTAATTATTGAACAATAACCGTTTGTTACCGTACTGGTAGAAGTAATCCTTCCCACCTGACTCCCCTCCTCTCTCTCTATCCATCCTCCTCCTCCTTCCTCCCTCCCTCCCTCTCTCTCTCTTGGGGTGTGTCTGTGCTTGTTTGTTTTTGTGTGTGTGTGTTGAGAGAAGGGGGATGAAGAGCAAGAAAAAAATAACATCCTGCTTCTTGCTTCTGCTGCTTGTGATCATCTCCTGAACAAAATTTGCTGGTTCTTCACATCAGATGCTTTGAATACAATTCTTTTCTTGTGATGTTGCACAATTTTGTATGGGAGGGAAATTGTAGTTTAAAATGAATAGCTGATAGGATGTATACACCAGTTGGAGTAATTGGATAATATTTAGTGTTGTTCCATTGCCAATGGTGGACTTAAGTATTGGTATATTTCATGTTAACACTTTGCTACATAATTTTTTCTTATCCTTCTCAGATGAGATTGTGAAAGCTGAATCTCTGATGTTATGGTAAATCAACCCCCCAAAATAAAGTTGGGTTAAAGAATGCCACTGAAAGTTATCAACAAGCCCCTTGTGCTGGCAGCTCTCCCATATATAATCTTTGCAAATCTTTCAACCATTTGAAACTGGTAATATAGTATGGATTAAAAACAGAGCACATGTACTTGTGGAAGTGAATGGTATTTAAAATAATAATAAATGATAAAAATCTAAAATATAAAAAAAGTAGAAAGAAGTGCATTATAGTTTCAGATTGTGTGGTGAGTAGTTCTTACAGTGAAAATATAGATGGAATTGAACTCGGACTAATTTGAATTTGTTCTCTCCCACACACACTCTCTCTCTCTTTCCTTGAAGTTAGACTCATTCAAAGTTGGTACAAAGATATTTGTGGAGACTAAAAGGCACATGGTATTTCAAACCTGTCATTTTCCTTGCATGTGTTTAGTATGAACTATTGCATGAATGGAAAGGTTATTTGCTGCTGGCAGCTAGGTGCTTTCCTTAAAGGTTGTGTTTGAGGGATGTGTGCCAGTTTGATATATTAGACTGTGAATAGAATTGGTGTTCTAATGCAGGTTTATTGCTGGAAAGGTCTTCGATTTTCTGCTAGGCAGGACTTGGAAGGGTTTTCTCGAGTATGTTCTAGTTCGTCATGGAGATATTGATTGATATACTATTGCCATGTCATTGTTATAAATATTTGTCGCTTTTATTGCAGTTTACTGACCATGGAATTGAAGGGGTTGTACCTCTGGAACTTTTGCCATCTGATGTTCGTTCCAAATACCAAGCTAAACCAAATGAGAGATCAAAACGAGCTAAAAAGGATGAGACAAAGGGTGCCATACATCCGGTTGAAGATGCTCAGGTACTTAGCAACACCACTCACCTCCGGCTATGAGGTGATTGACAACATCTTTTATGAACTTTTGGGCCGTGAGTTCTCTTGCAAATAATCTTGTTCTTGGGCTGGTTCCTTCTTGGTATCTTTAAAGTGGAGTCCCACATTTGAATTAATAATAGGGGGAAAAAATTGGAAATTTTATTTTCCAGCTTCTTTTTCTGATGGTAATATGAAATGCAAATATATATAGCTCTTAATCAGCATCTCTGCTATGTACAAGAATTTTAGAATTTACCAATGAAGGGTGTCCCTGTGAGAAAACTTTCAATGTGATTAGGAGCTTGATTTCTTGTTTTATTTCATTCAAGAGGAACTTGATGCTTATTTATGGTGTCTGCTTTAAAATGAACGGTAGAGCGCTTCGTGTTTGCTCTTGAGTACTTGGAAAATATTGCCCATCCATCACTTATCTTTCATGGATGCTTGCTTTTGAATACCCTGCAATCTATCCAATGTGTTTTTATTTATTATCTATTGACTTGATGGGAGCAAGTTAGGAGCAGATCTAGTGTGGTCATAGCTGGGCAAGTGGAAACATGTAGCATGGTATGGTTGTCAAGTGCACGGCTTCTTTTCTCCTTGCATCATTTGAAAACGTTCATAAATTTTATTTTGTTAAAAAAAAATTTTATTAGATTCTTTTACATAAAGAAGGTGCTGACATACCATCAAGGTAGAAGTAACTGTTTATGAAACATCGCTAAGTTTTGCCCTGGTAAGTGTAAATGATGTTCTTTTCTTCTCTAAATAATGTTGTATAGAGCCTGAGAAGTTTGTATATGAAAAAATGGATATCTAATTTTCAAATTTTTATTGACCTCCAATTTTTTTATCACATGCCTGCACCACTCTTCTCATGCATTGATCCCCCTCTTCATGGAAATTATCAGGGATGTCTATGCAGTTAAAAGATTTATATTATTAGAATTAATCAGAGATGCCATTTTACATTACACTGGTGTAACTCTGCAATTAGAAAATTTGGTAGGGTCAATGTAATTTATCCCAAAAAAAAATTACGGAGATGGTAGTTACCCACCTGGATGTGGACTAGTCATGTTCTAATTTATTTTGATTCTAAGTCATATCTTATCTCTCCATCATGTCATTGTTTTTGACAAGAAGACAACACCTGCAAGTGAGAATGATGTTGAAGCTTTGAGGGGTGATGTTGAAGCCTCCTTGGCACCAATGGATACTGATGCAACAGCAGGCACTATCTCCCATAGCAATACACCAACACCAGATGAGCGACAGAAGCAAAGCTCTGATACTGATGCAGGGCTAGAAGTTGGACAAGTTGAAGCGGATGCTGAAGCCGAAGGTGGTCTGATAGATGGAGAAACAGATGCAGAGGTTGATGTTGATACAACAGGATGAAGTTCAGTACTAGTGTCCTGCAGCTAGGCAATCGAGGTTATTTTGTAATTGTTAACTGTTGGAAACTAGGATAGGGAATTTATTCACTCTTGTGATTTATCAAATGTAATGGGACATCCCCCATTATAAAGGAAAAACGCCTGACAATTAAGAAATTCGATTAGTTACATAAAGCTTCTTAATGTTCTTTCATCTGTGTCCAATTCGGTGTACTACTGTTAGAGAGGGTAAATTCAGAGGTGCACCGTGCGGTTGGTTTCCATTGTTGGTTTCATAATCAACATCTTAGTCGTGCTTTACTTAATTGAAATGGTGAATCATTTACATATAGGATCTTGAAAGGTTTTATGTCAATATCTTTTTATTAGTATACTTTTTAGTCGTTTATTAATTTTTCCCCCCTTACCTACATCTTCATTTTGCGTTTTACACAATTGTAATTTTTTCCGTTGTTCATTAGTTTACGTAATAATTTTTGCCTTTAGTTATGCGACTTATGGATTTGTATTTTGTCCCATGACAATTTAAATCATCACGCTAAATTTGATCTTCATGTCGTGTGGAAATATGTGTTAGTTTAAAAGTACGATTCTTTATTATTTGGGGTTCGGTTTGGGGGTTAAACCGACCGAATTAGTTGAACTTAATCGAACTATTTTTAATTAAAAAAGAGAAAATAGACTGTTATTTTAGTTTTAAATTCTATTGATATTTTATTATACCTCAACTACCTTTTCTATTCTTTTCTTTTTCGTTTTCTTTCATCCTACTTTTAACTCTTGCGGTCCTTTTCTATTTTTTCTTATTTTTTAATCCCCATCTCTAATCCCTCAAGTAAACTCACACTTCACTATAATCTAAAGTGTGTTGTTATTGTGATATAATGTTATATGACTTTATATTTATCAATTTGACTCAAAATTCCAATAATTAACAGTCATATAAATCAGGTATTTCTAGCTGTAATTCAAATCAAATAGAAACAAGTACCACACATTTGATTTAGAATTCCAAACTGTTGAAAACACCAGATGGGCTCTTCTATTCCAATAAATCGAGTTCAAACAGTTCGAACTAGCCACTTCGGATCCGTCCCAGGACCTGCTGGCTTCTAGACCTGCCGTGGTCTAGGATTTAGGTCTACTGACTTGAGCTGTGGACCTGGCAGGTCCAAACGGATCCTTCAATATATAGTAAAAAAAAAAAAAAGGATGCCACGGCAGCTGGCCTGCGCGTGTAAGTCCCTTTCCATCGTGATAGCACTGAACAATATTTTACTAGGAAAACTGAGCACAAATTAGTGCTCTTGGAAGAATGAGCACTAAACAGTGCTCCTATTTGCTCCTTATTCATAGAGCACATTTTCCAGCGAAATAAAAGAGCACATCACATATGCATATGCTGCATCTGCAGCAATAGGCTACCAATTTTCTCTTTGTTTTTTTAGCTGATGAAAAAAATAAAAAAAAATTGCATAAATCCTAACAGTCCAACCTGGCCTTAGACCTAGCGGGTCCACGACTTTTTGGACCGGACCCTTGAGCAGTAGTATTATTTGCGGCTGAACATTTGCATAATTTAAAGGTTGACTGATAATATCAATTTTATACATATGTAAAAAACTAGATATTCATAAAATATCATAAGTATCATATATATTTACACACTAAATACCAGTACTGTCACTGCATTAAATAATATAAATTATTAACAAATCAATTTTATAACTTATCCAAGTTTATTTTTATCATTGACATACATTTGTATTATTGAATTCCGCACTTAGTTCAGAATCCAGCCCAAATAAATGGAGTTACAGCTTTAATGGATACAAATTATAGGCACGGTGCATTTGCTTTCAGTACACTTCAAAAAAGTTTCGCTCATAATGCAAGGCTTTTACTAATTTCCATAAAATTAAGAAGATCCAAATATTGGCACCTGTAGTCACTATTCTTGGAATTGCTAAATAAACAAGGCAGCATTAGGATAAAAGTAAGAAATACATAGGTCATGGTAGCGTGAACTCAGAAGAACATTGATCCGAGGGTAACAAAACAGGAAGTGCTTTGAGTTCAAGAGCTTCCATAGCATTCCATCAATCCCTTCATATAGGGCTGATATAAGTGGGCAAGATAAACTAACATAGTTGATGAACCATGATGGTCTCAGACCGCATGCTCCTGGGGACAGACACCCATCATTTCTGCAAATTAAGGTCAGCAGAGTAAGCGCAGAAAAATTTTTGCTCAACTCAATGCCTCAAAGACAATCTTACCTGCATTGGAAGGTATAGTTTGAACTCCGGTGGAAGTTCCTCTTCAGAATATAATCGGTCTGAAAAATAGATACGTCTCAGGCGGCAGTTGGCATGCACTTGTACACGCAATGTTTCCACATAATTTGTTCCATATGCCCTCCGAGTGAAGTCAGCAAGGTTAAGCTGTATCTGATTCCAGCCATCATCCATCTTCAGCGGCATGGTGCATATGTAAGGCTTTACACGGGTCACAGCCTGCAGTACAAATTTTTAAAGGTTAGAAACTTAAATTTCCAATGCTGTCAGCATAAGAGGTCCACATTAAATTGCAAGAACTCTCAGCAATAGCACATGGCACACCTAGACTTGACACTTGGTCTCTACACCATTCAGCAGAATTACCAATTAAAGAATAAATGTAATACAGAAAAAAAAAATATATATATATATATAGCAAACATCACTACAAACGCAGTTCGAAATTATCAAACAGATAATAAAATTGCTGACAGTGAATCGCCAGCATAATCATGTGGAGCAAAAAAAAAAAAAAATAAAATAAAAGAAAGGAGAATCATCAAAAGCTGCTAAAGGAAATTGCTGGCTGTTAGAGGTAGATCATACACCAACATTTGCAAGTGAACAATCGGGTTAAATACCAAGCATCTACTTAAAAGGCATAAATTGATTCTCCATACCCCCCAACCCAACCCTGTGAAATTTCAAGAATTTGCCTCAACCATAATAGACACACTAAAAGATAAACAACAGGCATATATGGGCAAACTTACACACTTGAAAATTAGATGCCCGGAAACGCCGCCTGACATTCTTGTCGTCCAGCACTTGAATCTCAAAAGTGAAATATTTTTTCAGATTTTTAATGATCATGACCAGAAATGGTAGTTTAATACCAAGGGTTGTTGCTGGGTCTGCAGGGCAAGTGATGTAAGTGTTCTGGATATTTGTTCCAACAATTTCAAGGACATTGGACTGGATGTCTTCATCTTGTGGCCGTTTCACATGACCATTGACAACTGCAAGAGAAGCAACAGAGAATAATATCCATTTTAAAGGAGAGGAACCAAAGCACACAGTGAACTATAATGCCGAAAACAAATACATAACTGCATCCATGAGATGGAAAAAAATGCAAGTAAGGAGTCTCCGGTATCTTGATGATAAAAGAAAAGCCTATCATTGATTTTCAAGATCAGCATTCGCAAAAATGAATTTTCTGAAGTATTATAATACTAGGAAGGGCAAAGATCACAATCATTGATGAAAAGGTTACCTGAAGCCCATACATGCAAAAAATCATATATGTTCACAAAAGTATAAGTAGGGACCATAAGAACTCTGTTCAACAGAAATAGGTTCAGAATTATTGATACAAGAAAAGGTATTCGTGAATGAGCAACAAGAATATGGGCACCTTGAGGTTGTACACACACCATGAAAGCTCTAAAATGATGAGTTCTCTTTTTAAACATGAATGATATGCATACAAACCATTAATAGATACTGTAACAGGCATCGCTAGAATTACCATCCCTGTTACTAGGGCAATTAAATCGTATACTCAAAAGTATGGTATACTAGAATTCAGTATGTTTTGTCTCAGTTTTCTCAACTCTTCATGAATAAATACACAAGACACCAGGAATATACTCAATATCCCAAAAAGATTACTGACCTTCCTTATCCCATATCTGCAGAGGTTTGCTCCTGATCAAAAAGAAAAAGAGAAGGACTTAGTGCACAACAAAACAAACGTAATAATAATAAAAAGGACAAATTGCAATCTAATTGATTATGCAGTATTATAAAAGAAGATCGAAGACATACCCAAGGCTGTATAGTATGGATAAAAAGCCTGACTGGAATGTGTTCTTGAACATTGTACACACTAAGCAAACCCTACAAATCATCACCAGTGAATTGTTATTATAAAGGCTTGTGCAAACAACCACAGACAAGAGGCAAAAGCTTAATTCTAGAAAAGGATACAGAAAAACGTTTTACTAAGTGCACTTTTTGCCAAACATTTCAGTTGCTGATCAATTTCAGCTGTTAGTACATAAACTTTGCCTATTTCTATAATTTAACCACATAAAAGTTCAAAATTGATACCTAAATTCTGCCTAACTACCTGCGCTTTGCCCCATTTTTGTAATTAACAACCTCATTTGGTTACTATAAATGACCTCGAAAATAGATTGACACTTTAGAAACAGTTTAAGCGCAGAGTTTAGGTACCAAATATGACATTTACCCTTTCAGTGATTATAAAGCCCAGAATCAATTCGCCTACAGTTCTGAAGAGACTCGCTACGTAACTGTTAAAACAGAAATTTAAATACTTCCTGATGTCTCAACGTTCTCATGAGACATATATAATCGTCAACACTTAGTAAATTGCATACTTCCTAATTCTTGGCAAGTGCCAGGCACCCGTTAATAAAACCCTAAACCAGAATAAAAATGAAAAATAATAACTTTTTTATGCTTTTTAAAAGAAGCAAATTAAACAGCAAGCTCATGTTTTAGAAAACAATTTGAAACGGAACCGTAATAATCGATCATCTGAACTGATGATGATGAAGATCATGCGGAAACCAAGTAAGCCAAAAAATCTTACCTGGGATGATCTGGAGAAAGCAAAACGAAACCCTAGCTTTAGATTGAAGACAAAAATTAGGGTATACAAGGAGCTGCTTTTTCAGAGAAGCTAGTAAATATAGAACTTCTTTCTTTCCTGTCTCTCAAATGTTCTTAAATGGTAAGGGAGAGTTGAGGGAGGTACCCGGAGAAGCCTGGGTTTTAGTCCTTTTATGCATTTGTATTTTTTTTTAGGCCAGTCTTTTATGCATTGTTGAGAAATAGATTTTTATGTATTTATTTGTCTATATCTATATTTATCCATTTATACTATTTATTAAGTGAAATTATGATGTCAAAAAATATAAATCTTATTTTTTCCTTATCTATGGTTACTGTCACTTTCTCTCCACTCTCTATCACTCTCCTCCCATAATGCTCTTAATCTTCATCATTATCTATAGGGTCTTACTTTTTTTCATAATTGTCCATTTCTCCTTTAATTGTACATGAAACCTCTTTTATTGATGTTCTGAATTCGAAGTCCAAAAACTTCTCAGGTTGTTCATAAACAAATTCTAGTAATTCATAGTCCATGAGAGTTTGTTTAGTAAATCCATAATCTTCTATGTAAAGAGGATCAAATGTATCGAGACAAATATTCATTTTGTAAATACTGTAATCAAGTTCTCTCTTGTGGTTGTAATAATAGTTACATGTAAATCTGTAATCATTTTTTACCATGTCTTTTGCATGTTTTTGAAATATTAAAAAGGGTTTCTATAAATTTTTACAAGCGTAAGAAGTAATTGCGATCCTTGCTCTTTTTGGCAGTTTTTTCAGCATAATTCATTCCATTAAAGAAAAGGTAACTCCTTGTTTTCTCATTAATTTCTTCTTTATCTAAACTATACTGTAAATAATGCCTTGGATTAAGTTGTCTATAAGTCAGCCATTCTTCAACTTTTTCGTTTTTGATTTTCAGTAACTCAGTATATCTTATTGTTTTGAATTCTGAAACTAGACAAGGTTCAACACTAAAATCATTATGTCTAAGTTAAGTTTCCAGTAACTCAATTGCTTGCTGTAAGGAAAAACATCATCGCCAAACTAGTCCAATGTAATTTTCAACTTGTGCTTTTGCATAGATCCAGTTTTATAAATTCCAAGATTGAATCCCCTTATAACGGCATAACAGTAATAATTCTTATTTTTTATCATATGTGATCCTATGATCCAGTATGTCCAGTATGTAATTTAGTATTTATATTTTCCATGCAATTGAGTAATGCCAAACACACTCTTACCTTATTTTTGTCCAAGGTTTGTAATCCCCAAACAGAGTCTATCAGTGTTTTTTGTTCAACTGTAATTCTTGTATCATTAATCTTAGGGGGTCTTAAGGATTATGTGTTTTTGGATTTTGGTTTGGAACTAGTAATTTAATGTCTCCAAACATCATTTTTTCAATTGGAGGAAAGTAATTTTTTATTAATTCATTCCCAATAGGTCTTGCTTTCTTTTGAAAGGGGTAAGCATTATGGGAAAATGTGGTATGTAAGGAAAAGAAAAGGTTTTCTGGTGAGAATTGAGAAGTCTAGGATAAAAATTGAGAAGATTAGGATGTCTGTAACTCTTTTTCTCACTATAAATCTTTGAGAGTCTTGTACATGTTATCCATTATTGATGTACCTGCTCAAAAGATCAGGTAAATCATTATCCTTTCCTTTTATATGTTCAAAATCAATGTTATATCCCCTATTTATCAGTAAATCAGTAAATTTAACCCATCTTTTTTGTGACATGCTCTTTTCATTTTTCTTTTTGTAAAACTTAACAATAGCCTCGCAATCTTTCTAACTAATATTTCCTTTTTATTTAACAAAAATAGTCTAAAAGAGTTTAATCCATAATCCATATCTATACTACTTTTTAGTCATTTTTCTTTAAATTTACCACTATTGTATCTACAAATTTCCCCTTCCTTCTTCAAAGAGTACTCATGAGGTTTTCTGATCAAAACAGCTCCCCATCCATTTTCACAACCATCGGTTTCTATAGTTAAAAAATTTGTATCTAAAGGTAATCTTAGTTCTGGTAATCCTTTAACTAGTGACTTTATTTTTTCTATCAATTGTAATTATGTCTTATCTAATTTTGCAAAAGTATGTGTTTTCTTATAGAGTAATTTAGTATGTTTTCCCAATTTTTTAATAAAAAGGTCTAGCATAATTAACAAGTCCTAAAAACTGTTGTAATTTCTTTTTATCAGTTATTTCTGTAAATTCCAAAACCTTTATAGCTATGTGTTGTTGTAACTTTATTTTTCTATTTTCTAATCCTACTCCTAAAAATTCTATATTTCTGTTGTAAAATTGTATTTTCTTTTGACTAACAATTATTCCATTGTTTTGGAATTCTATAACTACTTGTTTTAAATGAGCAATATGTTCCTTTTCATTTTTTGAAAAAACTAAAATATCATCTATGTACACACAGACAAAAGGATATTTGTAAAAAATTAATTCCATTTTTCTTTGGAAAATTGCTGGTCCATTTTTTAATCCGGCATAACTAGCTATTTGAAATGTCCTAAATGACAAGTAAAAGCTGTCAAAGGTATGGAATCTTTTTTCATTTTTATTTGCCAGAATCCTGATTTACAATCAAATTTACTAAAAATATTACAATCTTGTATTCTATAAAGTAAGTCTGTTTTGTCTGGTATATTGTATGCATTAGTTTTAGTATTGTTATTTAATTTTTTGTAATCTATTACCATTATACTTTTCCCTCTAACTATTTCACTATTTTTTTTAACTATAAAGGCTGAACTTCTATGTAGACTATCTGATCTTATTATGACTCCTATTTTTAGTAACTCATTAATATGTATCTTAAATTCTTCTCTATCTACATTGTCATAGACTATATGTTTAGCTTTTATTTCTATATCTGGGTTTATTATTTTTAATTCACATTCTATTTTATTTCTATCTTAGAATTTTGTTGGATTGTTAGCTATTATCTCCTCCTTTTCTAGTCTACTTAGGATTGTGTCTATTTATATTCTCCTTGTTTCTATTAAGTTGTAAACAAAACTGTAATTCACACATTAATTCACACATTTTGTCCCTATTTCTAAATTATCAAAAATTTCTATAAATCCTGTAAACAAGTCTTTTCATCCATTTCTTCCTTTAAATCTCCTGTCTCCTTGATTTTTTTTTTTTACTTTGTTCTTTTTACTTTGCAGTTCCCTATTTTATCACATTTACAATTATCTATTAGCCTAAATACTTCTCCTATTAAAAAGGTAACTCCTCTTTTTGTAATTATCATTCCTAACCTGTCATTTATTATGAACTGTAATCCAAAAATGCATACATGCCTTTTTAAGGTCATATCTTTTACATAAGTTCCAGAACTCTTAAATTTGTAATTCCATCCTTCTTCAATTTCTACTTCTATAAAATGATCAATAAGTATTTCGCAATATTCAAAAAGCTTTCCATCCATCTGTTCGGCTTTGACACAACGTTTTCCTAGTATTTCTGTAATTCATTCCTTTGGTATTATCTTTTTCTATTATGTTGTTTGTATATCCTGTATCTATGAGTGCTTCTGTTTCTAAAACTTCAGTTCCTACTATAAATCTAACTTTTATTCTCATATTTGTATCTATAATCCTAGCTTTTCATCTATTTCTCTATTTATGTAAGTTTTAACCATTTTATTTTTTCTAAAAAGATTTTATCTTCCTGTATTTGCGTATCCTTATTTTTATATTCTTTCTGTAATTCTTCTAGTTTGTCTACTCTTTCCTCTATCCTAAGTATTCTTGTTTCTATTAAATATGAATTTCTATTCCACCTGTTGTAACTACTGTTGTTATTGCGTAACTCATATTTTTCTCCTTGTAGGTCTAAACATTTTTTACAACTTTCTACTTGGCAGTTTATACATCTAAATTAACTATAATGTGAGGGTATCTGAAACAGTACTTATAAGGATGATCATCTGATTCCATTCATGTATCTAACTGTGTTCGCAACTTGTTTATACTTCCACGTATCCTTCTATTTCGTCACTGTCTGTAAAGTTTAGCTCATCTAATTTATTTATAATATTTAACATTTCTTTTGTATTCCTTTATCTAGGGTTTTCTTTTTCTAGTAAGTTTGTAACAAAAGGTGTTCCTATATCATCGCTAGTAATATTTTTGACATTTTCTTCTAACACATTTTCTTCTACCAACACTATACTATATACAGTTTCTGTTTCACTCATTTGGTTATCTTTGGCTAGTAAGTCTTCTTCTATATAGTTTACCACTATGGCCTTCTTAACCTGTAAATTATGTCTTTTGGAGTAATCTCTAGACAAATGTCCTTCTTCTCCACATGCAAAACAAGTTAATTTGTTTTTGTAAATCCTTCTTTTGCTGTATTTTCTAACATGTCTATCCCTATCCAAAAATGGTATTTTAGCATCACTCTGTTTTTTATAGTACCTCTTTATGGGTCTATAAATTTGTTTGTCATCCTTATTCCTTTTGTATCCATTGATTCTCTTTGGTCTTTGTGTTTTTCTTTTTGATCCATAACTTCTTGATCCATAAACCCGTGGTATGTAAATTTGTTCATAGTAACTATATTCTCCTTTAAGTTGTCTTGTAATTTGTATATTTGTACATTTTTTTAACCAAAAACCTAACTATGTATTGAATTCTATTCCTAAGTTGTTTAATATGGGAGTATTGACTAGCTTTGGTTCTATGTTTTCTTTAAAATTTTTGTATATCTCTTGTCTTAATGCTCCTGGTAATTTTATAAGTACTTTATTAGCAACTGTTGGTTTATAGTAACATCTTGCTAAATTACAATAATAACAGAAGTCATTTAAGTAAGGCTTTATGTACTTCTAGTTCCTAATCTGTAACTGTTCTAAAAATCTCATTGCATCCATTTGGTCTCTTTGGGTATGGTCTATATTAGGCCGAGTAGAAAGAAGTAAGTATGTAACATTATTAGTAAAGTGTAAGGCTTAGCTCCTAATTCAATGTCAACAGCAAAGTCTTGTGGCCATCTTCTTTTGTATTCTTCCTGCATTGCTCTTGTTCTTTCTCCTAAGAATTTTTCCAAATAATTGTACATAGCAGTAGCTTCTCTAGGTATGTTACTAGTTTCCCATTCTCTAGTGACCAACTGTCTCTAATATCCAATAATTTGTGGCCATCTCTGTGCGTCATGTGCAATATATTTAGTATTCTACCATAGTTTATGAAGTCTTCTGGCTGTATTTCTAATGGTAGTCTTCTTCCTAATGGTGTTCTCTTAATACTTGGTTCTCTGTAATTAAAGTATGGTTGTCTTGGAAGTTGTCTTATTACATTATAATGTCTTTGTGTAAAAATTTTACCAAGTGTGGTCTGGGTGATGATGGTGTTGTCCTAAGAGGAGGTGCTGATGGTGAAGGTGTGGTTTCTATTAAATTTGTAATTTGCTGTAATTTTCCACTTTTTTCTAATTCTTTTACTTCTCTTGTAACTTCTTCTATGGTCTGTGGCTCTTGAGAGTCTAAAGGTGGTATATCATCTTGTGATCCAGTATCCAGTTCTAAATGTAGTAATTTTAATTGTGGTGTGGTGTCTAAATTTGGGTTTGTAATTATTTTCTGTAATTCTTCTTCTTCTAACACTCCCTTTGCTACAAGGGTTTTAATTATCCTAGCTCGTTTTATTTCAAAATTTTCTTAATTTTCTAAACTTGTAATATTGTATTTTTCTATCAAATGTAAGTTATCAGGTGAGTAAGCATTCTTTCTTTAGCATAAACTTTTCTTAACTTATCTGGTTTGTATTCCAAAAAGTAATATTTTTCATTAACTCCTAAAAAAGTTTATTCTCTCAAATGTTCCATGGCTTCTTCCTCGCTTTCCCAATTATTTATTAAAAATCTTCTTCTCTAGGGATTTTTCGTAAGTCCCTAATATCTCGGATTGGATCTACTTGCATCTAACATTTTTTCTTCTATTACTTCTTCTTCAGTAACTGTGTCTGTTTCTCTTACATTCGTATCCTTGTAATCTAAAAATCTGATACTGTAACTTCTATCAAGTTTTCTGTAAGTCAAACTTTATTCTGGGACTCTTATTGTTTTTTCTTTGTCCTCAAGCATTTTTTATAAATCGCATTTAGTTCGTTCTAAGTCTCTAGTGCTAATTGGTGTTGGTTTTATAAATTTTATTCCAAAACTAATTATTTGTTGTACTATCCCATCTATATTTAGCTTATACCTAGTTGTACTTCCTTCTGTAACTTTTCTATAAGTCCTATATTTAACAGTAAGTTTTATCCTACATGATCTTCAAATCCTTTACTATCTAATCCTATTTCCAAGTTTTTTACATTATTTATTCGTATCATGTAATTTGGTGCACAATAAAAAAATTCCTTTATCTGCAGTCATATCTACCTCAGTAATTCCTATGGTTGCTTTTTTGAAGTTATGTCATGAATTATATATTAGAACTACTAATACTTTAGCTCTTACTTCTTTTTTAACTAATCCTTTTATTCCTAATATTATCATTCCCAAATGCAAAAGACTTTTTTTTTTTTTTTTTTCAACTGCTATAATCCTTGATCACTAAAAGCTTGATCCTAATTGGTTCTTTTGTAACTGACACTATCTGTTCTCTACATGTTTTAAACAATCCCACATTCCGTTGACACATTTGATCCACTTTACATAGAAGGATATGGATTTACTAACAAACTCTCATGGACTATGGACTACTGAAATCTGTTTATGAACAACCTGAGAAGTTTTTGGACTCAGAATTTGGAACATTAATAAAAGAGGTTGTATATATAATTAAGGAGAGATGGACAGTTGTGAAAAAAAGCAAGACCCTGTAGATAAGGATGAAAATTAAGAGCATTCCACCATAATGGCTCACTTTGACATAACCTGTTAGTTACAATATAATAATAGATGGTGTATACAAACTTACTTACCCTACATAAGAAATAAAGACATGTGAAAAACCAATAGAATTACAGATAGAGATCTGGATAGCTTATGCAATTGCCTATACAACTATTCCACCACTTGAAGAAAATTACTTAATTTATCAATCTCGGATTTACAACATTTTCTCTTCTCATAACATAATAATATGGAGAAGTATAGATACCAAATACTCCATGAATGTTGAAGCCTATGAGGAAGACACCTTAATCATGGAAGAAATAGATCAATATGGGAAATTAGAAGACCATAATTAATGACAAGACCAGCAAGGACAAACAGGAACTGACATATAAACTTCCATAAACAGTTTAGAACAATTATAGAATAGTTCTTAAACAGTTGTAAATAGTGTTTTTCCTCTTTTTCCCCTTTTAAAATTTTTGTACACCCCTTTTCATCCTTGGAAAGTAAGATGGCAAAAAAACTGAAATAGGAAAATGCCCTACCACTCGGTTCTTCTATAAATATTATTGAGCTCATTCTTGTAAGAACATGGAAAAAAAAAAAAAAAAAACTCACGAGAAAACACTCTCACACCTACTTAGCAATCTAGCATAGAATTACTCTCTCTTTCAAAATTACTTTCTTGTACTTCTTTACTTCCTTGTACACCCCCTTCCTTGTGGATTAATAAAAGCTTGAAGGATTTTTGTAAGATTCTGCCTTACTTTGTTCTTTCTTACTCTTTTTAAGTTAATTTAAGTACCTTTCGGGACCAAGAGAAAGGGCAAAGTGCTATGTTCACTTGCATGTCTTACATTGTTATGCTCTTTGTTTAGACTTGTTGTCCTCTTCCCATATTTCGATCCTTAATTGACACGAATGTGTTGTATACTACTATTATTTAAGCTGGAGCACATGTTTTGGTGTCTTATTTTTTTTAATAAATGATTTTACACAACTAACCTTAAAGTTTAGTAATAATTTCTATCAACCATAACCTATTAATGCTATTAAGCCAATCCATCTACTCCTTTTTTTTTTCTTGTCAATAAAAAAAATACAATAAAGATTTACAGTTACTACTCATTTCTCATTTAGGGTCAAAAAAGCACTCTCCATTTATTTTTTGGTTAATGTCAAATTTGGCACCTAAATTTTGCCGAAAAGTTTAATTAGTTACTTAAACTTTCAAATGTTCAATTTTAGTATCTAATTGAACTTTTCGAGGCCAAAATTGATACCTCTATTAGCTTTGTTAGTGTGTTAATTTATGTGGCATTTTCAATCAATAAGAACGTGACATGCGTCTTTTTAATTAAAAAAATTTAACATTTGTACCTTATTGTTTTGTTCTTCTTCTTTCATTTTCTTTAATCTTTTTTTAAATATCTTCTTCTTCTTTTGTTTTTAAACCCAGATAAATAAACAAAAAAAAAAAAAAAAAAGGAAAACCCAAAATTTAGTTGAACAATGTTTTCAAATCTATATATAAAACCCATAAAGTCAAAACTAAAGATTCTAACTTTGTCGAAATATCTCACTAAACCCATATCAAAGCCAAAACATTTTCGGTCAAAACCACTTAAAATCTGAAATTCACTAAAATAGACTCAATTTTAATAAAAACCCAACACTAATGATCTAAACTTTATCTAAAACTCAAATGAAAAACCAAAACTTTGAAATCAAAAGACATCGTAGAATGACCTCTAAATAAAAAACATAGCACTAAAGATTCAAACTTTGTCTAAAACCTAGATGAAAAACCAAAATTTTAAACTTAAAAGACATCGTAGAATGGCCTCCAATGAAAAACCCAGCACTAAAGATCTCGAACGATTGTCGAGTGATGATGTTAGAAGGATAGCCTCCACATCTCAAGGAAATCGAGGTTTCGAATCGTGGGTATGACGATGTCAAGCTCATCTTTTAATAACAGCGGAGGACGCCATTCTTGAGAGAGAGAGAGAGAGAGAGATGGGTTTTGGGTTTAGGATCTTAGAAGAAGCTAAAGAGGGGGTTTTATACCCTGAAAAGAGGTCCAGGTAGTTAATGTAGGAGGCTTTGCTAGAGTTGCGATGATCTATACAGCATAGGTTTCGATTTTGATTTTAGCTAGAAGCTTGATTGTTGGTGGTGTGTTGGGGGTCCTTGTGGTGTTGAAAGGGAGTAACGATGGTGATGTAGTGGTTTACATTGACTGACATGGCATTTTGGTTTATGGGTTTAGTGGTTAGAGTTTGAAGTAGAAAGAAGAAAAAGAAGAATAGCAAGGAGAAGAACAAGATGTTAAAAAGGAAAAAAAAATGAAGAAGAAAGGACAATAATGATCTGGGTTTTTCTTTTTCTTTTTTGTTTTATATTTATCTGGGTTTAAAAAAGACATGTGTCACATTTTTATTAACTGAAAATGTCACATAAACTAACAGACCTGACGGAGTTAACCGATGTACCAATTTTGGCCTCAAAACGTTCAACTAAGTATTGAAATTGAACTTTTGAAAGTTAAGGTACCTAATTGAACTTTTTAGCAAAGTTCAAGTACCAAATTTGATATTAACCCTTTATTTTTTTTCAAAAAAAAAAAAAAACCTTAAAGATTTACTGTTACATTTATCTCTATCTTGTTTGTTTAGGAGTTACTTGCGTCCAGTTATTGAACGAAGACTTCTAGGGAAGTTCTTTTCAAACTTACCACACTTATCATTTTTCTTATTGACCTACCACTTTTAAAACATATCATGACCTACCACACTTACCACTTTTCTCACTGACCTACCACTTTTTTGAAACATAACATGGCTTACCAGATTTATCACTTTTTGAAACATAACATTACTTATCATACTCATGACTTTTGGGTTACCTCAATTAATGATGTTACTAATGTTGCTGACGTCAACGTTACTGACGTGAATATATGGACCAATCACGTCGTGATACGTGTCATCTGACGTGACACATGATCATTTTTAATTTTGTTTCCATTTTTTACATGACATTTACCTAACTCTTATTTATTTTTTTGTTATAATTTATTTTATTTTATGATAATATTATTTTATTTTTTAAAATAATTTTAAATTAATCTATAGACCTAAACCCAACCATTATAACCAATAAAGCAAGCCCATTGTTACTCTTTGAATTTTTCTTCCTCAATACATGTCCACTCTACTTTTATATCAATGATGCAAAACTAGACTGAACCGGTCAGTTCGATCCGCTTCGACCAGAACCGACCTTAGAAGTGGGTCGGCTCCTCAATAAAACTGTTTTTAGGTCAAACTAGCCAGATCCAGATGACCCAGTCGGTTCAACGTGACCCAGATGACTCGACTGGGTCAAGCGGGTCGGAATGTAAAGTTGAAAAAAAAAAAGCTGCAAAAAGGGTTGAGAGTAGAAACAAAACCATCGTATAGAAACCATTCCCCAAATCAAAACCATAAACTCGCCATCCCTTCCCTTTCTGGAAAATTTAAACCACCACCGCCATCTCGACAATGCCACCTTCAACCGCCATCGCCTTCAGATTACCCTCTTAGTTGGACCATTAGTTCAAGTGGAAGCTGTACGGTTTCCTCTTCATCTTCATCATTTCCTGATTCCATATTTTGATCTGTAATTGGAATATCTATTTCGATTTGGTTTTTCAATTTTTTCCGATTCTTGAATGAATTTTGATTTGATATACTCCATTAATTACATGCCCTTTTGGTTATTATGATGTTACTGTATAAGATTTGTGGCATTTTGACATGGGGGGTTGAATTGGTTTCCAATTGAAGCTGGGGGTGGATTTGCATGGACGCATCGACCTATTTAGAGAGAGAGAGTGGAAGGTTAAAGAGAGAGTGGTAGATTCAGGAAGCAAGTCGACTTTCGTAGCTTGCTTTCTTTTGTTTTTTGTTTTTTTTTTTAAGGTGAAAGTAATAATATCTTTTTAATCTTCTTAAAGCATCACGCATGAATCTTTTACTAGATTGATATTTTCCAGTCCAATTTTTAATACAAATCTTATACATGTCGTTGATATATGGATAATTCCGTATGATAACAACAAAATCAATTAAAATAAAAAAAATTTAAATTATTTACGGTTAATTACATCATGATATCAATGATATCCAAAAAACTATTATGTTCACATGAGCATTCAACAATTCTAAAAAGGCGATTTGATTTGCAAAATTCATTGGAAGTTCATGTTCTAGTAGTATCTTGTTGTCATATTTGAATGGCAATGAGTTAAAACTACGAGGTCATTAAAAAATAAAATAAAGTTTTAACTGTTCTATAACTATTTTTTATTAAATTGATTTTTTTCGTTTAAAATGATATGTATTTGTGTAAATTTCATTTTTTTATTTTCATAATTAAGATATAATTTAAAATTTAATTTTTCATTGACCCCGGTTGGATCTCTCGACCCCTAAACTCTCGACATTTTCGGGTCAAATCCTGGTCTGGTTCTGACATCATTGTTTTATATTATATACAAGTCTATTTCTTCAGATATTTTCCATGTAGGTCTAAGTATAAACTAAAAACATATGTTGACTCATAGACAGGATAGGTAGGGGCAGGCACTGGCTTAGGACATTCAACATGGCAGAGGAAGCGGTGCATGCTTATGATGCAGCAGCTAAGAGGCTTCGAGGGTCGGAGGCTAGGAGGCTTTAGCGTACTTATGAACATGACATGCATATGACAAGGCGATGAAGGATAGAGCATAAGAGGTCTCCGCCATCACTTGTAGACGAAACAACTTCAGTCATCCAATCTATGAAAATGGTATGCTTATTGCAAATTAATTTAAATGTCGTCCAATTTTATTTTTTCTTATTTAAATTAAACAAACTCCATCAATAGCCGATGTTGCTTGCTTTGTTTTTTATTTGTGAAATAAAGCATGATTCTCCCTTACATATGGATTTCCCTTGACTCTTACTGACGCATCCAACAAGATCAAGAAGGGAACAAAAGGAGATGTCACTGTGCTGCCACCAACAGTTGTGTCCACCATCCCAGCGATTCTCGATTGCGCACGAGACGGTGTGCGCAAGAAGGTAGATGCAAAAGGGGGGATTGTTAAAGAAGTTGCTTGATGTTGCTTATAATAAATGGGAGTTGGTTTGGTGTAAGAGGCCTATAGATCGTTCTCTGGAACCTTCTTGTGTTCAAAAAGGTCTACGCGATTGGGGGGTCGAATTCGGTTCATTCTTTCGGGGGTGCTCCTCTTTCGGTCTGGTTTATATAAATCATGTGTTTTTGGATCCTATGATCAATGGAACTTGCTACTGTGTTATATATATAGTTCTATAGATTTTTTAATCAAATCACATGGTTTACAAATAATTTGATCATATACAAAAATTTTCGAAAAAGAGGGTTGGAAAGTGAGGTAGAAATCCTATTTAGTGGTCATTATCTTATAATTTCTGAGCCTGTTTAAATTTTAGGATGCTGGATTTGAAAATTATTGTCCATGTTATTTTATAATGCATATGGAAAAAAATAAAAGAAAAAAATTTGTATCTCCATTTAAGATAAAACAAAATTATGGAATAGATACCCAAGGATTTATCAACATATGTCTTGATGTTCCAATTAGGCATGGTTATGGCTAACCAAACTTGTGTAGGTGAGACATTTTTAGAATTCAATGATACCTTTGTAGGTCGTGTTAGTCCTTTGCTTCCTTGCTCCTACATTTTAAAGAGAGAGAGAGAGAATTTACGAGCAGAAGAAGAGAAAGAGAACAGTAAGCAAATATAGGAAGAGAGATGAAAAGGGATAAATGGTTTTTGGTTTGTCTTAAGTCCCCATGGAAAATATTTTGAGAAATGGACACACACACACACATATATATAATAATAAAATTAGAGCAAGTTGTAATTGAGGAACAAGGATACGAAGGAGTAATGGACTTACTGATGGTTTATATAGATAGATAAGAAAGATATACTCGGCCTTAAATATATGTAAATTTAAAGCTATTTGAGAGAATGAAATGATATTAATTATAATAAATTAATAAAATCATAATGAAAATATTAATAAAAATTTTAAAATTTCCATGTCAGATATGGAAATAAAATAAAAGAATTAATAATGTACCACGTCAGATGACAGGTGTCATGACGTGATTAATTTGTAGGGCCACGTTAGCAATGTTGTTAACACCATTAATTGATGTATCAAAAATAGCCACATAGAGTTCGTTCAAGGACTAAAATTGAGCTTTCAAAAGTTTAAGTATCTAATTGAATTTTTTGATAAAGTTAAGGTACTAAATTTGACATTAACCCTACAACTTTTTTTACTAATCTATTACTGTTTGAAACATAATATGACCTACCATACTTATGAATTTTCTTACCGACCTACCACTTTTCGAACTATAATATGACTTACCACATCTACGATTTTCTTATTGACCTACCACTTTTGAAACATATCATGACCTACCAGATTTACGACTTTTCTTACCGACCCACCACTTTTATAGACATAACATGACCTATTAAACCTATGACTTTTCTTATTGACCTACCACTTTTAAAACATTGCATGACCTACTATACTTATGACTTTTTTTACTGACATATCACTTTTGAAATACATCATGACCTACCAGACCTATGATTTTTCTTACTTTCCTACCACTTTTCGAAACATAACATGACTCACCAAACCTACGACTTTTCTTACCAACCTACCACTTTTGAAGCATATCGTGACCTACCACACCCACGACTTTCTTACTGATTTACCATGTTTGAAACATAACATGACTTACTACACCTACGACTTTTCTTACTGACCCACCACTCTTGAAACATATCATGACTTACCAGACCTACGACTTTTCTTACTGACCTACCACTTTTAAAACATATAATGACCTACCATGCCTAGGACTTTCTTACTGACTTGCCACTTTTGAAACATAACATCACCTACCATATCTACGACTTTCTTATCGATCTATCACTTTTTATAAACATAACATGACTTACCATACCTACGACTCTTCTTACTGATCTACCGCTTTTCGAAATATAATATGACCTACCACACCTACGACTTTCTTGTTGACTTACCACTTTCAAAATATATCATGACCTACTAGATCTATGACTTTTCTTACTTACCTATCACTTTTCGAAACATAACATAACCTACTATATCTACGACTTTCTTATCGATCTATCACTTTTTATAAACATAACATGACCTACCAGATCTACGACTTATGTTACTGACTTACCACTTTTGAGTCATATCACGACCTACAACACCTTCGACTTTCTTACTAACCTACCACTTTCGAA
Source organism: Combretum micranthum (assembly GCA_024138025.1). Classification (NCBI taxonomy): domain Eukaryota; kingdom Viridiplantae; phylum Streptophyta; class Magnoliopsida; order Myrtales; family Combretaceae; genus Combretum; species Combretum micranthum. Next base: position 252,425 of record JAMXBD010000426.1, on the reverse strand, counting down.
ACATAACATGACCTACCACTTATGATTTTCTTGTTGACCTACTACTCTTTGAAATATAACATGATCTATCATACCTACGATATTTTTATTGACTACCAACTTTTGAAATATAATATGACCAATCATACCTACGGTTTTTTTACTGAACTACCACTTTTTGAAACATAATATAACTTATCACACCTACTACTTTTCAAAACATAACATGACCTACCATACTTACAACTTTCTTACTAACTTACCACTTTCGAAACATATCATAACCTACCAAACCTACGACTTTTTTACTAACCTACCATTTTTGTAACATAACATGACCTACTAGACCTACAACTTTTCTTACTGACCTATCACTTTTCGAAATATAATACGACCTACCAGTGGTAAGTCAATGAGAAAAGTAATAAATTTGGTAGGTTACTTTTTTACCGGTTTATCTAGTCCCAACTTCCTTATAAGTCTTCGTACATCAACTTGACGAAAGTTTTGCCGGTTCTTGAGAAGAGAGAGAGGAAAGAGATAAAGATAAAATGAGATAATCACGGGACTTACTTGCATTAAGTCACTTACATATCACACCTACTACTTTTTCAACCTACCATTTATAAGTTTTATACATAACCTATCACATCTACCACATTTTCTAACCTACCACACACATAACTTTATGCCAAATCCAACAGTGGATTTTGCATCTTCCTTATAAGTCTTTCATATAAGACTTGAGCAAAGTTTTTCCCTTTCCATAACTTCTCCCCCATTTTCCTCTCTCTCTTCTTCAAAATTGCTCCTCCTCTTTCATCTCTCTACCACTTTATCTCTTTCCTCTCTCTCTTCTCGACAATTGCTCCCCCTTTTCCTCTCTCTTTTCCAAAACTGCTTGTCCTCTTTCATCTCTCTACTACTGAACTATGTAACTGCTTCTTGGAAGTTTTGTCTTTGGTCTTTTATATTGTTAATGCCTACCATTCTCTCTCACTAATTTATAATATAGTGAAGTTTATTTTTCTTTTTAATTGTTTTTTTTAACACAAAGTGATTGTTTCGGGTCTTCATTATGAAATTTAATTTTTCTTTTTAATTTTTTGTGTTTATAAAGAAAGTAGAAAGAAAGTGCTTTAGCTCCTCCAACATCCAACTCCGCCACCGGTATCGTCGACTCAGCCTTACGAGATGTAATTCAACAAAGTTTTATTTTCATTTTCTTTTTACAGAAAGTGAATGTTTTTGTTTCTTCATATATACTCTTTTTTAATATAAAGAAAGTTTGGTTCTTTTTACTGGAAGTTTCTCCAACACGCAACTCCTTTGCAGCCATCGTCGACTCAGCCTTGCGTGAAGTTCCTTCAACACCCAACTTTGACACCACTGTTGTGGACTCAACCTTTCGAGCATACGAAATCAACATTAACCCTACTTTAGGTACATGTTCACCAAGATTAATCATTGCAATTAAAGATATTTAGAAATTTCGAATCAGGTATTTCGGTAGATGACATCTTCATTACGTGTGATACATACTAGGTTTATGGGTGATATTGCTTTGGAGATGGGCTGAGGTTCGACAATGTGAGTTGTGGGGTTCAGTTTTGGCTAGAGGGAGAAGCAGGTTAGAGGGGGAATCTACAGAGAGAGTTGTACATATGTTATGAATCTTTTTTTTAAAATTTTTCTTAAATATTAAGATTATATGAAGATTTTACTCACTTATATTTGGTGTTTTTGGCTTTTTTTTGTGTTTTAGATAGTGTGTTTCGATAAGTTCTCTAAAAAAAAATCTGTAAGTGCTCACTCAATGTACTTAGTTAGATTGTATTGTTAGTTAGGAAAAGTATTTATTTGATGTTGATGGATGTTATGTTGTACATGCTATTATCCAATGAAATAATTATAGTTGTATTATACATTTATATAAATTGCTGTTTAATTTATTTTCCTTTTTCTTCAACGATTAATTTTGATTTTTTTCCTTTCTCCTTCACAATTAATTTTAACTCAAGCATAGTTGAATTTATTTAGTCTATATTAAATGTTGTTTCTCTTCTTCTTCTATTGATTCGAATTTTACAACCTGCCTTCTTATATAATTTTTTTATTGTTTTCAATTATAGGAAAAATTATGGAAAAAAATTGGTGCATAAATCTCTAAATATCAATTTTACGAGTATTATTTTTTCCCTCTAAAATATGATGGAAGGCTGTTAAATAATCTTAGTTTGGATTTTAATTTGACCTGCATGCAATTAAGATGTGATGTTTTTAAAGCTACTCTCACATTTTCAACTCTACATTACAAAAAAAAAGGGGTTATCACCATTTATCCCTCGATTGTATGGTTTTTATTAGGTAATTCCATTGATAATGAGCAATTATTTTTTATGCAATAGATCAAATTTTAGCTCAACTAGCAACGGACAACACAATAACATATAATAATATGAAATATAAAAGAGATATGGATAGAAAATTTAAACCCGGATCAACATGAAGTTCCGACCCATTTCCTACTCTCAACGATCACCAATTGCCTTCAATCAAGGTCTTCATGTATTTTATTAATTTCATAAACACACAAGCTCAAGCTGAGCAATACAACACTTAGGAAATCAAATATTTCCTTCTCTTTTATAGTGTTCTCTTTTGAATTTATAAAAATATGAACAAAGCACTCAAAATTGATTTTCTCTCTCTTACTTAGGATTTTCAAAATAATGAATGAGAGCACAATAATAAATGTAGATTATTTATTTATTTATTTGTAAGTAAAAGCCTTTTCCAACAAGTTATTTGAAACTCTAATTGAACATGTATTAATAGTCTTCAAACATTTAAATATTTGTTAGAGATAACCTTTTAAAGTTGCCAAGCATTAAATGCACATAACAACTCTTTTATGCCACATTGGCTTTATATTTTAAACTCTTGCGCCTCAGATTTGTCATGTCTTAAAGTTGTCGCGTCTTGAATTTGACCATTGACTAAATTTGTGTTTTTTTTAAGCTTTGAATTCAAATTTGTTGTGCCTTAGATTTATCCTTCGACCAAGTTTGTACTTCTTCGAGCCTAAGACTTGAAACTGTCACGCCCTAGTAAGTGAACTTGTCGAGCCCTCAACATGACTTGCGACCAAGGCTGTGCTCGAGAATTTGCTTCTGCTATTTCTTGCATAATCTCTAGAGAACAATATATACAAAACATATATATTTTCTAACATATACAAAATATTGTTTGACTAATCATGTGTAATTTAACACAATTGGATAGTTAATTAGGTAACTAATTATCTCGTTAAAATCCACATTGAATATACAAGTTCAACAATCTCATCCTTTTTTACGAGGATAATCATGCACAATTAACTCCTTTTCAGTTAAGCATACTCCCCCTTAAATAAGCACCCGTGTTTGAAAAGAATTTTTTTTTCAATTTGATTAAAAAACTTGATACTTAATTATACGGAAATATAAGCTACACTTAATACATCATCTTCTCATCCTTTTGACATATAAAAAACATTAAGCACTATTTAGCATGTTAATGTGTGTATTCAACATATCTCTCCCCTATGTAGTCATCAAACAACATTTCTCTCCCCCATTCAATATTTTAACATGTCTCCTCCCCTTTGAACTCATCAAAAACATACTTCATACATGTTAATTGTGCATACAACATATCTCTCCCTTTGTACTCATCAAAAGTAAGAAGACAAACTCAGAACATTTCACATAAGGAGAGATGCATAAGTAACATACAAGTTCAAAAAGGTTTTAGACATGATTAAAAAAACATCATAAAATTATGCAAGTTACTGTCAAAAAGTTGCAAATAGGTTTCTCAAGCATGCACAATAAAATATAAAACATATTCAAATATTCTCAAATATTCAAATAAGTCCAAAAAGTATCACTGAGCATATTTAAACATTTAAAACCAGGATTTAACAAAAATTTGGTTGAAACATGCACATAAATAACATATCATAGATTTTTGTAGACATAACATATTACAAACACCACAGAAACATATATAAATATCTAATGGCTTCTTTTATCCTTATATCAAGTTCTATATTAACTTGTCTCCATGATATTTAGCACTCATCATACTTGATTATGCCTAATTCTCTATGCAAAGTGCGAAAATGATCATCACTTAAAGATTTTGTAAAAATATCAACAATCTGATTGTTTGCATTAACAAATTCCAAACTAATATCTATATTTAGAACATGATCTTTAATGAAATGTTGTCTAATTTCGATATGCTTCGTCCTTGAGCATTGGATTGGATTTTTAGTTAAATTTATAGCACTTATGTTATCACATCGAATTAGAACATTTTCATGTTTTAAACCACAATCTAGCAAAGTTTGTTTTATTTATAAAACTTATGCACAACAGCTATTTACTCGGTTTCAGTAGTTGAAAGTGAAACCAAATTTTGTTTCATTGAGTGTCGAGATATTAGCAACTTTCTAAGAAAGAGGCATGTGCCGTTTGTGCTTTTTTTATCTACTTTGCACTCAGCAAAGTCAACATCGAAGTATCTAACTATATCAAAAGAGGTAAACTTTGGATACCACGTGCCAATTTTAATAGTACCTGCAAGATACTTGAATATGTATTTTATTGCATTCAAGTGTAATTCTATTGGATAAGATTTAAATCGTGCACATACATACACTGACAATATGATATCAAGTCTAAAAGATGTTAAACATAACAAACTACCTATCATGCCTTTAAAAAGCTTTTCGTAAGCATTTTCCCATTTTTATCTTGATCAAGTTTTACATTTGTGCTCATAAGTGTAGGTCTTGTTTTGTAATTATCCATTTTGAATCTTTTCAAAAGTTCTTTTGTATATTTAGTTAATTTATGAAGGTTCCATTTTCATATTGCTCTATTTAAAGACCTTGAAAATAATTGAGTTTCCCTATCATGCTCATTTCAAATTCTTTCTACATGCACTCAACAAATTCATTACAAAAAAAAAGGGGTTATCACCATTTATCCCTCGATTGTATGGTTTTTATTAGGTAATTCCATTGCCAATGAGCAATTAATTTTTATGCTATAGATCAAATTTGAGCTCAACTAGCAACGGATAACACAATAACATATAATAATATGAAATATAAAAGAGATATGGATAGAAAATTTAAGCCCGAATCAACATGAAGTTCCGACCCATTTCCTACTCTCTATGATCACCAATTACCTTCAATCAAGGACTTCACGTATATATTCATAAACACACAAGCTCAAGGTGAGCAATACAACACTTAGGAAATAAAATATTTCCTTATCTTTTATAGTGTTCTCTTTTGAATTTATAAAAATATGAACATTGCACTCAAAATTGATTTTCTCTCTCTTACTTAGAATTTTCAAAATAATGAACGAGAGCACAATAATAAATGTAGATTATTTATTTATTGATTTGTAAATGAAAGCCTTTTCCAACAAGTTATTTGAATCTCTAATTGAACATGTATTAATAGTCTCCAAACATTTAGATATTCGTTAGAGATAACTTTTTAAAGTCACAAAGCATTAAATGCACATAACAACTCTTTTATGCCACATCGGCTTTATATTTTAAACTCTTGTGCCTCGGATTTCTCTTGTCTTAAAGTTGTCACGTCTTGAATTTGACCATTGACTAAATTTGTATTTTTTTAAGCTTTGAATTCAAATTCGTCATGCCTTAGATTTAGCCTTCGAGTAAGTTTGTATTTCTTCGAGCCTGAGACTTGAGCCTATCACGCCCTAGTAAGTGAACTTGTCGAGCCCTCAACATGACTTGCGATAAGGCTGTGCTCGAGAATTTGCGCCTGCTATTTTTTGCATAATCTCCAGAGAACAATATATACAAAACACATATATTTTCTAACATATACAAAATATTGTTTGACTAATCATGTGTAATTTAACACAATTGGATAGTTAATTGTGTAACTAATTATCTCGTTAAAATCCACATTGAACATACAAGTTCAACAATCTCATCTTTTTTGACTAGGATAATCATGCACAATTAATTCCTTTTTAGTTAAGCATACTCCCCCTCAAATAAGCATCCGTGTTTGAAAAGAATTTTTTTTTCAGATTTGATTCAAAAACTTGATACTTAATTATAAGGAAATGTAAGCTACACTTAATACATCATCTTCCTCATCCTTTTGACATATAAAAAACATTAAGCACTATTTAGCATGTTAATGTGTGTATTCAACATATCTCTCCCCTATGTAGTCATCAAACAACATTTCTCTCCCCCATTCAATATTTTAACATGTCTCCTCCCCTTTGAACTCATCAAAAACATACTTCATACATGTTAATTGTGCATACAACATATCTCTCCCTTTACTCATCAAAAGTAAGAAGACAAACTCAGAACATTTCACATAAGGAGAGATGCATAAGTAACATACAAGTTCAAAAAGGTTTTAGACATGATTAAAAAAACATCATAACATTATGCAAGTTGCTGTCAAAAAGTTACAGAATAGGTCTCTCAAGCATGCATAAAAAAATATAAGACAATATTCAAATATTCTCAAATATTCAAATAAGTCAAAAAAGTATCATTGAGCATATTTGAACATTTAAAACCAGGATTTAGCAAAAATTTGGTTTAACCATGCATGTAAATAACATATCATAGATTTTTGCAGACAGAACATATTACAAACATCACAGAAACATATATAAACATCTAATGGCTTCTTTTATCCTTATATCAAGTTTTATATCAACTCGTCTCCATGATATTTAGCACTCATCATACTTGATTATGCCTAATTCTCTACACAAAGTGTGAAAATGATCATCACTTAAGGGTTTTGTAAAAATATCAACAATCTGATTGTTTGCATTAACAAATTCTAAACTAATATCTATATTTAGAACATGATTTTCAATAAAATGTTGTCTAATTTCAATATGCTTGGTCCTTGAACGTTGGATTGGATTTTTAGTTAAATTTATAGTACTTATGTTATCACATTGAATTAGAACATTTTAATATTTTAAACCATAATCTAGCAAAGTTTGTTTTATTTATAAAACTTATGCACAACAGCTATCAATAGCTATTTACTCAATTTCAGTAGTTGAAAGTGAAATCAAATTTTGTTTCATCGAGTGTCAAGACATTAGCGGGTTTCCAAGAAAGAGGCATGTGCTGTTTGTGCTTTTTTGATCTACTTTGCATCCAACAAAGTCAGCATCGAAGTATCTAACTATATCAAACGAGGTAAACTTTGGATACCACGTGCCAATTTTAATAGTGCCTGTAAGATACTTGAATATGTATTTTATTGCATTCAAGTGTAATTCTTTTGGATAAGATTTAAATCGTGCACATACACACACCGACAATGTGATATCAAGTCTAAAAGATGTTAGACATAACAAACTACCTATCATGCCTTTATAAAGCTTTTGGCAAGCATTTTCCCTTTTCAATATTTATCAAGTTTTACATTTGTGCTCATAAGTGTAGGTCTTGTTTTGTAATTATCCATTTTGAATTTTTTCAAAAGTTCTTTTGTATATTTAGTTAATTTATGAAGGTTCCATTTTCATATTACTCTATTTAAAGACCTAGAAAATAATTGAGTTCTCCTATCATGCTCATTTCAAATTCTTTCTACATGCACTTAACAAATTCATTTACGAGACTCATGTTATTAGCTTTAATGACAATATCATCTATATAGATTTGCACAATAAATGTGTCTAACTTGTGATTTTTGATTAAAAGAGTTGTGTCAATTTTTCATTTAGAAAATCCTTTGTTTAAAAGGAAGCTATTAAGTTTTCATACCAAGCTTTTTACCTTGCTTGAGACCATAAAGAGCTTTGTTTAATTTGTAAATATGATCAAGGAATTCATTATTCTCAAAACTCGGTGGTTGCTCTATATAGATTTCTCCTTTTATAAAACCATTTAACAAAGCACTTTTGACATCTATTTGAAAATGAATAAAATTTTTATAAGCAGCAAATGCCAAAAGCATTTTAATAACTTATAGTATAGCAATTAGGGCAAAGGTCTCATCAAAATCTATGCCTTCTTTTTTATTATATCCTTTAGCAATTAATCTAGCTTAATTTAGCTTCAATTCTTGTTATTATTCCTGCTTCATCTAGTTTGTTTCTATAAACCCATTTACTTCCAATAACTGGTGTACTTTAAAGTCTATGAACTAAGCTCTGAACTTTATTTCTCGTGAACTAGTTTAATTCTTGTTGCATTGCTTGTATTTAAAATTCTTTTTAAAAGTTTTTAAAAATATTTTTAGGCTCGGTTTGCGATAGAAAAACTAGATTACTTATATTTCTTAAAGAGGATCTTATTTATACTTTATTAGAAGGTTCACCTATTATCATATCTTTTGGATGCGATTTAGCATATTTCCATTCTTTAGGAAGATCATTGTTAATAGGTTCATTTATAACAATCTTATCATGTTCACTTACTTCTTTATTATTATTTTCAAGAGAAAACTTATCCAAGTCAGCACAGACATTATTCACATCATCACTTGAACATAATTAAAGTAAAGAATCATCAAAAGCAACATGAATAGATTTTTTTACAACTAAGGTTATTTTATTAAGCACTTGTATGCTTTACTAGTTGAAGAGTAATTCAGAAAAATTCCTTCATCACTTTTATCATCAAACTTAGCTAGTTGTTCTTTTCCATTATTTAAGATATAACAGCTAGTACTAAATTAATGAAAATAAGAGACGTTAAGTCTTTTTCCTTTACAAAGCTCATAGGGATTTTTCTTAAGAATTGATCTCATGAAAACTCTATATGATATATAACATGCAATGTTTATAGCTTCAACCCAAAAGTATTTAGGTAAATTATTTTCACACAATATAGTTTTAGCCATTTCAATTAAAGTTTTATTTTTTTCTTAGCTACACCATTTTGTTGTGGAGTTATAGGTGCTAACAAAGTATGTTCAATGTCATATTTACTGCAAAATCATCAATTTCATAGTTTTCAAATTCTCCCTCATTATCACTTCAAATAGATACAATATTAAGACATTTTTCATTTTGGACTTTTTTACAATCTCTGAAAAAGATATTGTCACGCCCCAAAGGGTACCCTAAACGTGATAGTCCGCCACACTCAATATTAAAGCTTAAGTATGACAAATTTAGCCATTCCCAAAAGCTTTTATATTGAGTGTAAGGCGTACTTTCACAACTTTAGAGGACCATATATGGAATTATGAAGTTTAAGAAGATTTAAATAACACATTTAAGAAAAGAGGATTCGTAATAATCATTCATTCATATTAATGGCTTTACAAACTTAGGGGCATTTCCCTTGATCACTAATCTATTACATGGATATCTGTACATTAATGCTAATACTACCTTTTATCTAAATTTCTATTATCCAAAAGATATTACCTGCCCGCAGGGCCCTCGTGGCCTTAACTATAAGTAAGGAAACTACAAAAGATATCTATGGGGTGTAAGCTAATAGGCTTAGTGAGAACTATTTCCATAAATAACTTCTTGTAACAAAATTTCAAGCAAGTTGATTAAACAAACAAATGTAATGCAACAAACACGTGAGCAAACAAGCATATAGTTTTCCGGGAACTATATGTTGAATGGATTTGTGCCCTCCATTCGGGGTTTGGTGATACATAACCTCAATTCAAGTAGTTTTAATTAAAAAGTTTTCATGCTTGCGAGCACTCATCGCCAAGCATTCCGAATCTACTTGATTGACCTTGCTTTCGGATCTTCCACCAAGCATTTCCCTTAAGCCGCCAAGCAATCGCTTTTGGATCTCCCGCCAAGTGTTGCTTTCAACATGAGCTTACTATTCTTCTCACCCAAGGATAATAGCCCAAATTGAATGTGACTCACTTCGTGGTATGCATGAATTCATTTATTTACAAAGTCATAGCATAATTATTATTTTTGAATTTAAGGCGATCAAGGAATTTATACAAATCAAATGCTATACTAAAACAAACATTTAAAACAATTCCGGCTCCGATATTCTTAAAATTCTTTCAAGGAATTATTTTACATACACATCGATTTATCTTTTCCTAATTCTAATGCAACTAATTTACAAGCACAACAAGTATAGCATTTAATGGAAATAAACTCATGATGCCATGTCGACTATTTCTCTAGGTGGATGAGTCGTTCACACACTCCACTTAATCTTAATAATCCTCGGGGTAAATGAATCCTTCCTCGGGTCACCTAGCCAAAGAAAATACCCACAATGAGTATTCCTTGATGATTTTCTTGAAATTTGACAAAACAATGTCAAAAGAACGTTAAAGTTCGTATAAAAGAATGTTCCAACTTAAATCCATAACTTGGTCATTTTAACTCGGAATCGCGCATATAATATACCGATTTCTACTTACTCGAAAAGATCTACCCATTTTCAAAATTACTTTTAACAAACAAGATCATATAGTCCTCGAAACAGTGGCGACAAAGTTCACCACGAGTTTTTCACACAAAACAACTTTGGTTTAAGAAATCAAAATTTGTTTGATAACTACTTAGTTATCTATATAGTTTGAAAAATTCTATTTTTATACTATATAACTCATATTTAAGCATGCTCAAGTGTTTTGTTGTCCAATTATTTTTCTTGGTAAAACAATGTTGGAAGAATATAGTTTTCAAAAATTGTTTTTGTAGATTTCTTGAAATGAATACCTTGTTTCTTTTTGTTTTAAAAAAAGCTTTACGTTGGTTTTATTATTTTTCCTAAGTAACTTTTTGAAAACAAATTTTCTATTTTCTTAGTTTCCACTATTTTAGAAAACACACTATTCTTCCTATTTATTTTCTTGTACAAATTTCCTTTGTCTATTTGTTTACAAAATCTTCTTTTGAAAATTTTCATTCTTTCCTCATGTCTTATGTTTTTCATAAAAATCATCTATGCATAGAAATTTATTTTCTTGATAAAAACAAGTAGATCAATATGTGACTTAAGAAACCTTTTTATAGTAAAGTAGTTTCTAAAATTTTAGTGGTTTCTTCTTGTAACTTGAAAAGAAATAACTTTATTTTTGTTTTCAAACTATAGATTTTCTTTGCCTATTTTTGTAAAGGTCTTTTACTTGAAAATTCCTTAGCCATTCATCTTGCTTATCTTTTTATAAAAAGAACCATTTTTGTATCAACAAATAGTTTTCTTTTGAAAACAAAGTGGAGTAATAAAGTTTAAGTAGCTTTTTAAAGTAAAAGTAGTTTCTAAAATTATAGTGGGTTCTTTTTATAACTTAAAAGGAAATGAGTTTATCTTTTATTATCTTATAGATTTTATACTTTACATAAACTTATTTCTAAGTGACAAAAATCATTTTTAGAAATTAAAATTTTTGGACAACAATCTAAATGAACATGATTATGAGAATAATAGTAAACAAAATAACATAAAGCATAAATAATAAAGTCAAGTATTGGAGTATTAGCTTTTTCAAGGCTCCCGGGACTAAGAAATAATCTAGTCCCAAAATAAAGTAAAATGAAAGAAAGAAAAACTTGTTTTGACTTGATGATGACAAGTCTAAGACTAGAGACTAGTCTTAATTCAACATGGAATAAATAAATTGCAATGGAATAAATAAATAAATTGCTTTGTATGAAATAAATAAATTGCAAGTGAGCTTATATGCTCTAAAGAATATGTATATATATATAGATAATAATATATTAACAATAATAAAACAACATAAATATAAATGGTTTGGCATGAACAAGAACAATACATGAACATAATGTAGTTTCCATAACTTGTAGTCTTTGAAAACTCACACTATGATCATGTAAAGTTACATGACATGAAGAAGAAGAAAGAAATATGAAGTGGTTACCTAAAGAAAACTTTAGTATGGTTATGTGGTTATGTGTTTTGATTGTTGGTAGAAGTTGTTGTAGAAATATTTTGAGAGAGTTTTGGGATGGTATTTTGAGAGAGTTTTGAGAGGAGATTTTGGGAGAGTTTTTGTAAGAATTTGTGGGTAGTGAATGTGTAAAAAAGTGAAAGAAGAGGGGGGTATTTATAGGAAAATGTGGAGTGATTTTTGTGTGATTAAAATAAATGAAAATTTGAAACAAATTGAGGGCATATTGGGGGGGGGGGGGGGGGGGGGGGGGGGGAAGGGGGGTGGGGTAGCGCCAGCCAGCTTGTAGAAGAGGGCGAGTGATTTATTTTTTTGACTTTTGTTAAATGAAAGATGTAATGTGTAAGGTAGATGTGAAAAAGTTATGTGAAAGGTAAAAAGTTAAGATTATAGGTTATGTAGTGTGTAAGTGTAGGTATAAGAAAAAGTAGAGATAAAAGAATAGTGTAGAATAGTAATGAATAGTGTAATGTAAGATAGATATAACTAATAAAGTACCGGTAGTAAGAAAATACGCGTATAATAGCTATATCTGTTATTTTTAGTTACCGAAAAATTTTGAAATTGGTATTTTTGAAAACCTTATATTTTTACTAGTCTAACGGTGTATTTGGAATATTTTTACTATTCCGGGCTCCCAGACACGTTTTTCGAAAAACTGTGTCCGATCGGGTTCAAAGGACACCCGAAATTCGCGAAACTGATATTTTTATAAAACCTATGGTGATTACGAACTATTCTAGCTAATTATCACAACTTCGTTTTCCAGGGCCAAAGAAAACGGCAATGCCGGATTTAATTGGTTGCGGTAAACTAAGGTTTTGTTGACTTTTAGGGTTTCGTTTGACTTCCGGTTTAGGGTTTTATGCTAAACCGATTCCAAAAATTTGGGGGTTTACAGATATTATTTGTTTTGTCTTTAGATGCAATAAACAAAGTCTATGTATATCTAGAGAAGCTATCAACAATAACTAAGGTGTATTTTTTACCTCCCAAACTTAGAGGTTGAGTAAGACCAAATAAGTCTATATGCAATAGCTGTAATGGCCTAGGAGTGGAAATAACATCATTGGACTTAAAAGAAGTCTTAATTTGTTTTAGTTGTTGACATGTTTGACAAATCTTATTCTTTTGAAAGTTTAATTTTGGTAAACCTTTGACAATATTCTTTTTAACAAGATTGAAATTACATCCAAGCTAACATGTCCCAATTTTCTATTTCATAGCCAATTATTGTCATTTTGAGAGTATATATAAGTTTCATTTGATGATTTGAAATAATATAGATTGATTTTGTAAATATTTCTTTGTTCATACCCTTCAAAACAGGCTTGATTATTATCAATTATTTCAATAGAACATTTATTGGCAAGAAATGCTATTCCAAAACCATTATCACATAATTGACTTACATTAAGCATATTATGTTTTAAATTATCAACCAACAACACATTCTTAATAATTAAATCTTTATTTACAAGAATGTTACCTTCATCAAGAACTGTTAACTTGCAATTGTCTCTAAAGGTAACATTCTCTTAATCTTTCAAGTCTAAAGATATGAACTTAGTTTTGTCTAGAGTAGCCGCTGTTCAAGTACTATTTGTTTTTTCCACTTGAAGATTCCTACAAAATAGAGCATTATTTCTTTGGTACCAATTTGAGTTTGGATTCTTTTTTGTTAGGTGTAAGAGGAATTTCTCTTTTAGGAATCCAAACTAGCTTACTTTTATGATACAAATGCATGGTTCTTCTTATTGCACAATTGTGTGCAATACGATCAAATTTGCCGCAGTAGTTGCATGTCCTATGAGTGACTTTTACAAAACGAGTTTTGTGGGACTTACAGCTACTTTCACTATTATAGCCAATTCTATATTTATTTGAACCACAACTTTGATTTTCAAGAAGTGTGTTCAAATTATTTTTTCCTTTTGTGAACTTAGTTATAGTTGCTCTTAAATTATTTAAGCTAGCTCTTAAATAAAATATTTTCATTTCTTAGTTCCTCTAACTCCTTTAAAATTTCATTACTACTACTACCAGCATATGCAATATTACTATTTATGGTTTTAGTTTAAAGATCAAACAAATCATTTTCAATGGTTAATTTTTCATTGATCTCGCTTAACTCATCGTTTTTTTCTTTTTAGGTTTTTACACTTATTATTCATCTCTTATTATTCATCTTTTCATTTTCTAATTTCAAAATATTTATTTCTACTTGTAGCTTTTCATTTTCTATTTTAATCTCCTCATGCTCAATTTTAAATTTTTCCAATTCTTCTCCTACTTCCATCATTACTTTTTTAAATATGTTGTTCTTTTTCTCTACTTTTACTAACTTACTACATACTTTATCATGCATAGCATACATCTTATCATAAGAAGGAGAAGGTGAAGAATTTACCTCATCATCTAGTGCCATGAAGCACATGTTATCATTTGAATCACTTGAGTTATCATCGCTTCAAGTGGCTATGAGAACTTCTTTTCTGAATCCCTTGGATGCTTTTATTGAGTAGTGGACAATATTGCTAGATGTGTCTTGGTTTGTGATATTTGTAGGAGGTTATCATATCCTTCTTTTTACATCTCGATGAGCTATTGTCATCGTTTACTCTCTTGGTCTTGTTGCTGCACCTCATAAACTTCTTAAACTTTTTAGCCATCAAGATAAGTTCATCATCATCATTTTTTTCACTAGAATCATGACTTGTAGCTTTTAAAGCAATGAATCTATTATCCATCTCTTCTATAGATTCATTTAGGAGAATTTTGAAATTTTTGAACTGTCTACACAAAAGACTTATTTTTGTATTTATTACTCTTGAAGTTCCTTTATAAGTCTTTTCTAATCCATCTTATGTTTCTTCAACTGATTTGCATGTACAAATTTTATTAAAATCACTTTCATTTAACTCACAATGCAAAATGTTTATAACTATTTCATTAAAATATAATCTTTTTCAATCTTCTTCATTATAATCTTTTTTCTTCTCTTCTTCTATAGTTAAAGGCCCATTTTCTATTACATTCCATATTAATCTTTTTTAAGCTTTTAAAAAAGTTTTCATTCCACACTTCCATTATGGATAGTTACCCACTTAGAAGCAGTGATCTATTAATAGTTTGACCTTTTTAAAAAGCCTAATGCATTTGATGCCATGATCTTTACTCTATATGCGATTAAGAACAGAAAATTAAAGATAAGACTCTGATACTAAATGAAAATACACTAAAAAAAATACTCAAGAGAGAGAGAGGAGGGGATGAATTGAGTATTTGACCTAAAATGCACAAACAATTAGTTTTTATGCAATAGATCAAATTTGAGCTTTAATAGCAACGAATAACACAATAACAGATAATAATATGGAATATAAAAGAGATAAGGATATACAATTTAAGCCCAGATTTAACATAGAGTTCAGTCCACTTCTTACTCTCCATGATCACCAATTACCTCCAATCGAAAACTTCAAACACTTTATTAACTTCACAAACACACAAGCTCGAGCTGAGCAATACACTAGATACAAAACTCAGGAAATAAAATATTTCATTTACTTTTGTAGTGCTCTCTTATGAATTTATGAAAATATGAACATAGTACTTAAAATTTATTTTCTCTTTTATCCTTAAAATTTAAATAATAATGAATGAGAGAGCCATAATAAACATAGATTCTTGATTTGTTTCTTTGCAAATGAAAGCCTTGGCTTGTCGTGCCTTGGATTTAGCCCTCGACCAAGTCTGTACTTCTTCAAGCTTGAGACTTGAGCTTATCACACCCTAGTGAAGGAACTTGTCAAGCCCTGGACATGACCCGTGATCAAGGCTATGCTCAAGAATTTGCACCTGCTAATTCCTGCGTAATCTCCAGAGAACAAGATATGCAAAACACATATTTTTTTAACATATACATAACACTATTTGACGAATTAAGTGTAATTTAACATAATGGAATAGTTAATTGTGTAACTAATTGTCTCATCAAAATCTACATTGGACATACAAGTTCAAGACCTACATCAGCATTTTAAGGTGTCTTCTTATCAAAGCCTTCATCACTTTATTTAAAAGATCCTTTACATGAATTCCTTTACTTTTTTTTTCAAGTATTTATTGGTTTTGTTTACTTTTACATGATGCCTTTATATTCATAAAAAAAACGATAAAATATTCTAAAGGATGCTAAGAGAATATAAAAAGTTAAAGAAACTCTCTATATTTATAAAAATCACAAGTCCTTCACCTAGGAATTTGTGTCAATGACATCAGATAAGATGCTAGCAATTAAAAAAAAAAAAAAAGAAGGAAAAACACTCATCTCAAAAAGTCAATTACTTGATGAATATTTTCTGTCCCAATTTTGCTTGTTGGTCCTAAAGGAGTAACCAATTGGGGGATGGGGGTGGCGGGGTGAATTGGTTATTCTCAAAATTTAAAATTTTTTATTTTAGTAAAACAGCCTGATTTTAAATATTTCAATGACTTAAAACAATAATAATAATCAAGAAATAAAAGAAGGAAAGGAAGAAGAGAATGTTTAGTTATTTATAGAGGATCCGCTTTGTGCATCAATCATCTCTTCTAGTTCCAAGCCAAGACCCCATCTTCCTCATGATTATGTTCCACTGTATTCTATAAATCAATATTACAAGGTTTGCCAAATACAATCTTGGATCCAATTCTACTTAATTAGCCCTATAGCTAAACCTTAGCTAAACTGAACTTCAAGGTCACTTGTAATCTAACATGTGCTTCACAACACTTCAACGGTATCTACCACACACCAATAGGAGGAAAGCAACAAGATAAAATGAAAATAATTCAAAACAGATTGCAGGTCGTTGTTTTTAAGCTTGAAGTACACAAGTTTTTGATAGCAGCAATGTCTCGCCGATTTTTGAAATCCTTGGCTTTTATATATTGAAGTGTAATGGCTAAAATATGGATAAAAGCATATCAGGATTTGAACATTGAAAAATCCCCCATATATCTCTTGACTTGGATGATGTTTATCTTCAATTTTCTTTGAAAATTCAAAATCTGACTTTATGTGTGTTATGTCCATGATCCTTAGATTCTCTTTGATATTTTTCCTTCATATCTCAACCAATAAATCTGAATTTAATAGCTTTGATCTGATCTAATAAGGTCGTCAAGAGTATCCCACTTTTATAGCATGAAATATCTTTTCTAGATCTTGATTTTAATCTTCGGTTGCATCTTGAGTAGTACACAATATAACTGATTTAAATCCTCTTAAAAGACTTCAAATTTTATCATAAAACACATCTTTAAGCTTGATCATCAACCGGATTAACTGATTTCAAATTTGCACGAAATTGATTTTAAGAAATATTGTTAAAACTTGTTGCAATTTAAATAAAATAAGTAGACCCCTTCAATATTTATACAACTTTTAGTGGAACATGATGAATATATTACCCAAATATATTCATCCTTGGAGCTAAGCTCTCATAACACCAAAAACACTCCGTTTGAATTGATTTTTGTGCATTTTATATGTTATTAGGCATTCCAATTTTGTGCAGATTTAGTCTTTGAGGTTGGCTTTGAGGTTTCACTGATACTTAAAAATTCTTCCAAACAATGCTCTGAGGTTTGTTCTGCTTTTCATTTATTCATAAAGCTCTCAAATTTCCTTTAATCTTCAGTCTACCTTTACTTTTTTTTTTTTCCATGGGCTACAAAGGGCTATTGTGACGTAGCCACCTAGGGCTATTACAACTTGTTAACGTGGAGAATCGAACTCGTTATCTCGAGGATAAGAACCTGGATCGGATATCACTAGGCTACAAGACCATCGGTAGTTTACCTTTACTTCAATATTTCTTAAAATCATCTTCACTCGATCATATTATTTTAGTCACTCCACACTTAATTGGCACACTAATAACTAATATTAGTAGTCGCTAATACATGTTTTGTTGTTATAAAAAAACCAAATTAAGAGTCTTAATAGCTGTCTCAGTGTTATCCCAACCAATCATGATTAAAATCTCACAGTTTTAATGATCAATGCTTATTTTATTATTTAATTTGCTGATGTGTTTATATTATAATTGATGTTAACACGGTTGAGACATTAAATCCTCATATGTTCATTCCCAAGCATATTTATGAAAATAGTTTTACAAGAATTATTTTTTAGTAAAGGGTTAATTATAAAAACATTATTTGTGTTTTCACCCATTTGCAAATACATGATATGTATTCTTTTTAACAAATAGGTGATTTGAATTTAATTTAAAAGCGTTAATATTATTTAATAATTTTAGACGGACACGTGTCAATATCTTACTGCTTTAAAAATCAATTTAGATTTTTTTCAATTATTTGGATTTTTAAAATAAATTTTATTAAATTAATTATGTTTTAGACCAACAAAATACAAACATGTGTTTATCAAATAATATCTAATACTATTGACAGTTTTGCATGCGTGAAATACATGTCACACTCCCACATGGCACCCTAGTAGCATTGATGCTCCTTGTGATAACTTGGAAAATCATGAAATATAAATAAGCCAATCAAGGCTTTTCAATAAAACTTGTGAGCATCATACTATTAGGATACTTCGTAGCATGGACAGTTAAAACAAGATCGAGAGGCTGCAAGATGAGAAATTTCACATACATATAAGTTCTTTACAATATATATTCTTACAAACAACTTAGGATAAGCTCCCAACAGAGCCTTACAAACTAACAAGGAACAAACAAAAGGTATTCTATACAAAAGGAACTATTTCTAACTCTTACTCGAGCCCTAAATTTCCCCTTGATGCCTACTATCTCTCCTCGTCTCAAGCTTGAATCCACTCTAAAGATCCTGAAAGCACATAAAGTTTGTAGGAGTGTGAGAACATCGCAACTTAGTGAGATAAGATGATCAGACCATACTTCAAACAATTACCAAACAAGTTCTAATTACAATCATATGCAATGCTACACGTAACCATATAAAATGCACAGTATGGTTGAACGAAGTCTAAACTAATGGAGATTTGTGCCCTCTCTTAGAGGTTGAAGAGACTAGCTCAAGTAGTTTATACTCAGAAGAGACAGAGAACTAAGGAATGAGAAGCTTTTCCAAAATTTACTTAGTATGTATGTATGCATGTATGTATATATATATATATATATATATATACTTGTACACATATTCAACATAATCTCAACTTCATTTTAGAATCATCAGAATCTCCCTAAGTGTTAACACCCTAAAAGCAGGCTTTAACTCTAGTGATGCCCTTCAGTGCCTGCATAGTTCCCGTAGGGTCGATAACCTCATGATAACCTCACCTGGATTCTCTCAGGGTGACAAGGCATTATCACAGAATCATAATATCAACACGTGACATGGGAACAATGCAAATGCAACGTGCTATTGTGCAGTGCATATCCATTTTGAATTAAGGGCCGTATAAGACTTAGGTCATATTATGGATGGCTAAGCAATGTTTAGAAAATCATCAATAATCATTACACATCAGTAACAAGAAGTTTGTTATCACTTCTATATTAAAAGCTTACCTCGCATCCAATCACCATACAACATATAATCCCGATTTTAGGCGACTTGATCCCGTCTCTTCAAGAGACGAGGTCATTAATGCTTGACCTCGTCTCCTCGTCTCTTCGTAAACACCTTGTCTCTTGAAGAACGCAAATTCTTTCACTCCACTTTTGTTCCTTGAAAAACAGATTCATTTTTACATTTATAACAAAACATGTAAAAATCAGATAAAAACAGCTATATAAGCAATTAGTCTTCCTCTCCCAAGGCTAAACAACTTCTAAACTTCAATGGCATTTAAAAACTCAATCCAACCAAACATAGTTACCATTCCAAATCATTCAACCACAAATCTATTGTCAAACTTTTCATCACAAATATAAGATAAAACTCAGAGAAAACAAAATACGAAATCAATGACCGATTGTTTGTTTTCATCAAATATACAAGAGAAAAGGAATACAGTATTCGTAAAAAACTAAGAATCTATATCCAACAATAAAAAAAAAAAAAGAAAAGAAAATCTCCTATCTACTACTGGTGGTCTCTACCCCGCCTCTCTCGTCCCCGTCTCACAAAGGTACGAGCGAATGGTGTATGTTAATGAGGATACTGTGTGGATGGATCAAGCTATGTAATTATGCTATCCTCATCTCCACCAGCACCACTGAATGGATGAAATGAGACTGGGTCTACTTGTGTGAGTCCGGCTCTACTTGTGTGAGTCCCTTCCCCATATCATGTGATAGCGATGGTCGTCTCTTCTGTAGAGCTAAGGGGGGTATGAAACTCACTATATGACTGGTCTGGCATGGGGGTGTCAAATAGATGTGTATGTGATGATGACGATGACGATGGGCCAGCCTAAAAGCAGGCTTTAACTCTGGTGATGCCCTTCAGTGCCTGCATAGTTCCCGTATGGTTGATAACCCCACCTGGACTCTCCCAGGGTGACAAGACATTATCACAGAATCATAATATCAACACGTGACATAGGTACAATGCAAATGCAACATGCTATTGTGCAGTGCATATCCATTTTGAATTAAGGGCCGTATAAGACTTAGGTCATATTATGGATGGCCAAGCAATGTTTAGAAAATCATCAATAATCATTACACATCAGTAACAAGAAGTTTGTTATCACTTCTAATATTAAAAGCTTGCCTCGCATCCAATCACCATACAACATATAATATCCCTATCCCCATACATAATTAGTTATGTTCATATAGAGACATGTGCAACTACATTACAGGCACAACATCGTGTTAAGATTCAAGTTACTAACCTATGTATTTTGCTTAGAGATCATAGTAGTCTATTGGAAACTCCGAGTCTTGATTGAAAGCTCCTATAGAACAACAATCATAATCATTAAACACATAATAGAGAAGATAGAACTCTTATCAGAGCTTAAGTGTCCTAGATTCTGATAAAAGCTTCTTAATCTATGGTCTTCATCATTATCTACTACTAAAGTTGGGTTGAGGTTTACATCG
Source organism: Combretum micranthum (assembly GCA_024138025.1). Classification (NCBI taxonomy): domain Eukaryota; kingdom Viridiplantae; phylum Streptophyta; class Magnoliopsida; order Myrtales; family Combretaceae; genus Combretum; species Combretum micranthum. The sequence continues at coordinate 231,434 of JAMXBD010000426.1, read as the reverse complement.
CTACACAAAACTAGGTTCACGCCTAAGCAAACTAGGGGTCGAGGGTTGCTTTATGAAATCTTTGAAAATAAGGCAAATGAAGATACCTGTCATGCTTTTGGGATTAATTCATTTTCTTCTTTCCAAAACACTAGTTGTGTAGCTTGTAAATAAGAACTTGGGGTTTTTCAAGCTAAAAATACAAAGGTTTGGAAGAAAAGATTTTGTGTGGGTAAAAGAGAATATGTTAGAAAAATAGATTTTGAAAATATTGTGTTTATTTTTTGAAAACAACAACGTCTAGTTGGTGTAAACTTTCAAATCTCATGATTACCTTTCCTTTATGTAAAAGAAAGTAAGTATGATGTAACTAAGAATTGCCATTTCAACATAACATTTAATGAAAGAAACCTTATTAACAGAAATGACAGTATGTCCATGCGTTAAAACTTATGGTAGATAGTTTGCAAATAAATTTCTAGCTCCTTTTGGAAAAGATTTAAATATAGGAAATGAAATTCCATAATTCCTTAATGAATATAAAACAACTAGACTTTAGAACATATATGCGATATTAATTAATACACTACCAAAACATTTATTATTTTAGGATATAAAATTAGATTTAGATCTTTAATTCTTTTAATTTTTTTAACTCATGCCATGACAAAAACCCGGGAATTACGATACATGTTTACTCTTTCTACACAAAAAAAAGAAGAAGAAGAAGAAAAAACCAATGCAAAAAGTAGATGCAAATAATTATCAATATACTACTCCAAAATCGTGTTTACAAATTATGATATGCAATATTATACTTAAACCGAGAGAATAAAACAAGATATCAAGTTTGTGTACTATTGCTATGACGTGATATAGAGTTTAGTGACATATAGGATGGTACTAGTGTTTTTATTTATATGTACACTGCATGTTATAAACACGATACATGTATCACTTCTATAACACAATATACGAGCAACTATGTAATGTTCGTATATTTTGATTTATATATACGATTTTATAACTATATATTGGTAATTTTTTTTTATCTTAAACAAGTAATTCATTTCGATTAGTATCTCAAACAAAAATTTACTTGTTTTTACATAAAATTCAAGTTACCTAATAATAATAATAATAATACATGAACTTTTGTAAAAAGAATAACTAAGTATTTGAAGTTTGATTTTGAGTAATTTGATAGCTGGACAAAGTTTTTGTTTACTTTTTTTCATATTTAAAGTTTGGTTTGATAATTTTGGTATTTAAATAAATTTTCATGAACTTTTTTTTATACTTTATTTTACTTGCTTCAAGTAAAAAAAATAAATAAATAATTTATTCAAATATCAAAATTGTTAAAATCAAATTTTAATTTAAAAAAATTAATTAAAATTTTATTAAGTATCAAATTATTTAAAATCAAACTTCAAATGTCGGACTAGTTATCTCATTATTCTTTTACTAAAGGGGAGGCTGTATTACTACTGCCACTAATAATGACAAGATCTAATACCGTCAAACATGGCCCTTTAGTAAATAGTTTATAAATAAGGGTATTACTATTTTCACCAAACTGTTCCTCCTCAGATTACTCATGATCAAACAGCAGCACTCTCCCTCTCCCTCTCGCTCTCGGAACCACCATGAACAAACCTATATTCAAACCCATAAGGCCTGTCATTCATCCATTTCAACACTCCATCTCGCTCTCTTCCGCCACATCCCTCCCTTCTTCCAACACCGATATAAACTCCCAAATCCTCTCTCTCCTTCAAAACCCTAATCCTAAATCTAACTCTAATTCCACTCTCACCGTTGCACTCTCTCTCTTCCACAATGCCATCGCGTCTTCTCCTTCTCCTTCTTCTTCTTCTTCTTCACCACAACTCTCACCGTCCACATGCAACTACCTCGTTGACGCACTCGTCAAGTCCAAAAATTACGATCTTGCTCTTTCCGTCTACTCCCAAACCAAAACAGTGGTAAATTCCGAAGCTTTGCCTTATTTTAGAACCCTAAGGGGTTTGATTGAGTGTTTTGTTAATTTTAATAAGCTTGGGTTTGCGCTTAGTGCCCTTGGCCTGATTTTGAAACGAGGGTTTGAGTTCAATGTGTTTATTATGAATGTTTTGTTGGGTGGATTTGTTAGGAATAACTCCACTTCGAAAGCCCGAGAGTTCTGGAGTGATATGGTGCGTTTCGGGGTTTTGCCGGATGCTTTTAGTTATAATATAGTTATAAACGGTTTATGTAAGGAGAGGAATGTGGATGAAGCGGTCGGGTTGTTTCGAAAGATGAGAAGTGATGGGATTAATCCCAATTTGGTTACCTATAGTAGTATTATGAATGGTCTTTGTAAGGTTGGTATGATGGATGTGGCAATCGGGTTATTGGAGGAGATGAGGGAGAAAGGATTGGAGGCGGATGTGTTCGTGTACGGGAGTCTTATTAATGGGTTTTGCAGGAAAGGGTGTTTTGATAGAGGGAAGGAAGTGTTTGAGGAGATGGTGGAAAGGGGAGTTACACCAAATGTAGTTACATTCAATGGTCTTGTGAATGGCCTTTCGAAAATGGGCAAGTGGAAAGAGGCCGTGGCTGTGGTGGATGCTATGATGGAACGTGGGATTCGTCCGGATGTTATTATATATACTAATTTGATAGATTGTTTGTTTAAACAAGGGAAAGCTAAGAAAGCTATGCAGATACTGAATTCGATGTTGGACAAGGGCGAGGCACCAAATCTGGTAACTTATAATGTTGTGATTCATGGTCTGTGTAAGCAAGGCCTGATTGCTGATGCATTTAATATATATGGAACTATGAAAGAGAAAGGGGAAACGCCTGATGTGGTTACTTATAATGCCTTGGTGATGGGGCTATGTGACAAGGGAAGGGTTGATGAGGCCATGCAGCTCTTCAATTTGATGGTGAATAGTAAAAGCTATGCTGAGCCAAATGTTATGACATTTAACAAGTTGATTCATGGACTCTGCAAAATAGGTCGTGAAGATAAGGCTGTAAAAATTTATGATAGGTTGGTGGATAAGGGAAGTTGGTAGTTTAGTAACATATAATTCTTTAATTTGGGGCAGTTTAAGGGCTAAAAAAGTTGATAAGGCTTTGAAGTTTTGGAAAAGGATAGGTGAAGTGGGGTTTATTCCCAATTCAATTACATATGGTATCATGATCAATGGATTGGGCAAAATTGGTTTGGTAAATATAGCGAAGGGACTTTTCATTAAAATGAAAGCATGCAAGCATGCCCTTTCTGTGTCTGAATACAATTCATTGCTTACAATTTTGTGCGAGGAGAGTCATGTTGAGCAAGCAAGGAGGTTGTTTCAAGATATGAGGACTGCAGACTGTGAACCTGATGTGATATCATTCAATATTATGATCGATGCAACTCTCAAATCTGGGGATTTTCAATCAGCCAAGGACTATCTGAAGGAAATGTTAGACCTTGGCTTAACTGCTGATGTTTATACCTTTTCAACACTAATAAATTGGCTGTCGAAGCATGGTCAGTTGGGTGAAGCTAAATCCCTCTATGAGAAAATGATTTCTTTGGGCATTGTACCTGATGTACACACATATGACCCCTTACTAAAGGGTCTCAGTTCAAATGGTGATGCAGATGGAATAATCAATTTGCTTCATCAAATGGCTGATAAGGGTGCTGTTCTTGATGCGCATGTTACAGCTACCATACTAACATGCCTGTGTCAGGCATTACCAGATCTTGATGTGACAGATTTTCCTGAATTTTCCCAGGAGACCCCTACTCTAGGTATCCCATGTGCAGAACTATTGACAAAAATCCGCCAGTCTCACAGAAGACTTCAGGCCAGTGCTGTGTGATGTTTTGACGCATCCTACTTGATTTCCTCCAGTTTCTGTTTGACTAGGTTTGTTTCTTCAGCAGTTCTTTCGTATTGGTTGGTTGAAAGAAAAGCAATCTGCAAACTTGTTCAAGACAACACTGCAGCATTACTTTCAAAATTCAAGTGAAAGTTTAAGTGATCAGTGAAGAGCACTTATATGACTCAAAATGTAGATAATGGTTGTTTATTTTTTGAAAATTTAGTGCTTATAACTTCTGATCTCTCTGGAGAGCAGTACAAATGGCCATTTAGTTGCCATTGAGTTTTGAAAGTTTGTTAGAGAATGCATCCTTAAACATGGACACTGCCAGAGATTGAATTGAGATTGAGCTTATCAAACCGGTAAATTGGGATTATTGCCGTCTGTTTCCAGTAAAAATAGTTTTGCCATGGCCTTTTTCCACTGTTTCCATGTTTGTGCTATTCGCTGGCAAGAAACCCATAACAGTAGAATAGTTATGTTGCAAGAAGATTAATTGAAGTCATAGAATTAAAGAAGTTGTCTCCAGGACACTGGAGTCTAACATTGCTTGCTGCTATATAACCTTGTCTTTGGCCATGATGTCAGCAGTTCCACTGCTTAGCTTCTTTCATTGCTGAAGTAATGCAATATGAGTGCATGAATTGAATGGCAGTTTGACCAAAAAAAACAATGGCAGTGGTACCTTCTTGTCATATTTTAACACCTTTTCTTTTTCTTTTCTTTTTTCCTTTTCTTTTTTTTTTTTTGAATTATTATACTCTATGGTTAATATACAAGTATATTCTGGCCATATAAACCTTCAACCCATGAAAATTCTTACCTGATCACAACTTTAATTGGATTCTTTTGTTAATATTGGTGGATGTAGTTAATGGATTTGCAGCTGCCCTGTTTTGATGTAATGTAACCAAGTAGTTTTTAAAATGGATTTGTTTGGGTTTTTGGCTATAGTTGAGGGTGTGGACTAGATATATGTACCTTTGATGCTCATTAATATCTCTTTGATCTTAGTTCTATAAATCTACTGAGCACTTTTTGTGGTCATTGAAGTTTATTGATCTCAAGTAAATGTTGTGGAACTTTGAATAGCTCTCATTTATTTTTAGCTTGTGAGTAAATACCCTGTCATCCGACTCATCCCTAAGGGTTTCATTTTCTTGCTTCTTCTTCTTCTTCTTTGTTTTTTTTTTTAAATTAATATATCATTGACCTTTTCATGATCTCCTCCTTTCCTGTGTTCAGATGGTCTCACTGAAAATATTAAAAAATGCATCTGGAATTTGAGGATGTGGCAAAACATAGACCATACAGGTTGCCTTGAGATTGTGCTTGACTTATTGCTCATGGCATGGACATGGGGCTTGAGGGGACTCTATCCACAATTATGAATACCATGCTGGGGCATTTGATCTGAGATTGGCTTTGCTTTAACCTACGCAGAGTTCGTGCACTATGCGCATGTGCTATTGGGTTAGAGAACATTAAAACAGCTCATGCAAAGGAAATAAGAAGTTTCCATTGCAAATATGCAGCATATGCGATTCCTATTTCTTTGCTTCAGGAATGCTTGGTGATGAATTATTTTGGTTGGGCATAAGACTTGTCTAATCAAGAGTCATCGATGTGGAAATGTTTAGCTTGGATGCTTTTTCTGATGAGGGATCCCATCAGCATCGGCTTGTTGCATTATTGTGCCAAGAACTTAGGTCAGTAATTTTGAAGGGTTTGCTTCATGAAATTAAGTTGTGTTAGCCATAGCCAGGATAGTCATTCAGCAGTTTTATCAGTTTGTGCTGCTGTGGAGATATATGTGATAACCATCATTTTTTCTCACTCTCTCATGACAGGAGGAGAAACAGAATGAGAGAAAGAAGATGCCACATATGATACAAGGACTGATTGAACATTGGTCATTCTTTTTATTCTACTGTCACTACTGACGTGTGTTATGTGGTTATTTTGGCCATATCAGGAAGTTGAGAGGGCAAATGCCTCTTGTTAGGGATTATTCAAGAAGTTGCAGCTATATGCTCAGGTGATTGGGCCGCACTGTTTTTCTAAGATGAATTTTGAAGGACTTTTTACAAATCATTGTAATCTGGGTCTCTTTTTTGCACACAATATTCTCTTCTTGATTTTTAGTATCACCATATAACAGCTCTGTTGCTATCTCCAATCTTATTCCGAAAGCCTTCCAAAACAACAGTGCTCTTTAGATATCCGTTTCGTATTAAGTGACATCTGTTAAGAGCTGAACTTAAGTCTGGAGTGTGGCATACTGCTCATAGTTTAATAACAATGTTATTTATTTATTTTTATTATTTTTTGATAGCACGTGCTTTCTGAATTATTGTTTGGATCTAGTTGTTATTTACCACGAATAATAGACGATGGACGGAGTTTTTACCCACCATATATATACACGTTTATAATTTTTCCCAAAAAGATGATGAACAATGTTATAAGAAGCTTACATGCTTTACTACTAAGAATGTGGTACCGTATGCTCGGGTGATGAAAGAGGTACCATGTGATTAAAGAGGTACCATGTGATTAAAGAGGTACCATATGATATTTCATTTATACACTATTTATTTATCATATATATAATATATAGAGTATATAGTTGACATATTAATAACCACTTATATATATAATTAATATATTATATAACTTATCTAATATAACTTATAACTCATCACTTATATATTTATAATATTACTTATAACTAATCTCTATGATATATAGCTTAATATATATAACTTAAAAATTATATATACAAGTTATGAGTTGTAACTTATATATATATATATATATATATAAAATATAATATAACTTATAAAATATAACCTAGATGTGTAACTTATAATTTATATATGCAGCGTACATACATTTTATCGGGAAAGGAAAAAAATATTATTAAAATAAAAAAAAATTACGAAAATGCCACTGGGACGAATTTAATCCCAGAAATAGGCAACACGGCCTCGTCTCTTCAAGAGACGAGGTCGTTAGTGCCTGACCTCGTCTCTTCAAGAGACGAGGCCAAGGAAGAGGCGCCTCGTCTCTTGAAGAGACGAGGTCAGGCCAAGATGGCCTCGTCTCTTCAAGAGACGAGTCAGGCCAAGAGATGGCCTCGTCTCTTGAAGAGACGAGGTCAGGCAAGGGAGACCCCGTCTCTTCAAGAGACGAGGCCAGGCCAAAATCCCCCCATCCTATTTTCTTTCATGAAAAAGCAAAAATTTACATAAAAACCTGTAAAAACCTGTCAAATACAAATATAAACAGCGATAAAAGCCATTAACCGTCCTCCAACATGGCCAAAAAAACTAACAAACTACAGTGTTTCGAAGCCCAATCGAAACTCACATTCCCAATCCCAATCATAGACAGTGCAATGAAAATATGAGTATTCGTAGAGTCATAATACATAGTAGGAAATGAAATAGAATGAAATGTACAGTGATTGTTCTAATAGAATGAATAGGAGAAAATGAGTACGATCTATACATACAAGAATAATACAATGAAATAAGAAGCTACATACAAAATGAAAATAAAAAGAAAATCTATCTGTCGTCCACTACTCCTCCTGCTGATGTGTGGCCCTGCTCCCTCTTCCTCGGCCTCTACCCCGCCTCACGTATGTCCTCGGGAATGGGGTACGCTGATGATGAGGATGCGGGGAATATGGGCGAGTCTCTGTAACTGGAGCGGGCTCCTCTCCCGTAGCAGCACTGTACTGGTGGAATGGGACAGGGTCTGGCTCGACCTGTGTAAGGCCCTCCCCCATATCATGAGATGGCGATGGTCGCCTCTTCTGTGGAGCCAGGGGAGTGTGGAAGTCACTGGATGACGGGTCTGGCATGGGGTGTCCCCCATATCGTAAGAAGTGGAAGATGGGCCAGCCCCGTCATGAATGACCTGGGAAGGACCAGAGTCATCGAATGGAGGTAGGTCGGACGGCTCAGGCTCATCTCTGATCTGTATACCTGGAGCCCGAGCTCGGCCCCGACCCCGTCCCCGTCCCCGCCCACGCCTCTCTCTAGATGGATGTCGTCTCTGTAGGTATGAGGCTGTGGGTCACCCTGTGCTGCTGCTGCTGGTGGAGCTGGTGGTACTGGATCATTGAAGTTCAGCCCCATAAACTCATCCACTACACGACAGACATCTCGTGCAGTGGATGCAGTGAGCTCTGGGGGCATGTCAGGGACGCTAGAAATGAAATCAGCCTGCGAGTAATAGCAAATATTTATATCAGTGAATAGCTTATAAGTCAGTACAAGTATATATAAAGCTTACAGAGACAGCGACCGTACCATGTATCGCATGATAGCTCCCGTGCGACCGATCCAGCGTCGGGTGATGGCATAATACCACTGGAAGTAATCGTCAGATGTCCCAGCCGGCAAATCTGGCATCTGTACAATGCAATCACGCCGAGCATCCCACTCAGCAATCCATCTAGCGTGCTCGGACTGCCAGTTCCACTCGGAACGTCCCCTCATGTCAATCTCATGGAGGGGTCTCATATCAGCAGGGGGGGCTGGTATCTCCTGGAAACCACCAAACTGTCTGAGCACTCTGTCCGGATAGTAGTGCTCGACAAGGTAGAAGCATACCAATGGCACCCGGGCACGCCATACGTCGTTGCCTACCAGGCAGTACGGTGGCAGGGCGGGCAGGATGGAGCTGTATGGGTCCCACACCACCTGATGAAGTAGCAAAAGTGATGTACTGCATAAGAAAATGACCGTACAATAGCAATTTAAGAGTAGAAGGCAATGGAAATCAAAATTGATCTATCGCATACCTGATGTGGCATCTGTCGATCAAAGGAGGCGCGGTACTCAATCAATAGGTGGGTCGACACACGGGTGACGTCGAAAGTCGCACCCCAATGACTGATGAGTGGGCGGCCTGCGGTAACAGAGGTGAGCAGTCGCCGTACCGGGGCAATGTGGGGGAAGTGCTCCCATGCCCATATCTGCAGGACAACTAGTGGTCCTGCCATGTCCCCCGTGTCGACGTCGGAAGCCAGGCATAGCTGCCTGTACAGCCAAGCCAAACAGGCAGCTCCCCATGCGTGCTGCCCTGCTCGCTCGAAATCTCGGAGCAGCTGGAGGTACATAAGATGAACGTAGTTGGAGGATTTGTCTGCGACAATAAATCCCCCAAGCAGCAACAGAATGTATGCCCTAGCATGACGTCGGATCATCACGTCATCAGCAAACTCAGGTAGGTCGGTGAAGTGGCTATCCAACCACGACATCTTCAGCCGACCTCCATCCATGTCGACGCCGGGGACTGGCCGAACTCCTAATAGCTCCTCGCACAAATCTGGCCAATCCATGCGAGCCGTGCCAGTAACGGCCAATCCATCCACAGGGAGGCCCGTCAGGATAGCAACGTCCTGTAGTGTCACAGTCCACTCTCCCGTGGTCATGTGGAACGTGTGCGTCTCTGGGCGCCATCGCTCGACCAAAGCAGTAATCAGATGCCAATCCAGCTGAATGAAGGGCATCTGAGCCGCCCCTATGAACCCTGCCTGCGACAGGAATGGCACCATGCGCTCGTCCACGTCTGTAGGTATACCAGCAGGTCGCCTGAGCCTGGCCTCTCTGCGCCGACAATGTAGTACCTCATGCTCCTACAACAAAGTGAACATATTTATAAAAATCATAAACACCGCATCAAACAAAACTGGAATCAATAAAATAGATAAATGAACTGACCTGCCCATCCCAGCTAGAGTGGACCTATGTACAGGCTGCTGCGTCAGTAATGAACTATCGAGCGGTCCGGGATCCATCTGCGAAGAAACGATGAGGAGATATTGTTATTGACAACAAATATGGATTATAAACAAGCACAACAAACATAACGTCAGTCATGACTCAATAATACAGTGTATAGAACATATGGAAATAAAGAATTACCACTACGACTCGACCGCCCCGTTGGTACACTACCCATCGATCCCCCGTTTGGACAACTCCTTCTGTTGTGGCCTTGCTGCCCACAACAATCGCATGCGTAACCTCGAGGGCCCTCTCGAATATCCATCTCATTCTGGAATCGTTTCTCCCTAGGCCGTCCCCTTTTCCTAATAAGTCCCGGTATAGGGTGCCACTTCGGTAAGTCCAAACGAATCCAATTTGCCTTATCAGCTGCAGGAATGAAGGAGCGACCATACACTTTTAGCTGGTGGTCCCACCTGTACCACTGTCCGACGTAGGCAAGACAATCCATGTGCATTGTACCCATTACCGCCATTGCATGTGAGCATGGAATTCTGTATGTCTGCCACTTGTTACACGTACATCTACATGCTCTTAACTCTACCTTTTGAATATGATCCCCCTTCTGACCATACATTGTAGGACGTGGTGCAGTTATAACCTCATATATGCGTTCTTGATAGTCGAAACATGTCACTCTATGCGAGCTGGAAATGCTATTCCATCGCTCAAACTTATGTGCAGCATAATCTGTGAGCAACTTACCTATACTCATGGCATCGCTGGCTTCACGCCTGTGCTTATTAAATATAGAGTTACAATTGTAGAAGGTTTTTTTTACCAATGCCGATACTGGTAAGCACCGGGCATCTTTTATAACCGAATTGTAACTCTCAGCCATGTTTGTTGTACCTAGGCCAATCTGACACCTTCATCGTAAGATAAGGTCCACATGCATGGAGGTAGCTCACGAAAATATCGTCCCGTCCAAGGATTGCTTTGAAGTGCTGCATTGAAGTATCCATGAAATTTTCGACTCTGCGCTTGATAGGCCGCTCTTTTTATTATTTCCTTACATTCCTTGCTTTTGGCCTTCGAATTGAAATTGCTTGCAACATGCCGGATACACCAGCGCCAAGGCCACCCTGTAGGCCACACCGCATTGTCACCTTCCACCGCACTCTTGATACCCGCATGGCGGTCCGATATCAAGCAAATGTTGGATCGGTCTTTGATGACGTGTTCCAACACTTTTGCAAGGAACCAACCCCAGGTTTCCGCCTTCTCCTCATCCACTAGCCCGTAGGCCAATGGGACTATATGATTTGCACCATCTACTGCCACTGCAATAAGCAATTTGTGCTTGTACTTGCCATACAGGAAGGTACCATCAACTGTGATCACAGGTCTGCAATGATTAAAAGTATATAACATAGTCAGTGAATATCAATCAGGTGTAACAAAACTAAAGCATTATTACAATACATACCTGCAATACTGGAACGCCTCGATACAAGGACCGAATGCCCAAAAAAGCTTATCCAAGAACACGTGGCCGGCTGCATTTGAATCTTGAGTTTGCCAATCGACCTTCGTTCCTGGATTTGCCTCAGTAATTGCATTGAGATGCGGGAGCTCTACGTAAGACGACTCCCAACTACCGTACACCTGCTCAATTGCCTTTCTCTTTGCCTCACGAATTCTCTTTATGTGAACGTTATATCCGAACTCCTTTAATATATTCGTTTGGAGATCCTTCGCCCTCACATCTGGAGAATTGCGGATCTCCAATATTATGGCCCTAGACAAGCTGGTGGAGTCCAACTGAGAGTGATCCTGTCCAGTGATTTCATCCAAGCAGGTATGAGGCCCATCAAATTTAGTGATATGAAACCAGCCACCGTGTTTCTTATAACTGCCTCTCAGTCTCCACTTACAACCTCTGTTGTGGATATCGGTACATTTCACTGCCCATGACCTTGGATCCGAATCCACCACCTTGAAGTTATAGTGGTTCTTTACGTGCCACATTTTAACAGCCCGGATGAGATGATCTTTGGTTTCAAACCGCATCCCAACCTTAAATTCATCACTGAAGCTCCAATTCCCAGCACTCATTTCCTGCTCATCATCGTATGCTGCATAAGTACTACCAACTTCAGCATTGAAAAACGGAACTGCCACTGAGCTCCCTATTGCATCAACATCAGTAGGAGCAATGAAACGGTCCCAGCTATTTTCCCTTCTTTGCACATCAGGCAAAGCATATTGTTGTGGAAAAACTTCCACATTATCGTTTTCATCATCATCATAGTCGTCACTGGATTCACTTACTGATGAGTCTTGCACAGCCTCCATATCATCACCACCTATCGAAGTACCGCCACAAAATTCAAAGTTACCTATTTCCAGTTGTGCACTGCCTATTGTCTGAGCTGGGGTTGAGTTTGAGTCTACCAGCCCCTGGCTTCCAATATTTCTATCAATGCCCCTATCCCCTGCGGGTACCTGTGACAATTCATTTTCAAATATCTGCACATAAACAGCCACTGATCCCTCTGTGTACACCAACATCTCATGCGCCGCATCATCATCGGTCACTGGAATAATATCATAACGTAGCGTCCTATCTCCAATAGCTACCCTATGATATAGCTCCACCCGATGTGTACACCTATTTACCTTTAATCTATTGCAAATAATCTCCACTATCTGCTCATATGTTGAATTCCTACTGATACTGACCATAGCAACCGGCCGCTTATCATAACAAAAACCATCATCCTCTTGTACAATATTACCATGAGCATACAGTATGAACTTTGCCTTATCCATTTCCTCAACAATCCTGCCATCTCATCAAAATTAGCTTCAATGCATCAAATTCGCAAAATCACACTTATGAGTTTCATTCCTCATAATATTTAATCAAATTCCAAATGCAACATTTCCAAAGTTCTATTTTTTTTTCCTAAGAAACTCTGATTTCCTACAAACATTATCTTTTTTCACCGCAATTTCCATGATAAACCAACACTACAGTACCGAATACACCCCCTTCACGACATAACAAGTTATTTTTTTATTTCTTTCCCAACTACATTTCCTAAAATAATTTTCCAACAACCAATAACTATATTAATTTTTTTCCCCCAATTTACATAATATATATATATATATATGTATCCATATAATTAGAAATTTTCTACCGTATTGGAATCGCTCAACAATACCCGTTGACGACATTACAAGTTATTTTAAATTATTTTCCCACTGCACTTCCTAAAATAATTATCCAACAACTAATCACAATATTATTTTTTTTCCCAATAATTTCATATATGTATACGTATGTATCTATCTATATAACATACAACAACCGGATAAATCCTTCCACTCTAATTGCACAATTAAATGATTCTAACAGCACATACTATCACATTGAACAATGTAGCAACATTCATTAACAAAAAAAATCAAAAATCACGAAAATCTACCTCAAATTTCGCCGGCGGATTTCGATGATTTATCTCGCGTATCGCTCCTCCAACCCACAAATTGCAATGTAGACACCGTCTGGGGGCTCTGAGATTGCCCAATCACAAAAAAAACCTAAGAAGCCGTGGAGAATCAACGTCGGGCCGATTGAGAGAATTGGGATTTAGGGTTCGTGATTTTTTGAATTTGGGGGAAATGGGGAAAGAGCGCGCGGCTGCAGTTTATGCGCGCAGACCTCGTCTCTTGAAGAGACGAGGTCACTAACTAATGACCTCGTCTCTTCAAGAGACGAGGTCACACGCGGAGCAACCTCGTCTCTTCAAGAGACGAGGCCGCCTCTTCCTTGGCCTCGTCTCTTGAAGAGACGAGGTCAGGCACTAACGACCTCGTCTCTTCAAGAGACGAGGCCGTGTTGCCTATTTCTGGGATTAAATTCGTCCAGTGGCATTTTTAATTTTTTTATTTTAATAATATTTTTTCCTTTTCCCCATTTTATCAGTGCACTTTATTTTTTCATACATATAGTTCTATAATTTGTATATAGAATATATATAACATACGTAAGCCACAAATACTATTTATAAGTTATATATAAAAGTTATATTATAGAATATAAATTATGTGTGTTATGTGTATGTTATATATAATTTGCATAGTAGATTTGTACATGATTTGCTAAATCTTAACAAGAAATAGCTAAAGAATGACACAATTATATTTTAAAGAAGAGGGTTTTGTGTATTGTTATGATATTTTAATCAATGACTAAATTTACTAGGGGTAAAATAGTAACATCATTAGAATTTTTATTCTCATTGGAGAGGGAATAGAAAGATAATAATAATAAAAAAAAACCATATGGTAAGTGATTTTATTTATTCCCTCTATGTAGGGAATAGAAAGATTATCGGTAATAATTATGTCCTGATTCATTTGTGTAAGTAAACGAGGTAACAAATTGATTCTTCAGAATAGTTATTCTATTCTCTCTCTATTATCCGAAAGTAAATGAACCGTAAGGCTTAGCGGGAATCGTGATATACTATTCTAGATGGACAAAGTACCTTTAATTCTAGATGGTCAAGTTTATGTCCCCATGGCTCCTATCATAGAATTCCATGAAGAACCGCCCAACTATAGAAATAAAATTATTTTGCGTAAACTTAAAATTCTGTCTTTATATTTGTTACATATTTGTATATACCTTTATGCTAATATTGATTGTCATACCTTTAAATTTTAAGAAGATGTGCAATAGGCTACTATATAACCAATTTGCCCTAGATTTTATGCAAATTTCTTTTCTTTTTCAAACTTTAAGTGGATTATATTATTTTATCGAGAAACAGAATAGTAAAACAGAGTCTAGGAGCAAATTTTTTAAATGTTAAATTTAAACAATAAATTAGACAATGGATTAAATACATATGAAACAAACATATATGAAGGTAAATTTACAAAATATTTGGAACAAACCAATGGAGATAGACATACCTGTTAAATAGATGGATGGGATTGTCTCCTTTATTTCCATCAATGTGTAATACGTGATCAATAGTGCAGGCACAGAATACATGGCTTACAGTAGCTGCTTACTTGGTGTGAATTTTGACTTTATAAATCTTTTTTAAGGATCATTGTTGAATTAAATATCATGAAGTCAACTGATCTGAGTGTCCCAATGGGTCTTAACTCATCCGGAGAAGGAGGATGCATGCCTCTCTTGAACTTGATTGGCGTGAAAATTGACTGCTTTAATTAGGTCAGGTTCATCAGGTTGACGTTGAATACTGGAATAACTTAGTTAATAATTATTGGATCATATAAATTCCCAAAATATCTGTTATTAAATTAATACTTGATAAATTAGTTGTACAAATATTTTTTCTATTTTGGATAAATTTTAATAATTTTTTTTTTCTATATATGTTTCACATGCACTAAACCTCTTAACTTTAAAATTAAGTATTGCTGCTGGCAATAGCTAATATAACAGGATAACACAAGATCCAACATGATTTAATTACCGGACAAAACCCAAGACATGATATAGGGTCTAATATGTGTCTATTGTTTCTAGATAAGATAATAACCGATATACAAATTCGATGAAATTAATTACCAATGTACATTTGTTAATTCGCATCTAAAAACGAAATAAAAGAATTTATATATAAATCACGATTGTTAATCACGATATCAAATCTTAATACTGTAACCATATCATGATTATTAAACACGATATATTATTTTTCTAAAAATTTCGTGTTTTAATACTGCAATACACATGTGGTAGTATAGTTCCTTTTCACACTCTCTTTTATGTCCTTTCTTTCTCTGCTTTTTCTTTCTTACCTCTCACTCACTCTCTCCTCTCTCTCCCCTCTCTCCCGACCTTTGTCCTTTCTTCTCTTCCATTTTCTTTCTTGTCTCTTATTCTCTCCTCTTTTCCTGTTTACCACTCTCTATCTCCCCTCTACCCTTTCTTTTCTCTCTCTCTCTTTGTTGTCTTTCACTTTTGTTTTTTGTTGTCAGTAAATAGAGTTTTATAATCTTGATATACACTGTATAGCGATTATAAGATGCGATATATATACAACCGATGTTTATTTTCATATCTTATTTGTAAGACATGATTTTGGTATTGTATATTGATAATTATTTTTAATTTGATTTTATTTGAATAATTATTTTCAACAAATGCTTTAAACTAAAAATTATTTCCAAGATATAAAAACATGATTATGACATTAAAAAACACTATTATCGTAAAACTTAATTATTTATAATTTATAATCAATTTTATGTAATTTGACACAGACTCGAATTGGACACAATATAAACACAGCAACCCCACATATTAACATGAATTGTCAATGTTGAAATTAAGTGCTTAAATCCGTAAATTTGTACTATTTTAAACTTACCCTATTTTACTATAGTATTCTTAGATCAAAATTAAAAAAAATTAAAATATTTTTTTATTATTTTTTAAAGGTTCCATTGGTTCTATAGAGAATAAAGAGTACTCTCTTGAAGATTTGAATGTGATTACTAATATCACATGCGAATAAGATCCATATACTTTTAGCAAAGATTCAAACAACATAACTGTACGTGGCAAGACAAAAAATCCCAAGAAAACATAGATCAGAAAATGTGGTTGAATTTGAGTTTTAGCTAGATTTTAATTTTCTAATCTGTGCCTAGAATTGATACAAACAAGCTATACTATTTGAATAGTCTGTTTTTCATCGGTATATGTATTATATCTTTTTTATATGAGTATCTGGTTTGTTTGAATGATTTATAAATAAAACTGTCTATTTTTCATCGGGCATATATTTTTGATAAATAATTTATTTAAAAACGCTAAAAAATGAAGTCAAAAATGACATAAAAATAAAACAAATAGACCCTTCAATTGATACCTTTGATACTTGTAATTGACGACAATGGAGAGAGATTAATTAAAGTACTTAATCCATATTTTTATTGTATGGAAACAGGTTGACTTGTTATAGACAAAAGTAACTGTCCCAAGCGAACATCCTTTTGGTGGGTTTGCATCATCCACGTCTCTTTTGATAGAACTCAGGAATATAATTTTAGGTGCAAGTCAGTTTGACTTTTTTCATTGTAGCTTGGCAGAAACATGTCTCCAAGTATTGATTTTTCAACATAACAAATACGATAAATTGTGTTGACCAATTTGGAAAATTTTGAAAATTATATTAGTATATGCTATTTTTTATTATATACGTACACTTAGAGATTCGGATTCTTTCTATTGTTTTTTTTTTCTTTTAATTTTTATTGGTTCTCCAACGGATTGTTAAGACTGCTTAAATTATAGTTGGCGGAAAAAAAAGGACTACTTAAATTATTAAAACTCATCTTATGATATTATATATATATATATATATGCGGGGACAAATGCAGAATCATATAATTAAAGAAGTCAAATTTATTATTATTACAAATAAAAGTATAACACATTTTTTTATTTAAATATATTATAATAATCAAGTTTTTTCTCAAATTGAAAAAGAGACCCCCACCTAGATCTGTCCCTATATATATATATATTAGTTTGAAAAAACTCATAAAGTGAAAAAAGTTAACCCATAGTTTTAGCATCATAGTTATTGAATTGCAAAATGTATTATAAGTTTGTCATTTCGTTGGATTTTTTAGTTAAAAAGATGAAAGGTTGTGTGAGTATAAATTTTTAATTAAATTATAAGATAAGACCTAAGATTCTATAAGTCAGATTCTAGTGACAAATCTATAATTTGAGAAATTATTACATCAAGTCGTGTATTTATAACTTGTGTGGAAATTGCAAGATCCATCATGGAATCTTATCAAATTATGTTGCATAAAATGATAGATGTAGTCATTTATAGTAGGTTGATTCAAAAATGGTAGGTTTACCTTTTATGGTAAGTCACAGCTTGACCAATGAGCCTTTAATTTTGGGACGTTTTAGTTGACCCTTCAAACATTCCTAGGACACTAGAAACCCAACTTCCAAACGTGCATTCCATAACTAACTACTCTTCATATAAGCCACCTCAACCCACTAATTTCACTTGATCATCTGGAGGAACCTTAATGTCGTTCCCATCTCCCCGTCCCTCCGAACCACCGGAGATTATGGCGGCTTCGCCGCCACCCTTAACACCTCCCCGCCAGCCTAGAATAATAACACCACCAGGCCAAGCATCCCCAATCAGATCACCAGCACTATCACCACCTATCTCTCTTCAAAAATCTTCAAACAAGGAAACCTCATCAAAGTCTTCCAAGTTTTTCGACGCTTCCGTTCAGTCTTCAAGTCGTTTCCTATCATCAACAACCCTTGTAAAATCCCCATTTCGCTCACCGGAAGCCGGCAACACGGGGTGCCAATCCATGGAGGAACTCGAATGACAGGCACCCTTTTCGGACATAGGAAGTCTAGGATCAACCTAGCAATACAAGAAACTCCGAGGAGTATACCCATCCTAGTACTCGAGCTAGCAATCCCAACAGGGAAGCTCTTGCAAGATATGGGAAAGGGGTTTGTCAGGATAGCTCTAGAGTGCGAGAAACGTCCCGCTGAGAAGACCAAACTCATCGATGAGCCGGTGTGGACAATGTATTGCAACGGCCGAAATGTAGGGTATGCAGTGAATAGGAAGCCTAACGAGGAGGACTTGAGCATAATGCAGACGCTTCATGCGGTGTCGACGGGGGCGGGGGTGCTGCCGAACGAGACGGTGGAGCAGCCAGATGGGGAACTGACCTACATGAGAGCACAATTCGAGAGAGTTATAGGATCTAGGGACTCGGAAACGTTTTACATGATGAATCCTGATGGAAATAGTGGACCTGAACTCAGCATCTTCTTGGTCAGGATTTGATGTCTCAAGATGGCAATTCAGGTCAATGTTAGGTGGAGAACAAGGCATGTAAAATGTGAAACTTCAGAGAGAGGCCCGAGGATTATAAGTTAGACAATACCATCAGTCTATTAGGAACTTAGTAAAGTAGTTGTTGTTCCTACCTTGTTGTAAAATCTAATATGATAAAAAAGATAGGTACATCGACTTTTATCTATCTCTAAATACATCTTCCATTAATCTTTTCACATGCAAAATATTGGGTCTTTTTGTAGAGAAAGTAAAATCCGTGTGCAAATAACTTTCCCTTACATGTTAAATATCTAGTCCACTTCTAGGTAAAACCGTCATACTCTTTTTTTTTTTTTTTTTTGGTTGTTGTTGTTGCTGTTGTTGTTCCTACTCTAGATGTGCATAGGAGTGGAATAAATCAGGAGCTTATATTACTTTGTGTAGAAGAACCAGTTTGTTTATTGATCATACCATTTTCCATATAGTTCTTTCTCCCTATTTTACCTTTTTTATTTTATTATTATGGATAAAAATCATATAAAGTTTGAATTATCTAATGTTATCATTTTTTCTTCTTATAACTTTAGCTATTAATTATACAAGAGAGAGAAAATTGATGGACATCAAGATAAGATAAATGGAGAGGGTCCAAATCCAGTTAACCCAAAAAGAAGGAATCAAGATTCTAGTTGCATCATATGAAAATCATTTTTAGTAAGTTGTAACACATCAAATACCTTTGTAAGAACTTATGGATTTGAATTCCCTATAATATAATCGATATACGAAACAATATCGAACATGAACCACTCAAATGTGATGTTTTGGCTCTAGGTTTGATATCATCACTTGTTTTATAAAGCCCTAGCATAGCTGAACTACATCAAGTGTTTAAATAGTAGAAGTAATTTAACACAAGAACCAATGGTATATTAACTCTAACTTAATCCATGCGCATCAAAGTTCCCGCTTATATCTAGGGTTATGGCACATATACATTTATTATATTACATAAATTTTCTCCTGCTACTATAATAGCGATTAGTAATCTGTTATGGTGGCAAACACCTACTCCTCACCTTTTGGCAAATTGTATAGATGTACTAAAAAAATCATATTTTGCTACTAAATCTATATTTATTAGACAGCGTGATATTGATGTTAGATTAAGGAGCAAATGCTATTCTAGATTTGGAGTAAGATTTTGTTGAATTAGAGCGAATTGCAAGTGATATGAAAACATTATATTTAGCTGAAGAAGAGCACTCTAATTAGATCTCTCCTCTCCTTATATATATCTTCTTCTTTTTTAACATTGTCGGTCAAATTATGTTTTAATGTAGATTTTTCCAAGAGTTGAGTTTAAGTCATGATCCAACCTGATCCAACTATGGTGGGTCCATGGTGAACCCAACTTGTCGAGTCCAAGTTTGACCCGTGGGCAACCCATTAAAGAACCAATTAGACCTATTGACCTAGGGGTCTAGCAAGTTTTAGTGACAAAAATTAAAAAAAAAAATTGATAAAATTTAAATGAATATAAAATAAATAGCATTGCAAAATTATTGAGTCAACAATATTAGCAACTCTTTCAATTAAGGGGAATAATTATTTATTCTTTCACTGTTTTAAGTAAAGCTGCTATTACGGTATTTAAATTACGGTAATAATAATTCATAATGAATTACTATTACACAAAATAATGAATAGCAATTTATGCCTCACACATGACATTCCATTATTTATTTTGTCATAAATACTCTTGTCTTGAAAATATCACTTATCTATCATAAATCCATTAACAATAAATAAAACAGAAAAAGCTTGTCTTTTACTAAAATAAAAGACCAGGTTCGTTCACTATAAACGTAAATTCAGGACTACATATGCACGACATGCATAGAAATTTTGAAAACATTAAATGGACACAATAAAACTTTATTTTTTTGTGTAAGGTTAAATAATTATTACTTTATATACAATCATCATCAGCAGTTCAGGATGAAGCTCAAAATGCCAAAAGTTGGCTCGATTTGTGTGTACTTTAAGGCATTCCAAGCAAAGAATGTGATTACCAAGCGTATATACACTAGCGGCCAGCCAACATGAGATCGAGCCATAAAGATGCAGCTTGGTGGAACTAGGATCCTCTGGAGACGAATAAACTAATCAAAAACAAGAATTATGGGTTGATAAAAATAAGAGAAAAGACAGTAATATAAAAAGAGAGGAGAGATGTCTGCCATTCTACCTTGAAATATGACAGCGATCCTGAAGAACATAAGGAAAAAAGATAAGAGCCTTGAAATGTTGGAGTCAGAACAGAGGCAATAGCCTTTTTAAGCATTACTTGAAACACGGCGGTAGAAAGTTCTGATGAAGCGGGTCCCTAAAATTACGAGGCTTTAATGCAAACCAACTATATTAACTGTTATTTTATGCAATAATAAAAGTACAGTTTTCAAACAATTGATTGTACATTTTAAGACAAAGACCAGCGTACTAAACCGCATAAAATTTCTCTGAACAGCCTGGTGAGAAGTGCATGAGAAGCTCTCAAAACAAGACTACGTATACACATGCACGAATGTAAACTAAATAATGGAGCATGTGCTAACCTCCACTTTATTCCCAGGGCCTCATCCTTCATTAATTTCTACCATACCGGTTCCAATTTGGAAACGAAATTTGACATTTGCCTAAACAGATAAAAGAGGGAGGGAGAAAAGAGTTACAATTTTACATAAAAACCAAACAATAAAAGGAGATGGTCCGATATGATATCCTAGCAATCCATCCCTTTAGCAACGAACAAATCAGATGAGCTTGTTTGGGACCATCTCAATCTGGGGTTTCCTCGATTAAAAGGCTTTCAAAATCTTAATCATTTGGGCAACTGCACTTCCTTGGCAAGAGTAGTTTGGTGAGAAAAATCAATGTTAAGACATTGCATTATATAGTGGTTAGCAGTTAACAATAAGCTCTACACCTCGGATAAGCTATCAAAGTGGGGCACAACTTCCCAAACAGGCTGCAACTTGTACAATTCTGCTTTGAAAAGCCATGCCCACCTTTCTTTTCCACTGCTTCTCCTCTCTGGTACGTCAAGAAGTGTACTCAATGTCACTTCGCCCACAGACATTAAGCTCTTTGATCTCCTGTTTCACATCTCCATTGTGCTGCCGTAGCTGCCACTGTTTATTGCTTGTGGAGGGTTTGGAAATCAGTTCGCTTGGGGAAAAAACTTCCTTCTTCCTCCTCTGTTGCCCGTCAAATCCTCTTTTACACAAGAATTCAAAATTTTACTTGATCTATTGACCATTTTTTGTGTTTTGAGTGACTTAGTCTACTCTTGCTGATGTAAGTACTAAGGTTGACCCCTACCTTGTGTTTGCAGCTGTATTCCGTCACCTCTTGGTTGTTAATGATTTAATTATTCATATTTAAAAAAAATGATACGCGTATTTAATAATACCGATGATATATATATGCATGTGTTAATTTGGTGATTTCCCTGTTCTGTCCTGAAGCAATAAATGGATCATTTGCAAGCCAAAAAATGCAAATCAAATGTCGAAAGATAATGGTGCTCAATAACTCAATGAAGATATATATCGTAGATTAATAATGCAAAAGACTTGCAATTTTTTTTTTTTTCCAAAAAAAAGATAGAGCTATAATTATGAGCTCCAATATAGTTTTTGACCTTTTATTTGACATGAGAAATGAAAATTGTCATGGAGAAACACAAATACAAAATATATCAGTGCTTCTAAGAAAAAAACCAATGAATGCAGAACACATTGCACAAGTGGAAATCTTACCTATTAGCACCAACTTCAGCATGTAACAAATTTGCCGAATTCTGAATCATCATCACATTTGAAAACAATCCAGTCGAACGGCAACATATGTTTCTCGATATTTCTGATAATAAATAATTAACCTCAGATAAAAATTACTTCACCAAGCAAAATGCATACACGCTTTCATAAACATAATTACCTTATTAGCAAATCTTCTCTTCTCAATTAGTTAATCAGCAACTTCAGAAACGTTTAATGTAGCTGATAAAGAAGATTGATCTTTCTGAAAGGGAAGAATAAACTTCCCAGAGTACAAGGTCTCTATAATCCAGTCAGCTGACTGCAATAAGGTTAATATTAATAGAACACAATAAATGAATGGCATTGGCTTTTATATTTACAAAGACTGCACGAAGAAAGAGATGAGATGTGAGTAGCTTTTACACCCTATATGGATATGCATTTTTAATTATCTGAAGCAATGTCACTGGGTTTCAAAGAAACGGTTTCATGTTAGCCATCGTAATGTATAACTCATAATTGTGTATATATTACGCCTAAGATTCATAACATGTAGTGAGAGAAAACCCTCTCCCTTCTCTCTAGCCCCCGCCTCTTCTTCTTCTCTTCTTCTTCTTCCTTCCGCTGTCCTTTCTCCCTCCATCGCACCTTTCTCTCGTCCCCCTTCCTGCTCCTTCTCACCTATCTCATCACCCTCCTCCCTCTTCCATCGCTACCCTCTCATCCTTTTTCGTTCGTTCCTTCTCTCTAAACCGTGTCTTGTTCTCTCATCTCTAGCCTTCTCCGACCCTAAAACACGTAACCCTAGACCGTTGCGACCCTAAAACACATAACCCTAGGCCGTTCCGACCCTTATTCTCGTACCCCTAGGCCGTTCTAACCCTAAACACGTTACCTTCCTCCGACCCAGCCCTATATCTTAGAACCCTAGCTGACCCAACCCTGTCCCTCTTTTTTCCCTTGGTCGGTACATTTTTAAACGGTTTTTATCGTGTCCCCTTGGTTTTGTTCTAGTCATGAAGACCTTTCTTCGCAGAAAAAGAAGGTTTTCTTCCATGACGTTGCTTCTCGGGCCCTGTCGGGTTGGGGTTTTGGGCGGTTTTCGCCGGAGTTTCAAGACGGCTCGGCCGGAATCTGCCACATCCGGTTCTGCTGGGGGTGTTCCGAAATGTGGTTCTAAGCTAGTGTCTGTCTCAAATGAGAGTATCAATGACAAAGCCAATATGGGTAAGTCAGTTGTTTCCTGTCCTGACTCCTCTCAAAAGGAAAATGCAAATAAAACTGTGAAAGTTGATAGTCGGCATGGGGTTGGTTCTAAAGATGTCTCCCAGGTTCAGCCTTGCTGCAAACCTTCTGCTTCCTTTGTAGAGGTGGTCTTAGGCCAAAAAGGTCGGTCTCCAGTAAATAGGGAAGGTTCTACAGTAAAGGAGGATAACTCGGAAATTAATGTGGCTTTAAATTATTTTCCTTCTTCTCGTGTAAATGGGAGGATTCGGGTCAAACCACCCAAATCGATTTCGGAGATAGGGGAACTGTTATGGAAGAATACTTTAGTTGGGTATTTTTTGGGAAAAAGCCCTCCTTTCCCTTTGGTACAACGCATAGCAAAGCCTGTATGGAGTAAGGAAGGTCTTCTTGATGTTCTATCAAATGGCTATGGTTATTTTTTGTTTAAATTCAATGATGAATTTTCTTTGCTCAAGATATTTAGGCAACATTGGTTTTTTGCCAACCGTCTTTTGGTCCTTGAAAGATGGCGGGTGGGTATAGCTTTAAACCGTGTACACCCAAGGAAAATGCTGGTGTGGGTGAAGCTTTAGAGAGTGCCTAGTGAATTCCTTCATAATGAAGGTGTTAGTTATGTCAGTGCAACTAACTCTTGTGTTTGGATGCAAGAGCCTCAGTGGAAATGGAGGCGGATGGCGAGTTTATAAAAGACTTTGATATAGAATGTGCAGATCGATCAATCCATAGGGTGGATGTTGAGTATCATATACTTCCTCTGCGATGTTCGAAATGCCGTGTCTTTGGACATAGCAATGCAAAATGTTTCTGATGTTGTGCTGCTGAAGTGCTTTAGGAGAACCGTTTAATATTCAGCGGGAAGCAGCTATTGAGAAATCTTAGTCTTCTCAGCTTCGTGGTGTTGGAAATAGTCCTATACAAGTAGTAGAAGGTACAAATGAGGGAAGGGACTTTATTGCTGCTCATACCAATCCATTTTGGAAAAGGTATATCAACAATGGCTTTTAAGCTTTCTACCATTCCTTCTGAAGAGAGTAATTCATCTATTGGTAGGTTGGGCATACCTAGCATAGATACTTCCAATGGTCAGATTCTGGGTGAGCTTTCGCATAGAGTTGAGGAATCGGGTTTGTTTGGTGATAATTCTGTAAATGGAGGAGAAGATTCATCTTCATCCATTGGACCCCTTTCAAGGATTAGTGAGACAAGTGTTAGCTCTAGTTAAGAGAGATTACATCAGGATGTTTAAGCTCTTGTTCCCACTCAAATGGTCTTAGATAGTCCTCATGTTAAAAAGAAGAAATCAAATAAAAAGAGTGCCCGGGAGAAGAAGCATAGAGAGGTAGAGGTTAGGGGCATGTCCTCATCATCCCCTTCTTGTTAACTTTCTTCATTTTGTTTTTTCCTTCTTTTCTTGTATATATGACGATTGGTTCTTTGACCATTAGAGGTCTAAATGACCCAAACAAATGTAAAGAAATTGTGAATTTTTGTAAGGAGAATAGTTTCTCTTGTGTGTTTATCGGAAACGAAAGTTAAGTCTCATAATACCCAAAAGATTTGGAACCATATTTTACCAGATTGGCACCTTCTACCTAGTCAAGATGGGAGACTTTGGGTAGGGTGGAACCCTTTAATTTGGGATGTGGAGGCCATATTAGTTTCCAACTAGCCAATCCAAGTTCGTTGCAAGTTGCTTAGTAAAGATTTTGTTTGTGTTATCTCTTCGGTTTATGGAGCAAATTTAGTTGAACAAAGGAGAAGTCTATGGAAGGACTTGTTAAGTTTGAAGAACACCATAAATGATCCTTAGTTAGTCATGGGGGACTTCAATGAATGTAGGAGCCTAGGTGATAAAGTTGGGGGAAATGTTGTTTTTTCTAAAGGAATAGAGGATTTCAATGATTTCTGTTATCAAGCTGACTTGGAAGAGATTCGTACAACTGGTAATCATTTGACATGGTCCAATCGTTGCTCTTCCAATCCTATTCTTAGGTGATTAGACTGTGCTTTGATTAATCCTTGTTGGGTCCAGCAAGTTCCTTCTTCAAAAGCTCGAATTTTTAGCCCACGTTGTCGGATCATTGCCCCATTATCATTCATTTGAATCTTGATAGTGATATTCGTAAGTCCTTCTTCAAGTTCTTTAATTTTTGGGCTAAACATCCGGATTTTTTGTACCATTCAAAGAGTATGGAATATACATATTGTTGGGACTCCTATGTTCCAAGTTGTTTCTAAATTGAAATTGTTAAAGAAGGAACCTAAGGTTCTTAAGAAGAAAGATTTTTCTGGTATTCAACAAAGAACTTTGGAGGCTAGGACTTGTCTTCATGATTGTCAAGAGTCTAATCGCACTAATCCTAGTGTGGCTGATTGGAATAATGAAAAATTGCTTTTCAGAAAATACGACCTTCTCAGTGCAGCGGAAGAATCTTTCCTTAAGCAGAAGTCTAGAATAACATGGCTTAAGCTTGGTGATTCCAATACAAGCTTCTTTTTCAGGTGCCTAAAGCAAAGAAATCATAGAAATGCTATCCATTCTATTCTTGATAATAATGGACAGCATATTTCTTTAGAGGATGAAATGAATGACTTGGCAAGGAGCTTTTTAGGGAGGCGTCAACTCCTAATCTTCACTCCCAAAGATTAGTGTCTCTCATTTCCAAAAAGGTGGGTAGAATGGATTGGGGGGACCTTGTCAAGCCAGTATCAGATGATGAAATTAAATCTACTCTCTTCTCTATGGCTCGAGATAAAGCGCCTGGACCATATGGTTACAATGCCAGTTTCTTCCATTTAGCTTAGGAAATCATTGGTAAGGATTTTTATACGACTATTAAGGATTTCTTTGCTACGGGTAAGTTATCGAAGGCCATTAACTCTAGTGCCATGTCCCTTGTCCCCAAGGTAGAGAATCCAACAAACTTACAGGACTTTAGGCCTATCTCTTATTGCAATACAATATACAAATACATTTCCAAGATCCTAGCAGAGAGGTTAAAAGTGGTACTCCCTCATCTTGTGGGAAAAGAGCAAACGGCTTTCATTAAGGGCTGTGGGATTGTAGACAACATCTTTGTGGCACAGGAGCTTCTCTGGGGCTATCATAAGGAAAAATTGGGACCTAGAAGTGCCATTAAAGTTGATATTATGAAGGCGTATGATAATGTCCGATAGAGTTTCTTAGAACAAATTTTGAAGATTATGGAGTTCCCTCCACAGTTTATCACATGGATCATGCAATGTGTTACAACAGCTAAGTTCTCTATCAACTTTAAGGGAGAATCAGAAGGTTCTTTCCTTAGCTCACGAGGTTTACGACAAGGGGATTCTATCTCTCCTTATCTTTTTGTTTTGGTGATGGAAGTTTTCTCATGTATAATACGGGATGTAGGAAGGAAGAATGGTCTCATATCATTGGAGATGTCGAAAAGAGAAGCTTAATCACTTTTGCTTTACATATGATGTTATGATCTTTTCTAAAGGAGCTATAGGCTCTATCTCTTTAATTAAAGAGGCTTTGAAGGAATTCCATGAATTTTTAGGTCTTATAGCAAGCGAAGGTAAAAGTCATGTCTTTTTTAGCGGAGTGTCTCAACAAGAAAAGATGGTATTAAGTCAAACTTTGGGTTTCCAGCAGAGGGATCTACCTATTAAATACTTAGGAGTTCCTCTTTCATCGGCAAAACCTAACAAATCTACTTGTCAAGTTTTAGTGGAAAGATTTAGTAAGCGCATCAATCATTGGACAAGCAAAACTCTCTCTTACGCGGGCCGCCTTCAACTAGTGAAAAGTGTGCTTTTTTTATCCAAGTTTATTGGTCTTCTATTTTCACTCTCCCTAAATGCATCCTAAAGGATTTGACATCGAAGATTAAGCGTTTTCTGTGGAATGGAAGTGATGAAAAGAAAGCAAGGGCTAAGGTGGATTGGGCTATGGTATGTAGACCTAAGAACCAAGGTGGTCTTGGAATTCTTGACTTGATTATGTGGAATAAGGCGGCTCAACTCAAACATTTATGGTACCTTCGCTTGGATACCGGTGATTCTCTTTGGCCATCTTAGGTTCGGTCCGAACTTATTAGAGGTAAGAACTTTTGGTCAATGAAAGTACCTTCAATAGCTTCTTGGTCTTGGAAGAAGTTGTTACAGCTTAGACCCATTGCCTGCAATCTTCTCAAATGGGAAGTGGGTAATGGTAATATCATATCTCTTTGGTATGATGAATGGCACCCGAAAAGAGCTTTAGTGGATTAGTTGGGGGAAAGAGTAGCCTACTCTTCTAGATTCCCAAAAGAAGCTCGCCTTTGTTGTATCATCAATCATGATGGATGGGATTGGCCTATGGGAGAAATTTGGGAGAGAATCAAATTGGAAATTGGAAGTGGATTGTGGCCGAATATACATTATGAAGATAGAATGGTATGGAAAGATAATCCCTCAAGACAACTTTCAATAAAAGTGACCTATAATTCCATTTGAGGCCAAGAAGCAAAGGTGTCATGGAGTAGCTTTATATGGCTCAAAAAGATAGCCCCTAGACATTCCTTTATTATGTAATTAGCAGCACACAAAAGCTCTTGACTATGGACAAGCTTGTTCTATGGGGTATTATTTCCCAAAATTGTTGCTTGCTTTGTTCTGAAGAGGAAGAATCTCACAACCACCTTGTCATCAAGTGTACCTTTGTTCAGGAAATTTGGAAGAGCTTAAGAAAGGAAATCTCAGCTAGTAGTATCTCTCCTTTGGATGCCGATACTACAGAGGATCTTTTTAACTCTGTTGGACCTCAATTAAATCCTTCTTGGAAAGTCATCTCTAGCTTGGTTATCTATTTTGTTTGGAGGGAACGTAATGAGAGAAGAATAGGCATCGGCTTCAAAACGGCAAATGAATTAGTTAGAGTGATTCTTAGTTATTTCTTTGTTATGAAAAGTATTCATGATTTGTAATGCCAAGATCTCGATCTTAGCACCCTTTTGTTTTTAGTAGTGATATGCTCGAAATTTTAGGTCTCTTGTGAGTCCTATTGTGTTTTTGTATAAGTTTCTTTTGTAATTATTTTAATTAATGAAATTCTCTGACATTAGGAAAAAAAGAAAAATTCATAAGAAAACATAAGTCCATATTGACAAGTACTAACCATCAAAGGTATCCTTCTCTCCAAGGCACAATGCCTCAAGTGTCGGGATGTGCTTCCATACTCAGTAACAATAATACCCTCAGACAGCTCTTGAGTGTCCAGACTCTTGATTAACTGCTGAAGGGTTTTAAATGCCTGCCCCCCCCCAAGCTGTGTGGCACAGGAAAAACAAATACATGTGAGAATACAAACACTAGAATTTAGTCGCTTATAAATCATCAGAAAGATCAGGAGCTGGAAGCAGTCTATGGTAATAGGTAAATTTTTCACTGCTATCCAGACTCTGCATCCGAAGCTCTAGTATGAGGGGTGGAGAGTAGTAAAATTTTTCAAACCCCACACCAAGTAATAGGAAGACAGAAAATCATATACCAACTTGCAAATAGGACTTAATGAGAAACCATATATTGTAAGTCTAGTGAGACGACTGATGTGACAAAAGCATGCATCCACTTCATGAAAAACTAAGTGCGACGAGCAATTGGTGTCTATTAATTTTCTTTCAAACACTGGATTCCACTCAAGAAACATGTCAAAGATGTAAATGAACAAATGGAATCTGTTTCAGGAAAATAGAAGGCATATTGTCCATAACTTATAGCTAGGAAGTATCACTAGCAGGAATTGTATAAAGGAGCATAGAACCAGCCGATGGTTTTTCCATATCCAGTTGCAAAGAAACCAGTGGTATTTTTAATTATGTACTAAGATTCCAGGAGATCACAACTATAACTGAAAAGTTTGAATCATGTTACAACTAGAATATTTGAAGAGGAGTAGCAAAACTTAAAGAAGGGTTTGATCCCCCCCCCCACCCCCACCTCTTCTTAGAAATATGCACATACTGTTAATGGACTGATAAAAGTTGTCATTTGACCAGCTAGCTTTGGGCACATATACTAACTCTTTAAGATCCATGCATCCACTAAGTATAAGTTGTGCAATATAGATAACCCAAAGGAGAGTTTTTAGTACGATTTAATCTCAGCACCCAGTGCAAATTATCATGACAAACTAGATCTTAACCACTACGTAAAACCTCAGGGGTTAAGAACTCCAAAAATATGCAAGCACTACGATGAAAAAATCTGTGATAAAATGAACAATGTACGTCCCACTGTCCAACATGAGAGTGGAATGAATTCAATCAGAATAATATTTATTTATCAATGAAGTGATCCTGCAAATCCTAGAAAAGTAACTAATGATACATGTTTTTTAGTTTGGCAAGGAAGCTGTATGGGATCACAATTTCAAACCAACAGTTAGAAAGACTGAAAAAGAAGAACTCTACCAAGCATGTTGACAATTTTTTTAGCACTGTTAGTGCAAAGAGGTGCAAAAGCCTTCTCACTTTTATTTTATTTTAATTTTTTGGGATAAATAGGAAGTGCAAAAGTTAATAGATCAAGTTTTAATGAAATGAAGAGTCCGAATGGACACTATTAATCTAAAAACAAGGCCAGCCAGTGAAGTTCTTGATTATTCAGAGCACCCATTACCTTTATTATTTTTGAAAATTTGGTAAAAAAACTGCGCTTCCCCTGAAGCATGATCCCTATGTTCTTGAAGATAGATCTGCCACTGAGAGGTGATGGCTTCCAAGTCTTGTTAAATTGAACAGAGATTGATTTTGTACAATCATATATCTGCAGAAAGAAGAGCTCAAATAACTTGATAGGAAATTAGCAACTCCAAGATTTGAAAAAGACTCCATATTGTCTTGCCCAAGTGTAAACAGAAGGAATATTATAATTCAATTTTTTTATGGGACAATTTGCAGTCATGCACTTAAGCATGATGAAATTACCTTCTACTCCAAAGACTACAAGGCACCAATTCCATGCAAAACTAGTTATTTACATACTTCACTCATTAAATATCTCATTTGACCCTTAAAAGATAGAAATTGTGATATAGAAAGCAAAACTCCAGAGCATATGATACAGTATAGATAGAACTTACCTTTCTGGAGGCTCGACAGAACCAGCTGAAGTTGAATCCATTATCCAATTAACTTTTAGGATCAAAGCATGCAGTGCACAACCACACAAGAACTTGGTCGTCCTTGACTATCATAACAGCAAGATAACAATTAAAAGTTTAGCGTAGATAAAGAATTTTTCTATGTAGATAACAGAGCTAGTCTTTTCTTGCATAATGTGTTCTGTCAAAGATAAAATTATACTAGAGTCCAATATTTTACTTTTTATAGTATTGTTAAAGATGAATTTATTATTTATATTTTATTTATCATTTATTTTTGTTTACTTTATATCATTTTATTTTTGGTTATTCTTAAAGAGTCTGATGTTGATAAGCAAAAAAGTCCAGAGCTTGTAATCCCCAGCATTGATCCAACTAAAAGTGTATTTGATTATATTCCAGTTAAAAAAATAAGCTTGCCTTATTGCCAGAACATTTTGATAGCATCAGAAAGAATCAATAAAAGGACACCACTGAGAAATATATAACAAACCTTCTTTGAAGCAATGACAATAAGAGGCACGGCGAAATGATTTTGAACTTCTTGTCCCCTGGAATTCAAGAAAGGTATATCTAGTAAGACAGTGCCGCCATGTTTCCGAACCAATTCTTCAATCTCCTTCTCCTTGTGACGTGAAAATCCGGTCAATAAGAATTCAAACCCTCAAAAATTAGCATCTTCTTAGTGATGCGGTCTTTCAAATTCTTCATGCCGCAAAGTTTAGAATCTAAAAGTGGGTCATAAAATCTAGACCTTGTGCATGGTAAGCTAGCTGCACCTACACAAAGTGTTCAAAAATATATATGTACAAATTAGAAACACTGTTCAAATTGATGACTGTAATTGCGAGGAGCATCTTATGTTTCTTACAGTTTTTGAGTGTAAGGAATGACTCTTGTACACCCCTTTCCACCTCTAGTGGCATTTTTGCTTCCAAGAAACGTACTTTTTCTTTTTTGAACCTTGATCACCAACTTGATCAGTGTGCTGAAGCAGGACCTTCTCATCAGTTTTGCTCCGATGAACAGCTGTAATTGCTGGTAAGTGAAGCTGTTTTCTACTCTTCTTCAACAATGTATGTTTTACCAAGTGCCTAGAAGCCTGGAAACTGCACTTTCTTCTATTACCCAAAATTAGAGGGGAACTCCCCTGGTTTGATGCTGAGGCAGAGATATATCTGCTGCTGGAAGATCCTTACCGGTCATTCTTGGGACCCCACATTTATTCCTGCTATTTTCACTGTACAGCACTTAGATACTGACTTCAAATGTTGCAATTCTAAGAAAATTTGGCTATTAGAAGGTCCAGCTGAATCAGGATCCAAGGATTTATAACTTGGTACGAGCATACTATAACTTCTTAGCGAGGATAGGTTTCTTCGAGCATTTCCATGCTGATCTATCTTAGTGACATTTTGGTGGTGAGAACTACTGCAATCTGCATTTGAACCTGGAGGAAAGTTTGTCAAACTACTTTCTGATGTAGGGTTGCCATGTTTCTTAATATCACCAATATCTATGTTATTTTGACTTCTTGGTTGGACAGATCCAGGATACTCAGTGGATATGCTGCAAGGAACTATGGAACAAAGAGGATCACCACATGATAAACTTGCAGATCCCACAACCTCTTGAGAAAGAAGAATGTCCTCATATGCTTTGTCACATGAACCTCCAAAGCGTGTGCTTGATTGTGAAGCTACAGCAGCCATAACTTTACCTGTCTTTATGAAAGAATTTTCATCTGACACAGTATCGGCAGATTCAGAGAGAAAGCTTGTCTCACCAACAAAAGGCTTGATAATGTTTGCAGCAATTTTTCGTTTTAACTGAGCAGTGGCTACAACTTCCTGGCAAATGAAAAATTTGCACATTGAACAAGGTAAGGCAGTCATTAGAATGGTGAACCAAAATTGGTTTGAGACATAGAGATGAAATAACTCTTCTATGCACAAGAAACATTGCATGTTAAAAGAAGTGTAATGTTATTGGACATAAGCAAAAAAAGTAGGAAAGAACAATACTTAAAAAGAAAAAAAAAAGTACAGTAAGCCTCGGTTATTGAGAAAAAATTATGAATTAAGAATCGAACTTGGTATGTTGATTTTGCCAAGAGCATATACTTCAACAAACACATGTAAACTTACCGACCTGTCTTATAGTTTCAATGGCATATAGATAATAGCAATAAACTTATGCTTTTGGATGCAAAAACATGTTTTTTCTTTCCTTTTGTGGTGGTGTTGGGTTGGGTGGGTAAGGTTTCTTGTACATTCTTCTTCTTCTTCCCCCCCAAGGCATGCATTAAGATAAATGAAGAGCAACTTTATTTAAATGGAAATGTTGTGAAAATGCATATTCAATCTCCATCTCGCACCTTTGTTTTCCAGCTGCCAAATCTTTGTCTTTGAAATCTTTCTGAACCATTACTGTTTCCTTCATCTTCTCCTGCTGAGATAATCGAGGGAGAGCATGACTTCTGACATGGCCAGAAATATTAACACACAATGTAAGAATACATTGCAAGCTTACCAGCATTGTCTGTAATTCGAGTTGGTGAAACTTGGGTCTTACATAAGGTCCCATCACCCGTGGCAAAAGCAAGTTTCTGAATATGGAACTGCATTTTGTTACTTATCACAGGGTAACAATCTAAGGTTTTCAATGTCAATCTGGTTGAAAGGAGGGAGTGGATGCAAGAGAATACAGAAGTTATGTTACCTTTTGCATTGTTGAGCCAAAGGAAAGTTTTTCAATTGATTGAGGAAATATGTCGTCAACATGTCTAGCCTGATTGAAGGTGTGTGGACCAGACACTAAATCATTTGGACCATGTTGGAAATGCTCCAAATGTATGGGTTCTAATAATTGGAGCTTCTCTGAGGTCTTATCACTTGACAAAGCATTATCAGAATGATTCTTTGGTTTTTCACTGCACAATCTTGCACGTTTAAAACAACTGCGGTACTTCAAAGGCTCGTCAGAGACTGGTGTTTCTTTTACTTGAGAAATATCAATTCCTCCATCTTGATCATGATTGCCAGTAAAAGACAATCCTACATCTTCAAATGCATCTGCCATATCATCATCCAGGTCCTCCTCATCTGTCTCCTCAATGATGTAATCATGTGGATCTCCAGACATCTGAAGCCGTGCTTGCTTTACTCGAAGAGAGACTTCAACTACAGCTGAACTAGGCAGAGATTTGAGAGATGTTTCACTCACTACCATTTCATGTATGACCACAGCCTCAGAAGCTGCAACAGAGAGCTCAATGGCATCATCAACTTCAGCATCTTTAAGATTTCTGAGTGTTGATTCTTTGTCAAACATTTTTGCTTGATCATTCTCAGAATCTTTTTCAGCAGTTTCAATTTGTTGGACTACTTGATGTGGAGCGGATCCATAATGAGCCTGAGATGCATTTGAAACATGTATTTTGCTGAAGGTTGAATCACTACTAGAAGAGAGATGTAGATGAAAATGAAGCACCTATAAAGCAATAGTTCTAGTTAGGTAGGAATTCATAAACCTTAAACGATTCGTTTAGAAAGCAAATAAGTAAAAATTGAAGAACAATTTATTGGTTTTTCCTTTTTGCAAGGAGAAGGGTAGAGAGTATAGACAAATTAGCACATTGGATGGCAAGCCACTAGCTTGTACATGCAGATTTCCATGATATGTGAGACAGAGTCAAGTTCTTGCATCTCTGAACGGACAATGATAAATTAATAAGTACCAAAATGGATTATTAACTAATGTTTTAGAGGAGCTATATATGCCAATAAAGCTTTATCAGAACATACTGATTTGAGAAACAACACGAGCAATAAATCACTTCATGATCATTCAACTTTCTGCTCAAATAACGCACAAATCACAACAAAGTTCATCAAACAAATGAAATTAATATAATAATTGCACATAAATCCTACATGCACAAGGAAAAATGAAAATACAAGTTAAAACTATCATTTCTACTACTAATGTTACTCTACACACTTGCACAGTCAGAGCGACAAAATTTCACTCTACTCTCTGTAAATTCAGCTAAGAATTGAACTTACATCTCCAGGTGGCTCAGCCACTGCAACTGGAGAACTACTGTTGTCTTCACCAGATAAGAACAAACGCAAATTATTGTTCATATCTTCGTTATCATCTTTCGAAGATTCCTTAGCATCTTGTATTTCATCATGATTTCGAAAAATCAATTCTTCACTCTGTTCGTCGCAATTCAAGACACAAAAATAAACGAATACATAATTTTTTTTAAATAAAAGCAAAATTCATGAAATCAATACTTGATATAAACACAGTGAAGTAATCGCGGACCTTCAACGGTTCTTGCGATCTGATTTGCGGTGGTTGAAGCCAGTCCGGAAGCCAAGCGAAATCCTACGAATTCAATTCACATTAATGTAAGAAAAAATTACACACCGCGCCCGCACAGACGCAGAAGTGATGTACTTGAATATGCAGTGTTTGAATTCAATAAAAGTGAGGAGTCAAAGAGATTACAGAAGTGCGATTTGGTACCTCAGAGAATTGAGGAAGGCGAAACCCTAACCCTAGGCTTTGCATCGGAGATTGAATGCTTGAACGTGAACGTATCGAAGCGGAAGCCTCAGGCATTGGCAGGACTTGACACAGCGTGCGCGCGCGAGCATTGGCGCCAAATTCAATAAGAGCGGGGGCCCGTAAGGACGGCCCTTATAGAAATTTCGCTAGAATGGGCCTCGTGAATTGGATTTTATTGGGCCTCTGTCCACAGCAGCTTGCAGTTTGGTTCGTGCGCGGGGGGCAGTAGGTTCGTGCTGGTGCGATTCATGCAGGGGGGGTGCTTCGTCTTTTGGGATTGTATGCATGTGTCGAGGCAAATGGCGGGATACTGTATATATTATTCAAACCATACTTTCTAGGATTCGCCCGGAAGAAAAAAAAAAGGGAAGAACAGAAAAAGGCCCACTTTTTAGATACCAACTTCTATTTGAAAAAATTATAACAATAATATTGTATTTGTATCTAACTTCTGTTTGATTTTTTAATTAGTAAGCTTGAACTTTGAAATTACTAATTTTTTTAATAATAATTGAACTTTTCAAGATTAACAATACAATATGTATTAACTTCATCTAAAACAAGTCCAACTAGCTTCTTTCTAATAAATTATAGATCACCATGTGTCATAAATGAAAATTTTTAAAAAAAGAGAATACATAATGGTAAACCATATTTTGCAAGACCGAGTTACTACAGGTGGTAATTTATAATTGTCAAAAATTCATATAATTTAATTGGAATATAATTATTAAAATAATTGCTTCAAACATGTGGCAGTGTATAATAGATTAGAAAAGCTAAACAAGCCAATAATAAGTTGACAAAATTATTAAATTTTGAAATGAAAACTTACCATATAACACCGTGAAAGCATTTTAAGACCCGTACCTTATGAGATATAATGTACCCAATGAGACTCTTATATGCTTTTATTTCATTATTATGATATTGAAACTTTTAGTTAAAGTTTTAATAACATGTCAATATTTCACAACATTTGGTTCATTTAAATCGCATGAAAAAGACACACTCTACGAGCTTCGAAAATAAACGTTCGAGGTAAAATTGGCATTTACCATAAAACAAATGAAGCACGTATTTCTTATGAATGATACGCTTGAAATATAGCTTATAAGTTTACTTTTTTTTTTTTCTTTTTTGCCACGACTTAAGAGATAAAAATATAATATTACTTTACATTAGCGTTTGCTTGTTTCATCATTTTTCTAACGTTTTGGCTTCATTATTTTATCGTTTTCAAATAAATTGTTTGTTAAAAATAGATATCAATGGAAGGTAGAAATTTTTACTTATAAATCGATCAAGCATACCATATACTAATACGAAACAAATATGATACAGATACTGAAACATTTTAAACTAAAAAAGCTAAATTAAATTGCATGTGTGTATTGTTTATTAATTCTAAGAATTGATTGTGATGGTTTTATTAATCTAAATTTAAATATAAGTGTAAATAGATATAAGTATTGAAGTGTAATAGAATGAATTGTATTGTGATGTTGTATTTCTTCTATAATGCATTTGAGCCCATTTGGAACCTATTCTTTTATTTACTAAAACAACCCTTTTTTTTTTTCAGTTGACACCCAAACCCAATAGCCAACTAGATACATTTCTAAAACCCCTTCTAAACTCTTCTAAGAATGCCAAAAGTCAAAAAGGCAAATTGAATAAAAATTTTGCAAAATTATCCCTTCCAAAATAGACCAAAAACCAACTTCCACACATACGCCTCTTCAAAGTTTCATTCCTCCATCTTCTTCAATCAAAATTTTCTTCAAAACTTGTCAATAGTCCCTTCAAAACTTCAACTAAAGATTAAGATTAGCAAAGGTAAAGCTCTAGTTGCTTTTCTAATCTTTTGTTTCCTTGTTTCTATTATGAATACATTTTGTCTAAATTAGTTTTTAATGAATTAGAAGTAGTTTGATAGAACTAAGATGATTTCTAAACTTGAATAATTCTTAGGAACTTAGAAAAAAACCAAGAAATGAAGTTGTTATGGTTGTTTTAATAAATATATGAATTGTGTAGTTAGTAAGTTATATTAGTAATGAAGTTATGAAATTATGAAGAATTATTTAAGGGAATAGGAAAAAAAATAATTACGAAAATGATATTGGGATGAAAATATTTCCAGTTTTAGGCAAGTTGACTTTGTCTCTTTAAGAGACAAGATCATTAGTGGCTGACCTCGTCTCTCAAAGAGACGAGGTTCATTTTTACCAATGACCCGTTTTTTCAAGATATGAGGTCTTTTAGTAAGAACCTCATCTGTTTGAGAGACGAGGACCTTAGTGGATAACCTCGTCTCTTCAACAGACGAGGTTATCAAGGACTACAATATAACATCAGCTCATCTTCATCATTTGGTCATAGATTTTCTCTCAGAAATCCCCAATTACAAAACCCTAACCTTAGCTTCCATTTTCCCCAGTGTGATTTAGGAAAAATCGATGGCGTCATTTGGAGTTGGATCGATTACCATGTATTGGGGAAGTGATAAGATTGTGAAGAAGTGAAGAATTGTGTGCGAAAATTCTCCGAAATTATGTTGAAATCAATAGGTAACTGCCTTTGAATTTTTGCATGAATTTTCACTTTTTCTGGTGTTACATTGGATGTCGAGATCCTACATTTGCTAATACCATTGTTACATTTTTGTATGGGTTTGAAAAACAAGCTTAGTGTGGTGTTTTGTTTTTTTTTTATGTTTTTCTGTTTCTTTCCAGCCTATTTTTTTCATTGATTTTTGTTTTCTGTTTTTTTCCCTTTGTTTTAGGTGTTATAGTTTTTTTTTTCCGCATAATTGATGTAATTATAATGCAATTGTGATTATACTATTTAGTTTTTTAAATTAGGAACTAAATCATGAAATCATATTCTGGTATGCATCGTACACATTGATCATGTATTGTTAGAAGACTAGGGTGAATATAGTAGCATTAATAAATATGCTTAAATATTAGATGAGTGCAATAGATAAGTCATGGTGCGAATTTCATGCATTCGGCCTATGTTTTATGAGATAACAGGGTAGGTGAGGAGAGGAAATGGATAAAGAAAAATTTGTATTGTACGCTCATGGCAACATTGTCGAAGGAAATAATGGTTTTTGTTATGATAAGCAGCCAGTTACGATGGTCAGTGTTAGTAGGAACTCAACATATAAGGAAATATTTGGTATAGTTTGTAATAGACTTAAGGTAAATAGGTCTACACATCGGATTGAGCTATATCATAAAGTAGATATTGGAGATAGGACGCTATGCTATGATGTTGTTTTAGTGACTAATGATGATGCTGCACATGAGATGTTGGTATACACGAAGGGTCAGTGCCTATGTATGTGTGGATATTTGAGAATGAATTGCCACAGGCACCTGCAAAGAAAGTGGGTATAAATAGAAATATTGGTAACCAAGGGTTAGTAGACTCAAACTCAAACTCAAACTCAAACTCCAATCTTGACAATGGGTAGCGCATAGGTGCAGATGGGTAACTTTGAAAATACTGCACCGGATTGGGCATGTGATCATGATAGTGATGCGATGCAAGACTCCTCGACAAAGTGAATCTAGTGATGACTATGATGATGATGAAAATGATAATGTGTAGCTTTTCCCTAGGAAGATATTGCAACCGGCGTATAACGTAATAGAAATGACTGGCATTGTTTTATGGCTCCCAAACGTTGATGCAGTTGGGAGCTTGGTGTTAGTACCTTTTTTCACTGCTGATGCTGGTAGTGGTTGTGCTGCATTTGATGCTGAACAGAAAATAAGTGTTGGAAATTGGAGTTTCATTGATGAATTCAAGGTTGGGATGCGGTTTGAGACTAAAGATCATCTCATACAAGTAGTTAAAATGAGGCATATATCAAATCATTATAACTTCAAGGTGGTGGACTCGGACCCAAACCCGAGGTCACTGGCAGTTAAAATGTACTGATGTCCATAATAGGGGTTGCAAGTGGAGACTTAGAGGTAGTTACAAGAATCATGGTGGGTAGTTTCATGTCATCAAATATGAAGGAATGCACACCTGTTTGAATGAAATCACTGGATAGGACCACTCTCGGTTAGACTCGACTTGCATTTCTAGGTGCATTATATTAGAGATTCATAATTCTCCAAATGTGAGAGTGAAGGACCTGCAATTGACTATCTTGAAAGAGTTTAGGTACAATGTTCATATGAAGACAATTTGTGAGGCGAAGCGAAAAGCTATTAAACAAGTGTATGGAAGTTGGGAACAATCGTATGTTGAGCTCTCGTGCATATTTAATATGATCGCATTGTCGAGATACCAGATATTCCCACTGGCACGTCTGCAAATTATTTCGACTAGTACCATGCGATCACCAAGCATTGGATTAGTCGTATGTGGGCCATTATTTGATATACAATATGTTTACCGACTACATAATCTATATATAAATTTATACTGTGTTTGTTGTTCACTGATCTACTTGTATCCTCTTGCTTATAGGCAGATTTCATCCATAGAGTCCCGAATATGCCACCAGAGGACACTCCTACCACTGCATGAGATGTCATTTGTGTATTGGATAAGTTTATGGGACTTAATTTGAATGATCCAAAGCTAGCAACAACACCACCACCACCACCACCACCACCTAAAGACCTACAGCCTTGATCTGCACAGAGACGGTGTTGAGGCACGTGCATGGGGACGAGGTTGAGGTCAAGAGTGAAGGGTAGCCGGAGGTGTACATATCAGAGACAAGCCATCGCCCTCGCATGCACACGTATCTGATGAGCCAGTCCTTCCACAGTTTCTTCATTATGAGCCTGGTCCATCATCATCATCATATGCTCATCTAGATGAGACTCCCATGGTAGACATAGCATACACCAAGTTCCACTCCCTTTTGCTCCACAAAAGAGGCGACCGTCACCGTCACATGATATGGGGGAGGGACTCACCCGGGTAGAACCAGACCCAGTCCTATTTTCATCCTTATGGTGCTGGTGGTGGAGATGTGGATGCCACACTCATTCAAGTGGATCCGACTATGGAGCCTCATCAGGATGTCCATCAGGGTACACAATTCCCCAGATTTTTGTCAAGCGGAGACGAGGGACACGGGGCACGTAGTAGCTATTATGTAGATTTTTATCTTTTATGATTCTCATATTTAGATTCTTATTTTCTCTCATTGGTGTTTGTAGTTAACAAAACATTCATGTCATGAACACATCATTCATTCGATTTTTCCATATTATGAGTTTTTTATTATGTTTATTGTGAATGGTTTTATAATTCCACTATGATTGAATGAATTGGGTTTGGTACCGAGTTTTGATGAATTGAGTTTGGGAATACTATTATGGTTAGGCTATGAAATCTGGAAGTTTTTTAACCATGGTGGATGATGGCTAATGAATGATCTATATGGTTGATGCTGTATGATTTTGATAGGCTATAACAATTAATGTAATAATAGGGTCATTTATGATTTTTAATAGAGGGGGTAAGGTGCCTGACCTGGTCTCTTGGAGAGACGAGGTCCATCAAAAACATCGATCTCGTCTCTTAGAGAGACGAAGTCAGGCACGAATGATCTCGTCTCTTAGAGAGATGAGGTCAGGCGCTAATGAGCTTGTCTTTTCAAGAGATGAGGTAAATTTGCTTAAAACTATGAATATTTTCTTCCCGGTGGCATTTTCGTAATTTTTTTAAATAATAATATTTTTTTTCCTTTTCCCAGTTATTTAATGAAGTAGATATTGTGTGTGTGTGTGTGTGTGTGTGGGTTGAATGTTGTTAGGTAAGGGTGTTATGGTTCGGTTTAAGGGTTAAACCGAATTGTATCGCATTTGAAACAGTTTGGTTCAAACCCTTAATGAGCCAAATTGCTTTTAACGGTCTGGGGTTTTAAATCGAACTTCTTCAAATGTGGTTCGGTTTGATTTAGTTCAAATCGCTTTTAAAAGCATTTGTTTTAATAAATACTATTAATAGTCATTTGAGTTCCTAAAAAAATAAAAAAAAATGTTTAGATTGAGGAACGTTGTGCAATAATTAAGGTTACTTTTTGTTATACTAGGTTGTATATTCAATAATTTCACATATACATATTATCCCATTTTAAAAATATTTTTTTAATGCGAATTCAAAATAACATATATTTTTAATAAATCTATAACATTAACTAAAGAAAACCATTTTTCACATTAATTCATGTTTATTTATAATATTATTCCCTTATAATATATTTAAATTTCAATTAAATGATTGTGCATGTTCTAAACTCAATTATACCACTTTATTTTAATTTGATACATGTCTATTTGTTTTGGGAAGAATTTAAAATTAATAAAATGAGAAACTTTGAGATGAGTAAAAGATTGATTGTTTAATATTATTAAATATATAATACATTTAATGGTGTATTCTATATAATATATAATACGAAATATATATAACATTTATATTTATAAATAACATTAACGTGGTTAAAAATGTTATTTATATTTTATAAACTGGAACAAAATCACTATTTCTCTTAATAAATCTACAAATTAAAATCTTACTCAGTTGCCTTTCAAAGATGCATCTAAACATAAGAATGTTATTAGAATTCATAATTATTATTCCATTTCAAGTCTATTCTAATGTATTGCATACATATGTGATATTAAAGTGAAACGTTACATGTGAACCTAGTATCTAATGTTTAAGAGTTATGAATAGATAAGAAAGCTATTTGTTTTAATTTCTTTTTAATGTGAAGTGGTTCGATAAGGGTGCAAACGGTTTAGTTTGGTTCAACCCCTCAGACCAAACCGTAATTATTTAGAATCTTCCTATACCGAATCAAAATATTAAAAATAAAACCACATTTTGTGGTTCGGTTCGGTTTTTTGTTCAGTTTGCGGCTTGGTTTAATGAACAACCCTATTAAGTGTATAATAGGTAAGTTAGGATGTTGTTTAGTGCTTTTATAGATAGATGAATCTGTATGATAGTAGTAATGCATCAATGATGAAATTAAAGTTGTACATGTTGTTAGATGAAATAGATGTGATGTTTATGTGTATATGATGCTGCTAAGATAATGCAATGAGTATATATGAACTAATTAGAACAAAAAGCGAAGTTATGTGAAAAAAGTAACATGTTATATTTTTCAAGATGAGCACGAATGGAACACGAGCCATATAATAAGGCATGCTTTTCACTTATTTCAAAAATCAAACGAATCAAGTAAAAACACAGCTAGTATATGGGACACTCTATTCAGCCGTGCTTCTCTTTGATCTATTTAACAGGCATATTTTAAGATAGCATGGGATAAGCACGGCTTGTTCAATATGACCTTGTTTCTCTCTATTTTCTCAAAGTTTTGAGTTTCAAAAATACATAACTGAAACACAGGTTGTTCTATTTTCCATGCTCCTCTTTGGTCATTGAAGTGTTTCATGTAATGAAGAAACACAACAAGAACACGACCACTTGTATCTACCCATGTTTCTCTTTGGGCAAATTCAACAGATGAACACATGACTTGTTTCTAACCATATATCTCATTTAAATGAAACATGGGGACATATACAACCATGTACCGGTCCATGTACCCCTTTTTATAAAAAGAAATTATTTTCGAATTTTAAAATAATGGAATATGATAATATAAATATATGTATAAATGTAAGTTAGGCTATGTTGATAGGGTCTTTGATTAGATTGGATAATTAATAAATGTGTTAGTTATGATTGTGAATTAATATTAAATGCTATATAAGTTGGATTTCTTCATTTTACAGATTCCCTTACCAAACTGAATTTACTTATTGGTCATTTGCC
The DNA here is from genome assembly GCA_024138025.1 of Combretum micranthum. Taxonomy (NCBI): domain Eukaryota; kingdom Viridiplantae; phylum Streptophyta; class Magnoliopsida; order Myrtales; family Combretaceae; genus Combretum; species Combretum micranthum. The sequence continues at coordinate 188,320 of JAMXBD010000426.1, read as the reverse complement.
TGATATAGCAACTGATATAGGTATGCAATAACTTGTTTTGTTGAGTATTAGGTTAAGCATTATTAAATCAACTATAATTAAAAATCGTCTTAAAAATGTTTGAATTGGTTGTCCTTGTGTTGTTTAAATCGGTTCGAGGAGCGACAACCTTGTTCAAAGCTGAACATCGTAGTTAGGCACTTAGGCCACCCCTGTCACGATACAATGACATATATAAGTGGCTCGGCTGATAATCAATAGGGGAAACGATATCGATATAACATTTGCTTATTGTTAAGAAGAAGTAATATGATTTAGTTCACGTTTATGGGCACAGTTGAACTAAATGATATTATGGATTAAGTTAAATAAAGATGAGAAACGACCGTGGACCCTAAATAATATTATTTTCTTATAAAGCTATATAACATATATAAGTATTTGAACTTCTTATATTAACCCCTTGAGTAGCTGCTGTTACTCAAGATCCCTGGATTCCCAAAGATTTCATTAGAGTTTAAACGCACTAATGTTGATTTGCTTACTTAATTAAAGATAATTAAATTATTAGTTTTGCATTGCATTAGTTAAAAATGTGTGCTACTTTGTATTTGCTTGTGTTGTTGTGTATTGGGCCCTTGGCACACTTTTTCCCTTTTGGGTGCCAATGAGGATGAATTCTATGATACTTTGGGATATGGGATGGACTTTGAGGACTTCTTGGATGAATGGGATGACCAGGAACCACTTTCCTTGTGATGTTTGTTTTAAGAAGACCTTTTCAAGACTTTAGAATGGGATGTAATAATTTTTGAAGGTTTACTCATAAACTTAAGAGTTGTAATTTAAAATATTCAAGTTTTTGTTATATTTTTGTAAAAGATTAAAACTTTGTAATTTTTGAAGTACCAACCTCATGGTACTGTTATATGATGATATGTAAAGTAAATATACTCTTCATGAGTAGTTTTTGTAAAAGCTTTATAATTTGACAGGTTTAATCAAGCAATCAACATAAATATTTCATTTTCGGACAACCTTACTTATATTACCTTTGTGTATTATGCGTGGTTAAGGACTTGTCTTACCCGATTGAGGAGTCAGGTCTTTACAAATACTGATGAAAAGCATACCATCCAAATATACCCCAATTATTGGTAGTTAATATTTTTATGTCAGATTTGGTACGCTAGAATCATTTGAAAATGGAATGGAATGGATTGGATTGGAATCATAGGAATGGAATAGAATGGATTCAATAAGTAAATGACAAATCCATTCTTATGTTTGGATACATTCATAGAATGGAATAATTATTTAATAAGATTTGTCAAAAATACCATTCATATTAAATATAGATAATAAAAATGTGTAGGATAAAAATGTAATAAAAAAAATAACCATATATATGGATAGAACAGAATCGCAATTCTGCCTTTAAGAGGGTGAAATCGAATTCCTCCTAAAAGCCAGAATTTTGATTCCAATGAATCATGATTTCGACTTCTTAAAACACTTCTAAACATTGGGAAAAGGAATGAAAGCTAGAATCGCGATTTTATTCTAGCTCATTCCTGCATACCAAATATGCCATTAATAACGTAGGCATGCGGTTACTTATAACTTGTATCTGTGATTGCTTATAACCCATATCTTGTACTCTATAATACAAGCTTAAGGTAGGTATAGGTGAAGCTAAATGATGTTTTTTATTTAAAAAAAAAAACATGAAGCTAAAATTGATATATTATTGATAAGAATTGAGTACACATATATATACATGAGGGATAGAATTGGTCAATGGTCAACTCCTAAAAAATAGAATATACTTTATGTTTCAATTACTATATATATATATATACATATATAGAATATTGTTTAATTAGCTATAATTATAGGATACTAATTCCTAAAATATAGACCATAAAATCAAGAAATTAATTGCTCCTTCTAATTGACTAGTTTGATTTCTTACACTTCCCCTCAAACTAGGCGGTATATGTTCATTAAATCAAGCATGGAACTTAGTTCAATGAAGTTGGTTCGAAATAAGGCCTTTGTTAGAATGTCTGCTACTTTCTGCTGAGAGGGTACAAAATTGAGAGAAATATCATTGCCTTCTATTTTCTCTCTGATAAAGTGCCTATCGATTTTGACATGTTTTGTCATATCAAAATGAACTGGATTTCTGGCAATTGCAATTGTTGATTGGTTGTCGCACATAATTTTATTAGGATCAAAATTACTAATCTTGAGTTCGCTTAATAGTCGATTTAACAAAATTCCTTCACATATGCCTTGAGTTATTGCTTGAAACTCGGCTTCAGCATTGTAGCGAGCTACCACGTGCTGCTTTTTACTTCACCATGTTACCAAGTTTCCCCAAACAAAATGAACAGTATCCAAATGTAGACTTTCAATCAATAGGAGATCCAACCCAATATGCATCTATGTAGATTAAAAGGGATTGATCAAGTGTTTTCTTAAACATTAGCCGCTTTCCAAGATCCTTATTGAGATACTTGAGATTCGACTCACTGCCTCCATGTGATTCACAGATGAATTGCTCAGGAATTGACTAACAAGACTGATTGTAAATCTTATATATGGGCGTATATGTGTCAAATATACCAACTTTCCTACCAAGCATTGATACTGCCCCTTATCTACCGCTAACTCTTCAGTCGGAGGCATTAATTTTGTATTAGGATCCATAGGAGTCTCAACCGGCTTGCACCCACTCAAGCCAGTCTTGCTTAGGAGATCCAAAGCATACTTACGTTGTGAGACTAAAAGTCCTTTACTAGTTCTGGCCACTTCCATTTCTAGAAAACATCTTAAATGTCCTAAGTCTTTGATTTCAAATTCTTCGGACGATAAGATCTTGAGTTTTCTTATCTCTCATTCATGATTCCCAGTAAGAACTATATCATCAACATAGACAATCAATACTGTAATTCTCCCCTCTATGAAATGTTTGATGAATAACGTGTGATTCGCTTGAGACTGTAAGTAATCATACTGTTTAAGTACCTTTGCGAACCTATCAAACCACGCTCGGGGTTATTGTTTGAGTCTATATAAAGCTTTTTGTAGCTTGCACGCTTTTCCTTTGGTTTGCTCGGTTTCAAAATCGGCTAGTATATTTTATAGACATCCTTGACGAAATCTCCATTTAGGAAAGCATTCTTTACATCGAGCCGAAACAAAGACCAATCTTGACTGACAGTAATGGATAATAAGACACGTACTGTATGAAGCCTAACCACATAAGAAAAAGTTTCCTGATAATCAATTCTGTATGACTGAGTGAACGCTTTAGCTACTAACCAAACCTTGTATCTATAAATGCCTTCATCAGCCTTTTGCTTAACTAAGAATATCCATTTACATCCCATGGTCTTCTTACCAGGTGGTAATGATGCTAGGACCCATGTGTCATTTTTCTCAAGCGCATTGCACTCCTCTATGGTTGTTGTTTGCCATTTAGGAACTTTTAGAGCTTCATAAATTGAACTAGCAATCGTTATTTTATCTAGAGAAGTTACAAATGCTCAAAATTTCTATGATAGGTTTGAATAAGAGATGTAATTGTAGAGTAGACGTTGAGTGCATTGAACACCTTTTCTTTAAGCAACAGGAAAATCTAACTCTGGATCATAATCTGTCACCATTTCATTGTATGATTGTGAATTAAACTCTACCTCATCTAGTGTTCTTGCAGGATCAATTGAGCTTAGGGGAGTGGTTTCGCTAACTGAGTTCGTGCTGAAGAGGTATTTTTCTTCTTGTGTAAACATTTATTTCTTCATCAAGGAGAAGGAGATGTTTAGGGTATACAACAAATGATGAATTTGTTAGACTTGTTTTGGATGATGAATTTGGTGATTCTTATGGGATGATTTGTGTATGTGAGAAAGGAACCAGGTTTGGTAGACTGGAGACAGAAGAGCTAGATGAACTTAACTCAAGGACGGCTGACCAATCCCAATTTTGTAATTCATGAGTATCATGCACCCCTTGAATTGCAAAACTAGGAAAGAATGGTTTATCTTAAAAAAAGCGACGTCCATGGTGTGGTAGATTTTACTTACGATAGTAGAGAAGCATTTATAGCCTTTTTGATTTTGCGAGTATCCGATGAAAATACATTTAAGAGTACAAGCATCAAGTTTGCCATGGTTTTGAGCATCGACATGAATAAACGTAGTGTAGCCAAAAAGTTTGAAAGAAACTTGGGACACTAGCCATGAGTTTAAATAAAGACCATGGAGAGTTTGTAGTGGTGATTTGAATTTGAAGCCTCATGAGGGCATTATATTAATGAGATATGTGGCTGTGAGGACAACTTCACCCCAAAATTTCTTAGAACATTGGTTTGAAAAAAAGTCAAGATAGAGCAACTTTGAGAATATGATGGTTTTTTCATTTGGCCACACCGTTTTATTAAGGGGTGCCAACGTATGGACTTTGTTAAACAATACCATGGGACTTGAGGCATGGGCTGAGATTAAAATTAAAGATATCTCTATCATTGTCAGTCTTGAGGATTTGAATGTTGGTTTTAAACTAGTTTTTAACCATAACATGGAAGTGCTAGAAAATTTGATTGGTCTTAGTTTTTTCTTTCATAAGAAATGCCCAACATAATCGGGTATGATCATCAACTAACAATAAAAACCATCGAGCATTAGTAGTGTTAGGGATCCGAGTTAGCCCCCAAATATCTCCATGAATGAGAGAACCATGATGACTTAGCTTGTAGGGTCGTGGATAATAAGAGCTTTAAGTATGCTTCGCAAATTGACAAACTTCACAATGAAATGAATTGGGATTTTTATTGATATATAAAGATCGATACAATCGTTTCATGTATAAAAAATTAGGATGACCTAATTGAAAATGCCACATCATGATTGCACTATCCTTATTTGACTAACCAACCGATCTAAGACTATGAACCGACCAACATTGAGGACTTAATTTATTATTAAAGATGGAGTTGGACGAATTGTGAATGGACAAGGTGTTCACATCAAGAACATAGAGGCCTACACGAAGCTCATCATTGCCAATCATCCTCCTCGAGCTGAAGTCCCAAAATACACAATATTTGGCAAAGAATTTAGCTTCATAGTGTGCAAAAAATTAGGATGACCTAATTGAAAGTGCCACATCATGATTGCACCGTCCTTATTTGACTGACCAACCAATTTAAGACTATGAACCGACCAACATTGAGGACTTAATTTATTATTAGGGATGGAGTTGGATGAATTGTGAATGGACAAGGTGTTCACATCAAGAATATAGAGGCCCATACGAAGCTCAGCTTTGCCAATCATCCTCCCTAAGCTCAAGTCCTAAAATACACAATATTTGGCAAAGAATTTAGTTTCATAGTGTGGATCACTACTTAGTTTGCTAGCTGAGATCAGGTTACAACCAAGATTAGGCACAAATAACACAGAATAAAGAGTAAGAGTGGTTGAGAGATGGATTGTTCCTGCTACTGTGGTGCGTACACCATTGGCTATACGTACTATTTGAGCACCATTATAAGGTGAATAAGTTATGAAAAGAGATATATCACTTGCCATATGATTTGATGCATTAGAGTCCATTATCCATGAAGATGGGGGTGTTTGAGCCACATGGAGTGCAGGGTTACCCAAACCATGTTTTGAACCATCTCCAACATTGGTAGATGTTGGATAAACTGTGACGTTGGCTTTATGAAAAAGTTGCTAGAGCAATTCTAATTGATCTTTGGTGAAAGGTGCCTGATTGTTGGATTGAGATATCTTAGTGAGGGTTGTGTTTCCTTAGATTCATGATCTTGGCTTGGCTTCCAATTGGGAAGCTTTGTTTCCTTTAGACTCATGATCTTGGCTTGGCTTCCAATTGGGAAGCTTTCCTTGTAATTTCTAGCATGTCTCCTTGAAGTAGCCTGGCTTCTTGCAATGATCACACCAGAGGCGTCCTCTTTGTGACCAATTATCATTGGTATTTTGAGATATTCCTTGAGAAGCGAGTGCAGCAACATCAAATGAATATGAATGATCCTTGATTCCAGCAAGTGCTGAAACATCTATAGCTAAAGGAAAATCAACCATGGAATTGATTAAATGATGACTTAGAAGTTTAAAAGAAAGAAAAGATTAGGGATTTAAAGCCTTAGCTCTGATACCATGAAGCTAAACGATATTTTTAATAAAAAAAACATGAAGCTAAAATTGATATATTAGTAGTAAGAACCAAGTACACACACACACACACACACCCACCCACCCGAGGGATAGAAGTAGTCAATGGTCAATTCCTAAAAAATACAATCTACTTTATGGAACAATTACTATATATATATATACATATATAGAATATTATTTAATTACCCATAATTCTAGAATACTAATTCCTAAAATATAGACTATAAAATCAGGCAATTAATTGCTCCTTCTAATTGACTAGCTTGATTTCTTACAATAGGCTTATAATGTTGTTGTACCTGCTTCTACTTCATGAGAGCAAGTTTTAGGTATGGATACCACCTTATGACTTTAATATCCATCTAGAACCTCTCTAATCAAGTAAATTAAAACATGGTATCAAGTACAATAAGATTATCTGCTCAACTTTTTGATTAGATTATCTAATTCATTATTTGACTATCTGGAATAGTTATAGAAATTAATATAATAAAACTTTCTAGATTATTGACTTGAAAGTTTTTCAATGTGAAAAATAATCAACCTCATTGATAAATAACCCATAAGGGTACTTCGTCCAATCATATGGTCACAAAATGGGAATCTTACGTTTTCATATACTATTAGGAAATAAAATAGTGTGAAAGAAAAAGGGAACTGGATATAAAATAAGAGATTTGATAAATCTAGAGTATCAAACTATACAAAAAACATGTTAATACGTTCAAACCACCTTAAAGTAAACTATTGATTGATATAATTATGCAATAAAAACAAGAATAAACTGTGATGTTGGCATTATGAACAAGTTGCTAGAGCAATTCTAATGGATCTTTGGTGAAAGGTGCCTGATTGTTGGATTGAGATGTCTTAGTGAGGGCTGTGTTTCCTTAGACTCATGATCTTGGCTTGGCTTCCAATTGGGAAGCTTTCCTTGTAATTTCTAGCATGTCTCCTTGAAGTAGGCCAGCTTCTTGCAATGATCACACCAGAGGCGTACTCTTCGTGACCAATTATCATTGGTATTTTGAGATATTCCTCAAGAAGTGAGTGCAACAACATCAAATGAATATGAATGATCCTTGATTATAGTAAGTGCTGAAACATCTATAGCTAAAGGAAAATCAACCATATAATTGATTAAATGATGACTTAGAAGTCGAAAAGAAAGAAAAGGTTAGGGATTTAGAGCCTCAACTCTAATACCATGAAGCTAAATGATATTTTTAATAAAAAAACATAAAGCTAAAATTGATATTATTAGTAAGAACTAAGTACACACACACATGAGGGATAGAAGCAGTCAATGGTCAATTCCTAAAAAATACAATCTACTTTATGGAACAATTACTATATAATATATACATATATAGAATATTATTTAATTAGCCATAATTCTAGAATACTAATTCCTAAAATACAGACTATAAAATTAGGAAATTAATTGCTCATTCTAATTGTCTAGTTTGATTTCTTACAATAGGCTTATAATGTTGTTGTACCTGCTTCTACTTCATGAGAGCAAGTTTTAGAAAATCATAGATACCACCTTATGATTTTAATATCCATCTAGAACCTCTCTAATCAAGTAAATTAAAACATGGTATCAAGTACAATAAGATTATCTGCTCAACTGTTGTAGAAATTAATATAATAAAACTTTCTAGATTATTGACTTGAAAGTTTTTCAATGTGAAAAATAATCAACCTCATTGATAAATAACCCATAAGGGTACTTCGTCCAATCATATGGTCACAAAATGGGAATCTTACGTTTTCATATACTATTAGGAAATAAACTAGCGCGAAAGAAAAAGGGAACCGAATATAAAATAAGAGATTTGATAAATCTAGAGTATCAAACTATACAAAAAACATGTTAATACGTTCAAACCACCTTAAAGTAAACTATTGATTGATATAATTATGCAATAAAAACAAGAAAAATGTTTGACGAAACCAAACTAAAGCAAAATAAAGGCACGTAGCAAAGGGTGGTTAAGATGCTAATCAAAGTGAGCTGAAATGCAGGGTAAAAGGTGATTAAAGATGTATCTATATTTATTTATGTTATTTTCATGACAAACCTTTTTTATTTTAATATTATAGACAACCCTTTAGTTTACCCAAACGAGTAATGACTATTTTGTGCACTTGAATTTATGGCAGAAACGCCACCGCAAATGTAGAAGGCAAACCATGATGCACGAACAATCCCCTTCCACATCATCTTCACAATAAACTCGGTAATTTTTATCTTCTCTTTATCGTTTTACTTCTTTCCACTTTCCGCTTACAAACTAATTATAATAGAAGAAGATTCAAACGTATCTCACCTTCATGCAACTAAGCTATAATATAACTTTAGAAGTGGAGCAAATCATAACTTCGTTTAGCATCATGATTTAATTAGGAGTGGAGCTCCATTGTGATCAACCCTTTATATACACACACATTTTTAGTTATAAAATGTTAAGATTTGCGCTTCATTCATTAATCTAAAAGTTAAGCTTATAAATATGATGCGAATAATTATTCTATAACATTCCTCTTTACTTGAGTGCTGGGATATTTGACTAAAATTCATCAAATAAACAACTTAATAAGATGGGATTTAATGAGTGCCCAAAATGTGAACCCATAATTTCTTGCTTTGATACATATTAAGGTTAACGTTACAATCATCTAAAATAAAGGTTTAATATTATGATTACAAGCAGATGACGCACCTGTGATGTGTGTACAAATAAAACAACCTAACATATATAAATTAAATAGATATATTTTTTTGACAGATTGAAAGATGACAGCTTTAATTAGTCATAGACATTAGGAAATTAATTACAAATCATAATTACAATTGTATTTTTCACAAGTAACTTCTTCATGTTAGGTAACTGCTATGCATAAATATGGTATCAGAGGTTTAGATCGATATATAAAAATACATGCTTGGGCTAAAAAAGGAAAAAAAAAAAAAACTATGTCTATTCAACCCCTATTTAATTCTATTTATACCCTATTTGTTTTCATGATTTCAAGGATACCAAAATATTTTATGCCTATATACTAAAAAAGAAAAAAACTATGTTTATTCAATCCCTTATTAATTCTATTCAAATCGTACTTAATTTCATAATTTCGGAGATATTAAAAATATTTTACGCAAAAAAGAGTATATCTATTCAATTCCTATTTAATTTTATTTAAACCCTATTTAATTTCATGATTTCAAGGATACCAAAAATATTTTATGCCCATATGCTAAAAAAGAAAAAGATTATGTCTATTCAATCCTTATTTAGTTATATTCAAATCCTATTTAATTTTCATGATTTCAGGGATGTGAAAAATATTTTATGCCAATATGCTAAAAACATTATATTAAAAGCATTTACACTAAATATACCAAATGAGGTGGTTTTGCTTTAATAGTGCATATGATATAGACTATTATTATATAACGTACAACATAAAGTATAAAAGGAAAATTACGCTACAAGGTACCAACGTTTAGGAATAAGTTTATTTAAGATATCAATTTTTTAAGTGATTAAAAAGAGGAATCAACATTTTATAAAGATAACCAAATGAGATATCAACCTTTTGTAACATTCTCTTAAAGTATCAATGTTTGGACTAATTTTCAATTAATCTTCTTTAGTTTTTGTGAAAGGTCAAGTATTACTATCTTATTTGACTTACTTTGTAAAACTTTGATACCTTTTTTTAACCATTAAAAACATTGATACCTTAAATGAATTAATTTCAAAACATTGATTCATTTTTTGTTTAACTACTTGAAACATTGATACCTTAAATGAAATTATCCCAAACTTGATACCTTATATGAACTTACCCCAAACGTTGATACGTTTCTATATAATTTAGCCAAAATATAAATAAACAATAAACTTTAGAAGGCTCGAAGTAAACGTCAGTATGGATCGACTTTGACCAGTGACCAAGCTTGATCCGACATTAACAGCATGACTTGCTAACCCGACTTGGCATAATCTATCAATGACCTAGTGGATTGTTGGGTCCTGATCGGTTTAGACCTTTAATTCGTGTGACTCGTTGGGTCAATTAAATATTAGAGAGACAGAGGAGAAGGAGAGCAACCAGACGGGTCATTACAAGATACTTACCTGCCTAACCCATTAAAAACCCTATAGGAGTTTTAGGATAGGTTTTGGATATCATATCAAAACCCTATATTGTTTTGGATCAGTTTCAGGTCATATATAATACCTGATAGAAAACCCAATATGGCATTAGAATATAATATAATGAAACTTTAAATATGACCCAATAAAAAACTCGATCCAGCATTAGAATATAGTATAATAAAAATTTAGCCTCTTTTTTGTTCTATGTCAATGTCATAGTGTGCCCTGTTTTTAAACTCAAACTTCTCAAACAAAAAGAAAAAAACCCTAGCTGTAATTTTTACGTTTTCGTCACTTATCACTTTCACTCTCTACCTCTCCTCTTCTTCTCTCACACGAACTTAGCTCTCTTTCTCTCTCATAAATCTCTCTCGACTCTCTCTCTCTCTCTCTCTTTCTCTACAACCAGAAATGCCAAGCCAAAACTAGAAACCCACCACTGCAAATACGACGACCCCTACTCACGACTGTCAACAACAAACACCACCTTACATTCAGCATCGACAATCACTGAAGCCACAAACTAAAGTCGAAAACCACCGAACACACACCACACACATTGGCCATGAACATAATCACGTCACAACCTCTACCAAACTCCAGACACAAAACCATAACCAAAAACCACTTAAACTGATGCCAATATCTCGACAACCTCCGCCAAACTTCAAACTCTGAAGCTTTTATGTGTATTTTTTATATTAAGAAAGAGGCTGGAATACAAGAAAGCTAGGTTTCTCTTTTCTTTTCTTTTTTTTAATTTTTAAAATTTTGTTTCTTCTCGTCTTTTCTACTTTGATTTGGGATTTTAATACTAACTAGTTGTGGTTGATTTTTAGGTTTTGTGTTTTCATTTTTTTTTCTTTTTAGGGTGATAGAGGAATGTTTTTTTTGGCTAGTGATGTTTTCGAAGTGGATTTTAAAAGGTCACAATGTGTTAAGATGGCTTCTAGACACTTTTCTAGTGTCTTTTTATGGTTTTTTGTTTTTGTTTTTAAGGTGCCACCTTTGGAGCAAGTTTTGCCGGTATTTAAATAATAACTTTTATAAAAATGTTCATTTTATTGGAAGGATGAAGCACTAGGAATGGTATCACCAGCTTTAAATTCCTTAAAAACACTTCAAGTTTATTTATATCGGGTGTGTCGGGTCAAGAATCGGGTTTGTTAAAACCGAGGCAGGTTCTGGGTAAGATGAAAAGACCTTATAGGATTTTTCTCGGGTTTTGAGACGCCTTATAAACTATCGGATCGGGTATGGGTATTATATGACTCATCCCAAACCCATTCCAATTGCATCCCTAAAAAGGAAGGAGGAAAAAAGTAGGAAATAAATCTAATATATAAGAGAAAAGAATGTTTAAACTATTTTTCATGTGATCACAATATTGAATGTGTTGTTATTGTTAACAATACAAGAAATAAATATGCTTGAAAATGAACTTATTTTCCTCAATCACGATACAACTTTTGCCACTTATTATCACTTACCGCTAAAGTTCACATGTAACTCAACTTCTTGATATTGTTAAGATGATATCTGACAATTTCAAAGCTTTTATAATAATAAAAGTAGAAAGAAATCAGTACAGCAATTTCCAGGATGCACCTGCACCCTTAATCTGCATAAAAGGTCTGAGAACACAGATTAAAGATGTCATCAACTTCATATGACCACATATCACAATTGTTCAATGCAAACAATCGACGCTAACATCAGGATATAAGGAACGCATCACTCAGAAAATATATAGGTAATATAGTTAAATAAATATAACAGACCACTATTCAGATTATTGACATGTTTGTGATCTCTATCAACTCACTTCTGTTGTAGCTTTAAGGACCAACGGATTGTCAAAAATGGCAAGAGCATGATATGCAGAGCCACGGTTCAGCTGCACGTGCGGGCACTTGATCTTGTATTCACAGACCAAAACCGCCAGTCCATTGTTGGACACCAAAACTGTAAATCTACAGGACAGATATGCATAGTTTGATGGTCTACGACCAAGCAGCAATTCCCCTATTTGGGGGCACCGCAGGACGGTTTGTGGAATGGAATTTCCAGAATGGTTGTAGGCATTAGCTTGCTATCAGTAAAGCACTGGAAGTTCTCTGGCGCAGTTCCTTCAAATGAAAAGCATAATGATAGCATGGCCAAGCATCAAGAATCGGATAATTTCAGCCGAGGAATGATGTTCATTGATTGAAGCTCCTGAACAAATTGAAACATGAGAGACGATGTTATCCGAGAACAATGTAGTAGAATGCGCATAACACTACTGGTCATAATTTTCCCAATAAATGCAAAAAACATTTTGCTTGTTAATTCATGCTGAAGTGTTGAAAACAAGAAAAAAATTGTCGCTTGTATGAAAACAAACCCTAGAATAAATCCAACATCAGTTCTAGGGTTGACACCATGTTTTTAATGTATGAGAGCGAAAGAGCAATTTACTCAATATGAAAACCACATTTCTTTCTGCAAGCTTAAATTTAAGGCAGGTAGGTGGAGCTTCTTTTTAAAGTATTTCTTTTAGTAGAATAACAGGCATTTTTCTTTTGCTTTCTGGACTTTCTCAACATATGTTATCATTACATTAGCTAAATGTTATCATAATAATCTTAAAATGTTCAGTTACCAGTGAATTGAAGCCACAATTGATGGTGGGAGATAAATGTGGCAATCAGTTGCAACTTGCAAGTTGAGGTGGTTGACAATCATGGAAAATGTCAATGGATAATTTAATGAAAATGAATTCCGTCTTTTGAAAGAAGAAAACCATTATCATCATTGTTCACCAATTCTTCTATTCAACTACTGCCATCAAAGCCAGCTACTAAAAGCGAAGCATAATGCCGTAGTTTCACTATTAATTCCAAAACCATAGTTTGCTCACCTCATATAATGATTTATGCTCAAGAACTAGATAGTAAAGAATCATGTATGTAGTAAATTGCACTTGCATATACCGATTTATTCAGAGAATTTATTATATATGACTGTCATGAAAATAGAATCAAAGTTTAGAGAGAGAATGTCCAATGCCTCTGAACTTTTTACTTGTTTGAATTTGAGTTTCCATTCTAGGGGTTTTGTTCTTCACTCTCTAAGTGGCGTCTCTCGCTTGCAGCCTGCCCTGGCAGCCTCTCCTCACTGGCAGCCTCATACACTGGCCAGCTCCATCACTGGAGTCCTCTTGCCAGCATTTTCTCCCTCTTGAGTGTTCCCTTCGTGTTTCTCACTTCAGCTTCTAGGATTCTTCTTCCCAGTGCAAATTCCCTCACTCTGCCACCCTATTAGCCTCACCCTTGTCAGTGGACCCTATAGCTGACATCTGGTGCATCTCCCACCAGCCATTCCCTTGCCAGGGTTTCTTTCTCCTGGATATTCTCCTTCCTTTCGTGTGTCTTTTCTCTGCTAGGGCTTATGCCTTCCGTAGTCAACATACTCCAGTGCATTAATGCTCACTGCCAGCCCTCCAATGGAGTTTTTCCTTTAACGTCCACTCTCTTCCAGCGTGAAACTCCCTCTAATGGATCTGTCCTTTGTCCAGCAGGGTGCAGAAGGGCATTTCAAGTCTTAAAAATTTGCACCTATGAATGTGGCACTGTTTCATGGTGAACGCTTCCTTTTCTAAGGCCATCTGTGTGACAACGAGATTAGGCATGTGCCCTGTTCTTCCATTTGCTCTCCTTTGTCTTACAAAAAAAGTTCTTGTCGTCGTCCTCTTTAAAAGACTGCTCCCTTCCCTCTTTGCCCTCCACCTCACTCCACCTTTTCTTACCATTTGTGATACCCTCCTCCCTCCAACAACAACTCACCCCACTAGGATGGCCAACTTCACTCTGGAATCTAGAGCTGACCCAGTCTCCAAAACCAGAGCTCGATTGCTCCCCCATTTATTATCATCGTGTCTTAGATGGGAAAGCTATTTTAGTGGTGGTACCACCACCAAAAGTGACCAAGTTTGGAGCTCATTAAAGACAATCTAGTAGCTTGCTTCCTTAGTGAAAGCCTTCCTTTGCTGTGGTTGAAAAGATTGCTCATTCCATATGGGACTGTGACAGGCTATTTAAAGTATTCAGCAATGAAAAGAGATTCAAACTAGAAAATGACAGTCAAATTGTAAGAGTTCTTGAAACCCCTGATACATCACTATTTGATTCCTTATTCTTCAATGATGGAAAATGGGGATGTCCTTCCCATGTTAAGGTTTCACCTTTCTAGCTATTTGGGTCAAGCTTGGCAATGTGCCCATGGAACTTCTCCACAAGCATGGCTTTAGCCATTCAGTGTGCTCGATTCTTTCACAGCATAAAAAATAGGGTGGGATTTTTTTAATGCTTGTGTTGATGACTGCCGAAAGTAAAATTGCTAACACGATTTGGGTCGAATGTATTTGAAATATCCCAAAACTAATTATATAATTTCATATGTGCGTGTGTGTGTTGAATGGTGCATGGATTAGTAGTGATTGTTTAGCTGATGTAATTTTATGTGTTGTTGTAATTAGACATTAGAGTGAAATTGATGTTTGTATTAAGTAAGTTTTCAAATTGAAGAAGCCTCTCGCTGTAAAATTCTTTTAGAAAAACAAGCCCAACTCTTTCTAAATGAAATCCAAGCCTTAACCCATAAATCAAGCCTAAGCCCAAGCCCAAGCCCAAGTTCAAAAGCAAATATCTTAAGATACAATAAAGTTAAAGGCAGATTTTTAAGATAATTATCAAAGCAATCTTTACAAAAATCACAATCCAAGTAGAACCCAAACCGATATTTAAACAAAGCAAAACACAAAAATCATCATCCATTTTTCTACAAACAATCCACCCAAAACTCTTTTCAAGACTTCATCTTCAAGTTAAGATCATATAAAGTAAGGTTTTACATACCTTTATAATCATTTACTTATTCGTTTTCTTCATGAAGATGAATTTCTGTTTTAATGAATATTTAGTGAGTTGAATATGATATCAATGGGCTAAGTTGATTTATAAAGCTAAAAAGATCTTTGAAGTTGTAATAGATGAGTGGTGGAAGTTGTGGTAGACGTTTTGATAGATAAGTGAAGTGGCGTAATTGTGTGATGTTTCAATGTTGAAGTGTATAGCCAAAAAAAAAAAAAAAAAAATGTTGAAGTGGAAGTGGTTTGAGGAAGTAAATGTGAAGTTCATATACGTATGAAGCTGTTAAGTGTATGTGTTGATTATGTGTAAGTTATTTGAAATAAAAATTTGATGCTTAAGTGTCCAAGTATACATGTCTTGTTTTCGAAGGAGTACACAAGTGAAACACAAGCTAATGTTTTTTGTCGTGTATCTTATCGAGCCCTCAAAATAAGACCACTCGAGAAGAAACACTAAGGGAACATGACGACCCCAATTCCATTGTGCTTCTCACTATATGTTTAACAAAGAAAATTTTGTGACAGCACAAGTGGAACACGGGCATACATATCTCAACGTATTTCTCTTTGATTTCTTGAGGAAATTGATTTTCAATGAAATATGGCTAAAACACAGTTTCTCCTATTGCATCGTGCTTCTCTCTGATCTCCGAAACACTTGGGCATAAATGAAACACGAACAAACACAACTCACGTTTATTTCATCGTGTTTTTATTTAAGGAGAAGCACGACTGAAACACGATGTACCTTATCATGCCATGCTTCTCTCTGAGTAAAATCCTCGCATGAAACAAAATGAGAACATGTTAATTTGTTTTGGTGTGTTTCTAATATGAAGAAACACAGGGTGAAACACGGCCGTGTATATGCCCTGTTCCTTCATAAAATAAAAATAAAAAAGAAAAATATTTATTTTCAAAATAAAAAAAAAAAATGGAATGTGTCATATATAGATGTGCATAAATGCTAAGTTATGATTCAATATGAGCTTTCATTTGAATTTTATATTGGATAAAGAATTTAGATTTTAGTTATTATTGATATTGAATATTATATGAATTGATTTTGTTTTCTTACAAATTCTTCTACTCAATTATACTTGCCTATTGATCTCATGCCCAATAAAATAGCTTGTTGAGGTTCGTAGTAACTTAACTGTTGGTTGATAGAATAGATATAACGAAAATTTACTATAAACAAAGATGGCCTAAAAGTATTTAAATTGTCTGTCCCTGGGGCTGGGCCGTTTAATCTGATTCAAGGAGCGGAGACCTTATTGATGAGATCAACATGGTAGTTGGGTACTTAAGCCACACCTTGTCATGATGCAATGACACTTTTATAAATGGCTTAGCGAGTAGTCAAAAAGGGTAACGGTATCAATATAGCATTCACTTATTCTTAAAAGGAAGTAATATAATTTAGTTCATGTTTAAAGGACATGTTAAACCAAGTGATATTATAGATTAAGTTAAGTAAAGATGAGAAACAACTATGAACCCTAGATGAAACTATTATCTTTGCAGAAATTTCTATAGGAGATATAGATATTCGGACTACCTATATTAACCCTTGAGCAGCTGCTATTACTCAGGACCTCCAGATTCCCAATGAATTATGATCAGAGTTTGAATACTCCAATATTGAATCGTTACACTTAAATTATATATAAATAACTTATTACTTATTGATTATTGCATTGCATTAGACTAAGAATGCATGCCATTGTGTACTGAGCCTTTGGCTCACGTTTTCCTTTATAAGTACCGTTGAAGATGAATTCTATGATGATTTGAGATATTGCACCGACTGAAAAGCGTTCATGGATGAATAGGACGATTAAGGACCCTATGCAAAAGAAGTTTTGTAAAAGATTTTCTTAAAACTTTTAAAGTTGAATGTGATTTTTGTTCAAGGCTTATTGGTTAAGCCTTTAGTTAGTAATATGAGATTTTAAAGCTTTTCTTTTATGTTTTTGAAATGATCAAACTTTGTAAATCTTTTGAAGTACCAATCTGTTCGTATTAATAATGTATATAAATGTAATGATGACCTACTCATATTGAGTAGCTTTTATAAAAGTTTTGTTTTAGCAGATAAGTTAAACAGACAGTTGGTATGAATATTTTCTTTATGGACAACCTTACATGTAATATTTAAGTATTATACGTGATCGGAGACTAAGCATGCCTAATCATTGGATTGAGGTAGGCCCGGTCCTTACAGTATTTATGGTATGGTGGGAGTTTCCCAACTATTCTCGATGGCTGATGTTAAGGCTTTAGCATACTTCAATTACTTGTTCATCAAAGGCAAAGACCCTTAGGTTGCCACTTATATCCAACACAATGCAAGTGGCTCCCTTTGTGGCAGCAGCTATTACTTTGGGTATTGAAATACAAGAGTGATTGGAAAATTGTGTGTATATTTCATTGATACAACTGAGTTATAAATACAAGTTTTTTTTAAGAAACCGAAAAGACCCTAAGAAACCAAAAAGACCCTATTTATGTATAATGAATATTCTATACCAATTATATATATTTACAGCTCTAACACTCCCCCTCAAGTTGGAGCATAAATATTAATCATGCCCAGCTTGTTACAAAGATTATCAACTTAAACCCCATTTACAACCTTTGTAAAGAGGTCTCCCAATTGTTCTTCATTTTTCACAAATCTTATAGAAATTAACCCTTGTTGAGTCTTCTCACGAACAAAACGATAGTCAATTTCAATATGTTTAGTTCATTTATGGAACACAAGATTTGATACAATATGAAAGACGACTTGGTTATCACACCATAATTTTACAGGAAGTAAGATGTTGAATCCTACTTCATTTAAAAGTTGATATATCCATATTACTTCACATACCGACTGTGCCATAGCTTTATATTCGGATTCCGCACTTCAACGGGATACAACTTTCTGCTTATTACTTTTCCATGAAACCAAGTTTACACCAATAAAGACACAATAACCTGAAGTAGATCTCCTGTCTTCCTTACATCCTGCCCAATCAGTATCGGTAAAACACTCAATGCTAGTATGACCATGATCCTTATACAAGATACCATGTCTAGGTGCTTCCTTTAAATAGCACAAGACTTGTTTTACAGCGGTCCAATGATCAACAGTTGGAGATGACATTTACTGACTCACAACATTGACTGAATATGCAGTAAAATAGTTCAATTTCCCAACTAATCGTCTATATCTTTTAGGATCCTCGAACGATTTACCTTCCTTTTGTCAGCTGCAAATTAGGAATCATTGGTGAACTACATGGTTTAGCACCCAATTTTCCCGTTTCAAATAATAAATCAAGTACATATTTTCTTTGAGATAAAAAAATTCCCTTCTTACTCCTCATTACCTCAATACCCAAAAAATATTTCACCATCCCTAAATCCTTTGTTTGAAATTGACTATGAAAAAAGGTTTTGAGAGATTAAATACCAGTAGCATCATTGCCAGTAATGACAATATCATTTACACAAACTACTAACAAAATAATACCAACTACAGATCGTTTATAGAACACAGAGTGATCAAATTTGTTGTTCAGCATCCCAAATCTTTCAGCCACTTGGCTAAATTTCCTAAACCAAGCACAGGACTTTGCTTCAAACCATACAATAACTTGCGAAGATGACAAACCTTTCTTGACCTCTCGAGCAACAAATCCATGAGGTTGCTCCATTTACACTTCTTTTTGAAGATCTCCATGTAGAAAAGCATTCTTGATATCTAACCAATGTTGAAAGTTTAACAGGCTCAGAGGGAATAGATGGTTGTAATGAGTTTTTCGCTGGCATTCCACTTGAGTTTGAAACGGCTAAATCTCCAATTCTTTCTAGCTCTACCATTTCATCCTCGCAGGATACATATAGAAGGATATTCCGTACAGAGAATCCTTCAACTGTTTAGTCTAGTAGTGCTCTTGTAAGTCGTCATTATGAGAATGATATTGGAAGGCAGCACTACAAGAATGCTGGTAAAATATGACGTAACATGAAAGTGTGGGGAGTTGATAAAGTCATATTTTACACACTTTTTGTTGAACAATTGGCGCTAAATTATTATTGATTTTATAGAAATCACAAGAAATTGGTACTTAAGTATGCTTAATTTGATATTTCACATCATGGAAGACATTTAATGCAATAATATGAAAATTAGAAGAGTTTAGAGCAAATTTGATGAAGAAAACAAAGTAGGCCGGCTAATCTTAGAAGTAAGCCGTCGACCTTCAATAATAACCAAGGCAGCCTTCAACAAAGAAACAAACACCGCCAACTTTAACAAGCAATTTCAACCAGTCTTCATGTTTTGATTGTACGCCGGCATCTGGAAGTTCAAGACCGTAAGCCACCACTAGAGACAAACTCCAACCATAAGCGTTACTCAAACCCACTGCTGCTGACCGACTTCAATTCCGATGAGAAGACCACGAATGCTGCTGAACAATTCCCAGTAGAGACCTAGGCTCGAATCCCAATAGCCACACCATGACAACCAAATTCGGGAAAAAACACAGCCTACACTTGTGATAACACAACCCACCATGAACCAAATCGCAATCGACTTGGTCTAGCGGAAACCTTAGAGTAGGTAAGTCCTTAAAAAAAAAAAAAAATCCAAAGGATTTCATGGCTTTGATACCATGAAATATATTTCATTGATACAATTGGGTTATCAATACAAGTCTTTTTAAGAAACTGAAAGGACCCTAATTATGTTCAATGAATATTCTATACTAATTACATGTATTTACAGCTCCAACAGGTATAGATATTATTAAGGCTCCTTCTACCCAAGTTGTTGGTGCTCTCCCTTTTGCTTTTGAAGTCTTAATCGAAATGAGTACCTCTTACTTGCTTCTAATGTGTAAGCAGAAGCAAATGTCTCTTTAGTTGCGACTGTTTTGGCTCTAAAGAGGGTCTAGAGCTCAGGTGAGTTGTCTAGTACAAATAAGCTTCAAAGCTAGACCCCTCTTTTGACTTGACTCTAGTACACTTCCTTGATGGTATCAAAGTCTCCGGTTGTGTCACTCACAAGTTGACTTATGCAGCATTGCAAGCCAAGAAGAAGAAAAAGAGTAAACATTGGTTTAGAACCTAGTGTGTAGGCCATTGGCTTTCTTTTGAGTCTTTTGTATGGTTCTATTGCATAAGCGCTCTCATCCTTTGGCTTTGTTTTGTTGTGGGCCACCACCCTGTAAGGTGGCTTAGAATCTTTGGCACTGGATGTTTACTGTTTACCCTTTTGTAATTTATTTATTTTATTGTAATAAGAAGAAAAAGATATTATCCCCACCCCCCCTCCCCCCCCCCCCCCCCACAACCAAAAAATAAATAATTTCATAAGTGTCAGTCTCATTTACCTGAAATAGTAGCTTGCATGCATATGGCATTTTCATTGTGGAAATCTTCTCCCCATTTTTACACAAAGAACATATTCCTGTTTTCAGCTTATGGTTGTAATAACCCAACATGCCGCAAGCTCGGCAGACCTGACGAAAAAGAAAGGATTTTCAGAAGCAATATATAAGACAATCACCTCTAGTACTAGAATATAAAGTTATTAGGCATATTAGCGTGATTTCACAGAAAGATAACAAACATATGTTAGTCCATCATAATATCTATGGAAGATATTTGCTTATTTTGCAATACTGAATATTCTAGTAAATTTCATTTCAGTAACGTTCAGAAACTTTGGCTTAAGCAGCTAGCTATTTTTAGGTGCTTCTAGCACAGAAATAGCATCCACCATTTGAATCAGAGTCTTCCCCAACCATAGACAAGTAAATATAAGATCAAGGCTTCAAAGGAATTTGAATATATACCTGAACCTCAAAAGGATCACTAGAGACCATGAGGCGTTCATATATGAGCATGCTTGCGCCATAAGCTATCAAACAATCACGTTCCATCTCTCCTACTCGTAAACCTAGAAACAAATCCCATATAAAAATTGCCCTTCCCTAGTAGATGCAATAGTGCATAAGAAAGAAATAAAGCCAGATGAAGAGACTGAACCTCCATTTCGAGCTCTTCCTTCAGTAGGTTGTCTAGTCATCATTACGCGGGGACCTTGTCCTCGTGCATGCATTTTATCTAAAACCTGATTTTCAGAAATTCAATGTCGTCAACAGGAAAGCTTGATTTAAGCAAGTTTACAATAAATGAAAATGATTGGTAAAGGTGCTTCATATGCCTGTGCCACAAATTTCAGTAGTTTTCCAGAAATCTATTTATAAAACAAATGAGAAACAAACTATTAGTGTTACAAATATCCAGGAAGAAAGGTTTGTCCAATCATATACCCAAAGAAATCAAGTCACATTCATCAGGGCCTGGCTCCCTTTGGGTGATTCCACAAGCTCTCCAGCCAAAGAAACAAATGGAGAGAAGAAAAGATAGAAATGGGTTCTGTGGACTAATAAGCCATGAATCTGAGACAGCACTCACGATATAAGTTAATGCATCTCCAAAGACTGTTATCAGCCCAGATTTGGGATCTAGTTTAGGGACAATTAACTCCAAAATCATCAGTAATGACTTTTCCCTTAGTTAAATTCCAATCTTTCTCCACGAAACTTATGGTGAAATTGAGGTTAGGATAGAGGGCTTGTAAAGAAAAAAACCCTTTAATCTCATAATCTAGAAAAATTAAAGACAATAATCTCTGGCTTGTTTTATTTTTCCGAGAGATAGCTCATTTATACTAGTCTCGTGACCTAACTTGCCAAAAATATAAGATGAACAAAAACTATAACAATGACTTCTAATTATAACCAAAAATATATAGATGTTTGGAGGCCATTTAAAAATGAAGAGAGAGAGAGCACAAGAAGGATATCTGTTGTACCTTAAAAAGGTGGAGTCTTGATGTATTTTACAAAGTTCACAAATGGTCAACGTGATTTACCTATATATTATTTCCAAACATACATATTGGAATATTTATGGCAAATATTTCCAAATGCCTTTTTGCTTGAAGAGGTATGGGAAGTGAACTAGCAAATTAGCTCATCACAACATTATCTACACCTTTACATGAAAGAAGGTACAAAAAATTAGGATTGAAAGTTTACCATGTGTTTCAACTTCTGGTAATATATTGGTCCCATGAAGATATATGCTTGCAGTGGGCAACCAGTAATGCCTGCAGATGCAAAGACAATCCAATATCAAATAAATATTTAAAATATTTTCTCGCCTGTTCATTAAGCCTTTCTACATGCCATTATCTTTAGTGAACCTGACATTCATTGGGCAGCCACAAAGTTACTGGAAGTGATTCTGGTTTCTACTCATCTTTAAGGAAAAATCGAGATAATTTTTAGTAAAAATGTGACAAGCAAAAGAACAAGAGACATACAAGTATCAACTCATGACCAAAATTCACCTTATTTCTAGTCAATGAAGGGTCCCATATATTTTTATGCATAAGCTTCTGTCAATCTAATCATTTATAATACTAACCCTTAACCCACTGCAAGATTCTGATTCAGCTCTCCTCTTTGATATCATGAAATAAAAACAATGTCCATATGATGATAGTCCCGTTATGGAGGGTAGACAATACAAACAGTCCACAATTACAACAGCTGTATAAATGCAACACTCACTGGAGGGTGAAAATAATAGATATCCTCACTTAAGAACTTTAACAATGGTTAAAATTTGTATAACTAGCATAAAGGTAGGGCTAAGGGTATTTCTCACCCCACAAATCCTCTCTCCAAAGGAGATAGATTGCAGCAGCAAAGGCTTGTCAGCACATTTGAAAACTTTGAACTAGTGCCACAATATATACCCATTTTGCCAGATTTAATGATGCACCTACAGCAGCTAGCACAATTAACTTAGAAAAGAGACACTCAAGAAACAAATGATTCACCATCTCCTCCTCTTGTGCAGAAAGGAGCAAATATTAGAGTTAATAACCCCAAAGTACAAACTAGTCCATCATATGTAGCCTCCCATGGAAAGCCAGCTGTAAAACAAAGTCATGTCTTGGTATATGCTCCTTGAGCCATACACATTTAGTCCATTGAAATGGATGCTTCATATTTCTCATAGGGTTGTATGCACTCGAGGAAGAAAAGTTCATGCAGGTGTGGCTTCCAAACAAGAAAGTCCAGCTGAACTAACCTTCAAAAGTCTAAAGCTCGCTAACCAACAAAACATTGATCTTAGATACTTCCATGAGAAATTTCCCAGTGGTTTCCCAACACAGCCTGGCATTCAAGGGGAACCCAGACTCCAACAACTTCCTAATGAGAGATATTCAGAAAGAGGTCCTTTAGGGTGCGCATACTTTAATGTTTTAACTCCAATTAAAGCGCTTAAGGAATCTGGTAATTTTCTTGACGACTCCTTTTTGGCAGAATAAAGGAGAGTGCCAATAGGCTTGGATGGAAAATCCAATGGACTTAATGAGTTGAATTCTATCCTCACAGGATGCTAACTTGATGGAAAAATAAGTAATTCATCTAGTATCAGGATGGTAACTTGATGGACAGATCCAATACATTTCTTTCTTTTTTTTATTTTTTATATTTTTTGGGGGAGAAGTGGGGATTCATCAAGAAGAGGAACAGTATACAGCCATTGATAGATGGAATGAACTAACTTGATGGAAAAATAAGTAATTCATCTAGTATCAGGATGGTAACTTGATGGACAAATCCAATACGTTTCTTTCTTTTTCTTTTTTTATATTTTTTTGGGGGAGAGGTGGGGATTCATCAAGAAGAGGAACAGTATACATCCACTGGTAGATGGAATAAACTAACTTGATAGAAAAATAAGTAATTCATCTAGTATCAGGATGGTAACTTGATGGACAAATCCAATACGTTTCTTTCTTTTCTTTTTTTTTTTTTTTTATATTTTTTGGGGGAGAGGTGGGGATTCATCAAGAAGAGGAACAGTATACAGCCATTGATAGATGGAATGAACGAAGCCCAAAAAGTTTGATATACCCCTTCCTCACCTAAGAATTCGCACTTGAGTGGAAAAAATGAAAAAGAAAAAAGAAAACTATACTTCTGTGAGGGTTTTTGAGCTAACCAAATATGAATTGAACTCTTCAAGTTCATCCTTCACCAATTGCAAGCAATCAACAGTAGCAACTCAGTAAACCCATTAAGTCATCAGCATAGCATAAATGGAGGATCCTTTCCTCACATCCCTAATGGAATTTGAAATCTCTATGTGATGCTTTTCCTTTCATAATTAAGGAAAACACTTCGGCCGCTAACACAAAGAGGAAAGGAGAGATAGGGTCACCTTATCAGTTCCTCTAAAATTATCAAAGGTACCAACAATCATGAAATTAAAGTATAAAGAGAACTTGGCAGTGGGCAAACATTGAGATATTTGGCTAACAAATCGCTAAGGAACATTCATAGCAATGAAAGTATTCTTAAGAAAATATAAACCTAACATGCTAAGCTTCGTGAATGTTTACTCTCATAGATCTATCATTTTCTATGATAATTTCTCATCAGCTCTCGTAAGTAGTATAACATATACAATTCTTTATCATACACAATGGTTACTTGTTCCTTCCATAATGAGGAAGGAAAAACTCTCTTATCTATGTATTGTCCACTTTGACATAATACACCTCATGGTTTTATTCCTTGTGTCAAGTGCTTCCGATGAGGTCACTCATTTTGGGATTACTCTACACCTAACACTTAATTTCAGAGTTTCAATTAACTTCGGATCATCGCATTAGAAGACAGCTTTACATTAGAGTTCCATCACACTCCATTTAATAAATATCACAACCTTACCTGCTTATATATTGACATTTTTGTTAGCTTTATTACCTATGTATAGGTCCAAACCAAATAGGAAGAATATTAGAAGTGCTCCCTTATAGATTTAAGAGGTGTCCCTGTACCAGGACACTTTGCCCTACGCAGCACTAAGCCCTCCATTTCTAACTAGTGAAGTGCTCTAAATACCATTTGTAAGGACTGAAACTCCACGTACAAAGTACTATCTGCTTTGGCACGATGCATCTTGTGCACTTCTTCGATACCAACTGCTTCTAGGAGGTCACAATTTTGGAAGTACTCCTCATTGAACAAACTCAAACTTAGTTTTGTTACACTTCATTTATAACAACAGGAACTCTAAACAATAAGGTATTTTCAGTGCAGTATGCCTTACAGGTTTATTGTTGTGTCAGCTTCTTTCCAAAAAGCTACCATCTTGGGAATGCTTCCCACTGTATATGCTTAATGATCTCCAAACCACTAACCAAAAGGCAACACAATGATTGAAGTTTCGTTACACTTATAAGGGATATTGCAACCTATGTGCTAAAAATTTGAATATGCACTTATAAATAAACTTGCAACAAGAAATGTTCAGCAACTTTGTAATTTAGGTACCCTTCCCATACACAAAAGCATACATTATCTATTTTTCACTTGCCAAGCCAGATAAGATTAAGCCATCCACATATTGGCTTATAGATTATGGCACTCAACACCAATATATATCCCAACATCCCAATGGCATCCAAAGTCCACATCTGGGTATCCCATCTTTCTTGAAACCAAGTTCCAAATTTCTTTAGGAAAAGGGCACTTGATGATGGAAGTCTTTAAGCATAGCATCACATAAGAAACATGTAGCATGACCATAAATATCCCATCTCACTAGTTTTTTCCAATGTGTGTAATCTTCTAAAGTAGCAATCCATAACATGCGCAATAACCTTAAAGAACCATACCATGTCGACTTGAAACCTAAGGTGTTCTTTAATGAAGGTTATTCCAGGTTGATTAGACATAATACAAAGGGGAAGATATAAATGTATCAGCATTCATAGAATTTGGCTTCATACCTGTGTGTATTTTATTTATAATTTTTTCCCCTCATAGTTCACTTCAGAAAATCCCATTCTCAGCAGAAAAATGATCAAGCAAAGCCTAGCCTCAGTTGAAGAAAAACTTGAGCAATAAAGCACACTCCTTCCAACATAATCCAGCAATGCACCCATTGGCAAGTATAATTCACTTAACTTCTAAGCAATCTGGATCTAAGATAAGAAACAAGATACTCTAATGTTGTTTCATGCTATTAACCCTCACTTCCAGCTTCTGCCATCATGCTCCTGTGGGCAGTGGTAGAAACAGGTGCAGGGAACACCGCCCAAAGAAGCTAATCATTTTTCTTCCAGACAAACATCTGACTGTGGAACAATTCTGGCCTTGCTTTCCCTTAAGAGTGGAAAATGTTAAAGAAAAGCATAGCACACAAGAAAGCCAAAAATCAAGGGAAAGAGAGTAACCATGGCAATGGTTGTTCCTGCTTACTTAAAGCCCACATCTAAATTTTATCAACTGCAGTGGGGGTTGTCCATTTTGTGTTCCTTAGCATAATTATCAAAAAGCTTCATCAAACCACTAATGTCCGGAGTTCACCACACCCTATTAGCTACCTAAAACCAGACCAAGTAGGTCCGTCTTTTTTATTGGAAAGCCAAATTTCCTAATCTATCTTGACTTTGAAATGGTGATTCCCAAAACATCAGGCAGATCAATAATTTTGTATGAACTGGGAAAAAAGCTCAGCAAATTATCATATGAGAACAACCTGAATACAGAAAATCCTTGCCATTGTAGCTGAATCCATGCTTCACTAGAGTTTCACTGTCATCATAATAAAAATAAAGGTGACATTTATATACCAAATGGATTAATAGGAAACTATGAGTTGTAAATTTGACACCTTATAGCTTCAACTGTGTCAGCATGGCCACTTGGTTCACCAAAGGCACTCCCATAATGAAATCTACCGCACGAAACTCCAGCTTTACCCCCAAGCAGTTCTATCATCTTTCCCACTGTCATTCGACTGTCAAAAATGAACATACAATAAAAGACTTAATAATAATTGCAAGAAAATACAAGCCTCTATTTATATCAAGATGAACAAGCATAAGCAGTCAGATACGTGCGAATACATAATAGAAGACATTAAAATACACAACAAGAAGATAAACATAGATTTTCCACAATAATACTCCTATTTAGTTGAGAAATTGCCTAAAAGATAATAAGAAAGAACCCACTGTCTTTGTCATTCATACTACCTGTTGATATACGTGTAATATTATTAGTATTATATTAACAATGTAATTAATAGTAGGGTAGGTAAGGTAGACCAATAGTCACAATTAATAGTATGGTAGGTAAGGAAAACCAATAGTCACAATTAATAGTATGGTAGGCAAGGTAGATCAGTAGTCACAAATTTTTTGTATAAATAGATGTATTCTTGTACAAATTATATATGAAAAATACTTCTCAAATACTTTCAATTTCATCATGGTATCAGAGCCTCGCTGCCATTTGAGGAGTTTTCCTCCCTCCGCAGCATTAGGTTTTAGTTTTTTTTTCTTTTTCTTTTTTGTTCGTTCACTTTTTCAAAAGGTCGAGTTTCCTCCCTCTAATTTTTTGTCACCGCCGCTACAACGAGGAGCATCCCCGATCGGCCATCCCAGAAGTCCGACCGCCATTGGACCGCGCGTGGCCACGCGCCGATTGTTCTTCCGGGAATTCCTCACGCGCCGCGTGAGGGCGCGTGGGAGGTCCGAGCCACCTCCGACGAGTGGCGTTCGGCTCGACAGCCCAAATCCGGCCTTTTCCCGCCGTTTTTCGCCGACAGACTGACTGACTGTTCCGACACTACTGTTCCGACGAGCACTATTCCGACGTGCACTATTCCAACGCGATCTATTTTTGGATTGTTCTGGTATCTCCTTTTCTTTCAATATGGAAAGTGATAAGAAAATTGTAGCTATTAGTACTGATAATCCTTCACTGCAAATTAGTCCTATCAAGCTTGATGGAAATAATTATCTTGCCTGGTCACGGTCTTGTTTATTGTTTATCAAAGCTAGAGGAATGCAGGATTATATTACCGGTACTAAAGTCAAACCAGCAACAACTGATCCAACATTCAACCAGTGGGATTCTGAAAATTCGCTGGTAATGTCATGGCTTATCAATTCCATGCAGCCCCAAATTTCAAGGACATACTTATTGCTTGACACAGCAGCAAAAATATGGAATGCTGTTACTCTCACCTATTCACAAGTGGGAAATGATGCCCAGATTTATGAGATTCGAAACAAAGTTCATGGTTTGAAGCAAGGAGAGATGACAATCTCGCAGTATTTTTCTGAGTTGAATGGCTTGGCAAGAGCTTGACTATTATCAAGATTTTCAGGCTGATTGCACTGGAGATGCAGTCAAATTTCAGAAACTGCTTGCAAAAGAAAGGGTCTATGATTTCTTGGCCGGATTGAACAATGAATTTGATCAGATTAGAGTTCATGGGTAAGACCCCTTTCCTTCTCTTGAGGAAGCATATCCTATGTTCAGCAGGAAGAGAGCAGACGCAATACCATGCTCTATATCCACAGTTGAAAAATCTGGTTTGGTAGCAGCTAGTGATTCATCTGAGCAGCTGAAAACCCAAAGTTCTAATAAGGATCATGTACGATGTGATTATTGTGGAAACCACGTCATACTAAAGAGACTTGCTGGAAGTTACATGGACGCCCAATGAGAGGTCGTGGAGGCAAACGAGTTAATTCTACTCGGGCAAATTTGTCTGAAACTATAACAACTCCTGAGATGACTCCCTCTGACTTTTTTCTCCTGATGAGATTCAGTATCTCAAGCGTATGATGTCTCATAAAGAATCTTCCTCCGGTGCCAAATCCAACTTTGTGCAGTCAGGTAATGCTTTTTCTGCTACCCTTGATACTAATCATTGGATTATTGATTCTGGTGCGAATAGACACATGACGGGCTCCTCAAAAAATCTTCTTGAATACTCACCATGTTTAACTAAGGACAATGTCCGAATAGCCATGGCTCTTTTACCCAGTTTCTGGAACAGGTTCTGTTTTCTGTACTCCTATCAAACTATCCTCTGTGCTTCATGTCCCTCAATTTCCTGTCAATCTGTTATCTGTCAGTACACTTACAAAAAATCTCAACTGTAAAATTGAGTTTTTTCCTGATCATTGTGTCTTTCAGGATCTTCAAACAGGGAAGAGGATTGGCAGTGGTAGATTGCACGATGGCTTATATATGTTGGATGAAAGTCAAGGATCTAGTCTCCAACAGGTTTTTTATGGGGAAAATAAAGATGTTAATCAAGAAATCTTGCAATGGCATAGGCGTTTGGGACATCCCTCCTTTTTTGTGTTAAGTAAATTATTTCCTAGTTTGTTTTCAAAGACTCAGTTTGATTCATTAGTTTGTGATCCTTGCGAATATGCAAAACATTCTCGAAACTCTTATCCTTTGATTAATAATAAAAGCCAGTTTCCTTTCATGACTATTCATTCTGATGTTTGGGGTCCTACTCAGACTACTTCCTTGTCTGGTAATCGATGGTTTGTCACTTTTATTGATTGTTGCACCAGGATGACTTGGGTCTATTTACTTAAGGCTAAGAGTGATGTGTTTTCTTGCTTTCAGTCTTTTCATAAGATGGTTTGCACCCAATTTGATGCTAAAATAAAAATTCTTAGGACTGATAATGGCACTGAATACATGAATGAAAGATTTGATTCTTATTTAAGGTCACATGGGATAATTCATCAAACTAGTTGTCCCTATACAAGTGCACAGAATGGGGTAGCTGAGAGGAAGAATCGGCATCTTTTGGAAGTTGCTAGATCTCTTATGTTTACCATGAATCTTCCTAAGCCTTACTGGGGAAATGCAATTCTAGTTGCTGCATATCTGATCAACCGAATGCCTCTTAGAGTCCTTAACTACAAGAGTCCTTTAGAAATCTTAACAGGACATAACACATACACTGTCCCTCCAAAGGTTTTTGGATGTGTTTGTTTTGTTCATACTAAGGATGCTGGGAAACTAGATCCAAGAGCCCTTAAGTGTGTGTTTATTGGGTACTCACCGACACAAAAAGGTTACAGATGCTACCACCCTCCATCTAGGAAGTATTTTGTGAGTATGGATGTTACTTTCAGAGAAACTGAACCTTACTACAATCCAACTCCATCATCTCTTCAGGGGAGAATAATGCAAAGGAAGAGATGATACCTAGTACTGTGACCCTCATTGATCTTACCCCAAGAACAAGTGATGATCAGAAGGAGACTATAATCCAGGGGAGAAAATTGGACGTTTGGATAAACCTGATTTGAAGAGGTACTCAAGGAGAAACAAAGACACAACAGAAGAAGTCATCGTGCAACCTACTCTCTGCTGCCAAGAATCATCCTCTTCTGGTGAGTTATTTTTTGATGATTTAGATAAACCTATTTCTCAAAGAAAAGGTGTTAGAGCCTGTACTAAACATCCCATTTCTAATTTTGTTTCCTATGATTCTTTATCTCCTACCTATAGAGGTTTTGCCTTGTCCATTTCGTCTGTGTCTATTCCACAGGATTGGAAGGAAGCACTCAATGATCCAAAATGGAAGGGAGCAATGATTGAAGAAATGAAAGCCTTGACTAAGAATGAGACTTGGGAGCTTGTTACCTCTCCACCTGGAAAGAAACTGGTAGGCTGCAAATGGGTGTTTACTGTAAAACACAAAGCTGATGGATCAATTGATAGGTTCAAAGCTAGATTGGTGGCTAAAGGATTCACTCAAACCTATGGGGTAGACTACCAGGAAACTTTTGCTCCAGTAGCAAAAATGAACACAATCAGAATCTTGTTATCATGTGCAGCCAATCTTGATTGGGATTTACAGCAGTTTGATGTGAAAAATGCCTTACATGGAGATTTAGAAGAAGAAGTGTATATGGAGATCCCTCCTGGATTTGATACTGAAACAACACATGGGAAAGTATGCAGACTGAAAAAGGCATTATATGGATTAAAGCAATCTCCTAGAGCATGGTTCGACAGATTCAGCAAAGCTATGACTTCTTTCGGCTATCAACAGAGCAATGCAGATCATACTCTATTTATTAAACA
The DNA here is from genome assembly GCA_024138025.1 of Combretum micranthum. Classification (NCBI taxonomy): domain Eukaryota; kingdom Viridiplantae; phylum Streptophyta; class Magnoliopsida; order Myrtales; family Combretaceae; genus Combretum; species Combretum micranthum. Next base: position 157,032 of record JAMXBD010000426.1, on the reverse strand, counting down.
TAACAAGGGTAAAATTACTATTCTCATAGTTTATGTTGATGATATAGTAATGACAGGAGATGATGAAAAGGAGATAGCTCGATTGAAGAAACTTTTGGCCCAGGAATTTGAAATCAAGGATCTGGGAAAACTGCAATATTTCTTAGGAATTGAAGTTGCCAGATCAAAGAAAGGTATCTTCATTTCTCAGAGAAAATATATTCTGGATCTCCTGGAAGAAACTGGCATGTTAGGTTGTAAGCCAGCTGAATCTCCTATTGAAAACAACCATAAGCTACAAGTTGGAATTGGTGATGCAGTTGATTTAGGGAGATATCAGAGATTGGTAGGAAGACTGATATATCTCTCTCATACTAGACCCGACATTGCATATGCAGTCAGTCTAGTGAGTCAATTTATGCATGATCCACGAGAATCACACATGCAAGCAGTATTTCGCATCTTGAGATATCTGAAGTCTGCTCCCGGAAAAGGACTACTATTTGCCAAACATGGTCACCTTCAGATAGAATGCTTTACAGATGCAGATTGGGCTGGATCTCCAAGTGATAGAAGATCCACCACTGGCTACTGTACTTTTGTAGGAGGAAATCTAGTAACATGGAGGAGCAAGAAACAAAATGTAGTTGCTCGATCAAGTGCTGAAGCAGAATACAGAGCTATGGCTCAAGGGGTTTGTGAGCTTCTGTGGGTACAGAAGATATTAGAAGAATTAAGTCTATCAAGCAAAGATACACTGTCCTTGTATTGTGACAATAAAGCTGCTATTAATATAGCACAAAATCCAGTTCAACATGATAGAACCAAGCACATAGAGATTGATCGACACTTCATCAAAGAAAAATTGAATAATGGTGCCTTGAATTTACATCATGTGACATCTGATAAGCAACTGGCTGATGTATTTACTAAAGGGTTGTGTCACAGGACCTATCATACTTTAGTTTGCAAGTTGGGCATGTGTGATATCTATGCTCCAACTTGAGGGGGAGTGTTGATATACGTGTAATATTATTAGTATTATATTAACAATGTAATTAATAGTATGGTAGGTAAGGTAGACCAATAGTCACAATTAATAGTATGGTAGGTAAGGAAAACCAATAGTCACAATTAATAGTATGGTAGGCAAGGTAGATCAGTAGTCACAAATTTTTTGTATAAATAGATGTATTCTTGTACAAATTATATATGAAAATACTTCTCAAATACTTTCTAATTTCATCACTACCTCATACTCATCACAGTAAAGTGTCAAACACATATCAAACTAAGGTAAATGTGATACTATGATTGACAAATCATTCATTTAAGAGAATTAAAAAATCTACTTTCAGGTGACATATCATTTCTAATTTAAGTAAAATTACACTAACGAGGATGGCCATGCCTGATCACAGTTAATTAAATCAAAGTAAAAAAATACATAAGTTCAGTTATCATAGAAACTAAAAGAGTATGCAATATCACCTAGGAAAACCATGAGGATTCATAATTAGATCAGGACATATTCCACGTTCAGAGAATGGGAAGTCTTCTTGTTGAATGATGGTGCCACAAACACCTTTTTGCCCATGCCTGCTACTGAATTTGTCTCCAAGCTGAACATATACAGGATCAATCCAGAATAAGTAGGAAGTATGCCATTTAATGATATGCAACCAAAAAATAGACCAAAGTAAAATAAAATCAATCTCACCTCAGGTCGCCGGGTATGGCGAATAATGAATTTGATACTTAAGTTGCTCTTCATATCAGTACAAAGAGCCACACGGTCAATCACAGAAGATTCTCCCTCGGTGCCTTTGTGTGTTACCAAACTTGGCTTATAGTCGCTGGATATGACAGGAGATGTTAGCAACAAACAAATTAACATGATCAACCCAATATAGACTGCAAAAGGCCATAACTGACCTATCTTTCAATGTGCCGGTAGTCACATATTGACTTATCTGTCTAGGGGTCTCCTTGTTGACTAAAACATCTTTATTTCTAATGATTTCCCCAGGAGCAGCAATTCCATCATCATCAAGAACCTGCACAGGTGTGAACACGATAGCAGGCAAGTAGATGATTCAGTGCATTGAGATTTGCTGAAAACATAATCAAATTTTATACATAAGTTTTCTGTTACTGTTTTTTGGGGTAAGTTCAGGCTTTTTTTTTTACCCCGCTTTCATTATTAAACAATGGAAAATTTACAAACAAGATACAAAAATAAAGAACAACAAAAGTTAACTTACCAGAGTGACAATTATAAGGAAATTAGCAAAAGGAAAAGACTCCTAAGCACAACCCATGCGACAAAAGAGCATACAACTAGCCTATATACTAGGCCCTAGACCAGTGTCTACTTTTTTTTCTTGGCATGTGAGATATTAGATTTGAGCTTTTGAGACCTATGGCTGGGGAACTTGATGCCACCAAGGAAATCTACTAGTGTCATATCAGAAGGAGAGATCCTGGATGGTGGAGCTCCATAACCTCTTTACCCAAAGTTTTTGTGGCCATCTCAAAATAGGAAGTCATATGCACATCAACAGAATCATGCAAAGGCCTTAATAAAAACCCCACACCACAACAACAAGGAGGCTTCCACTAGTATTCAACCTCCACAAGAATCTTTATTCGATCAACACATTTGACCCAAATTGTGTTTATAAAATCACTATTAGCACTCATTTCAGCACAACCATGAGAAAGTTTACTCTACCTCATTGACCTATAAAGGACTCAGCAAGTAAAAGTTCTCAAAGATGTCTAGCAATATAACTAATGCGTTGCTTATAGAAAAACTCTATAGGTACATTTTGAAACTTAACTCAAATAGGTAGAGAATGAAACTCACTGCTAGGTAATGATATCCCATCCCCATAGTTGAAGAGTAGGAAAATGATCAACAAAATACATCAAAAGGTATCAATGTTCAAGTAGCCAAAAAAAGGTACCAACGTTTCACAAAGTGAATCAAATATCAACATTTTGCAAACTTCATTTAAGATCAACGTTTTAATTTTCAATTAACTTTCTAAAATTTACATTAATGGTCAATTATTAATATCTTATTTGACACACTTTACAAAACGTTGATACCTTTTTTTAACCACTTGAAAAGTTGTACCTTAGACGAAATTATCCACAAAAGTTAATTCCTTTTTCGAGCCTCTTGAAATATTAATACCTTTCAATACAATTTACCCTAATTTGATTGTCATGTCCAATTTGAAAGGAATGAGCATAAGCTACAATAGCAATTGGAATGTTCCTACCAAGAAAACAACCTACTGAACTATTTTTCTATAAGCTAGCATCATGCTTGGCCATCTCTGGTCATGGGGCCACTACCAAATCATCACCATCCACATTGGGAGGGTGAAAGAAAAAGGGAAGCAGTCAACCTCAGTAACAAAATAATGTTTAGAAGAGACATTCACTAGGGAGACGTCTGTCTAGGAGAGGACAGTGCAGGGGGGGAAGAAGAGAAACTAAAGGTTTTTCAAAAGAAAGAGAGGGAAAAAGGTGGTTAGAAAAAAGAAGAGAGAGAGAAGAAGGGGAAGGGAGAGGGGGGTTTAATATTCCTTCCCTTTATGCTGCATTAGAAGATATGAGTTGTTAGTTTCAGTTAGAATAAATGCTAGTCTTCTTTCCTTTCTTGTGTTGTTTTCCCCAAATTATTCTTCACAATGAGAGGAAATAAGTTATCGACTACATTTCCCTATGGTGTTAAAGCTTTGGCCCAAGTTCTTTCTTGAAAAAAGATGCCTACATATGAGCCAGGGGGTACAGACTTGGTATGCGGCTCTCATCCACAAAATGGAACTCACCCACTGGTGGTTTGTGACAACCCCCCCCACCCCAAACACACACACACATACAAACATATATATAACAACATATTTTGGGCATCAATGTATTGATGTGACATACATACAGAGGAAAAACATGAATTGCTACATGCAACTGAACCAAAATGTTGCATAGAACAATTCCATGCATTTAAAAGGACTCTTAAAATGCAAACCAATCTTGCTTGACAGCTAGCACAGGGAAAGTGTCCTAGCTAGACAACTCTGCATAGTGGATCCCCCATTGATGTGCCTATTGATCCAGTCCTTCCAAACACAGTAAATAGTGGCAGCAAAAGCAATTTTCTTGCAAGAACTTAGGTTTTTTTTTTTTGGGACTTTCAAATTTACAATAGCAATATTGAAGACCAGAAAAACTTGCTGGGCAAGAGAAACTTCCAGCAAAACTCTCCAGATCTTCAATGAGTAAGAGCATAAAAAAAATAGGTGGTTGTGGCTTACCTACTCCATTTGTCAGAGGAACAGGCATGACCCTAAAACTCCCTATTGCAACAGTCTAGCTATGATGTTCAACATTCTTTGTAAAGCTATCCATAAGATGGCTAGTTGAATACATGTCCTAGAACATGTCTTCAAAACCAAACACAAAGTAACCAATCTCAGGAGCGTTTTTAACTTCAAAAGGAGTCATGAACCAGCTTCATAGAAAACTTGCACTACGTTTAGGCTTCCAAATCAGTTTATTTTAAAATCATGAATCCATGGCTAGTAAAGGTGGTGTGGAATAACTAATTTCCTCCAATAATCTTCCCAGAGGTCAATCCCAACTAAGAGGGCTTAAAATAGAGCAACTTTGGCATTAAGAGGAATGCTGGAGTCACAAATCTTCTTGACAGTGTACCTCTCAACAGGAGGGCCATCTGGGTGACAAGAATTGGTCCAAAGTGAAATTGCGGTGCCATCTTCAATCTCTCAAACAAAGTCTCCTCCACTCCCCCCCCCCCCCCCCCCCCCCCCCCCCCCAAAAAAAAAAAAAAAACCCAAACAAAACCAAAATAAGCCCGAAATCTTTCTCCAACTCCAAGAACATTGCATTGAGTGAATGGATCTAACTGTGTATTTAAAGAGTTTTATCACAACCCATACAAAGGTTCCACACTTAAGCAACTCTGTTCCAAAAGCATGGTCCAAAATACCAAGCCCCCCTCACTACAAAATCAGCAACCAACATTCCCTACATCTTAACCAACATAGGCTAATCGGATTAAATTTCAGAGAATGATTTCAATCTGTTAAGCTAGTCATTCGAGGAAGAGGATAAATTAGGTATTTAATTGAAACTATTACAGTACCTTCATCCACTTGGGAAACTTATTCCATATAGGAAGTTAAAATTCCATAATCCTGGTTGAGTTGGTATCTTGTTGAAGCCGAAGAATTGGCTCATATATCCGTCTTTTGAAACTGCAAAAGACATTGGACATTGTCTTTACCATGATCTTGAGAATACGTTGCAGTTTTTGATATTAGATCAAGGATTCAGAGTACTAACAAGGGTAATGCAGAAATCAAAGAGTATTACAATGTACATGTGGAACTATGAAGGAAATGATCCTATTATATGTCGTTTGTCGGGAGTGTCCTAAAGATGGGGTGAGAAATGAGTATGCCCATCACTGATCATTCAAACCCCGAGAAGGTAGTACACTCATAAAATCATAAAACAATAAGTATGCCCATCATTGAACTTAAAGGGAAAAGTTCAAGATTTGAACAAGGAAAATGTGTCGATACAAGTTGCAAGTGGCGGCTGGGCATAATGACGATAATCATGTGCCCATAACTCTAAGGAAAGTAGAAAGAACTTGTGCTAACTATCTAATTTCTACTCAGCATATTCACCTGACTTCCCAGCTTTCATGGTACAAGTTAACAGATAGACATCCCTAGAGATGTGAATGAAGCTCTTAAGATAGCAGAATAGGTTGAAAAAAATGGGTGCACAATGTAAGAATGGCACATGAGACCTGATGGAGCTGCCAAGAGGAGAACAGTGGTTGGTAACAAATGGCTTTTTTCTGTGAAATATAAAGAAGATGGAAGCCCAGCAAGATTCAAAGCCTGGTTGTAGTAAAGGATATGTGCAAACAGGTGGAGACCCTTACACCAGTTACAAAGCCCAATTCCTTCTAGATGTTGCTTTTACTTGCCATGAATTTAGATTAACCATCACATTAGCTTGATAGTGCAAAAACGTTTCCTAAAGGGAAAACTACAGGACAAGATTTATATGAAAATGGCATCTGATTTTTCAGTCACCATATTCAAGTGGAAAGGTTATAAGTTGAAAAAAATCTCTTCATGAATTGCAACAATCACCATGGGTATAATTCAAATGTTTAGCTCAACTTTAATTTGATTAAGGTATGACTAGTGTCAACCCAATCAACCATTGTTTGTCGAATTTTACTAGTGCCAATCAGGCTAGGATAGAATGTCAAGAGGTTATCGTGTTTGATTATGAAGTCAATGGACTGGGAAACTTTACATTCTTCTTGCGGTTTGAAGTTGCTAGGATTAGAAGTAGTACTTTATCATTGAAATAAAACACATAGTTGAACCTTCAAAGAAACTGAAAAATTAGTTTGTAAACCAGTTGCAATAGCCCTTGAATACAATTGGAAGTGTACAACTAATGGACATGGAACATGGTACAGAGAACAGCATTGGTGCCGTTTTAAGAGATTGATTGATTTATTTATCACTTAATAAGCCATGTTTTGTTCATGTAGTTAGCTTAGTAATCAAGTTATGTATACTCCTAAAAAACGACACTTGGATTCTGCAAATAATATCCTGAAGTACTTGAATGGTACTATGAGTAAAGGGCTTATGGTGCAGAAGAATCAAACTAGAAACATCAAGCATTCTCTGGTGCCAACTAGACAGGCAATGCTGGGGATAGCAAGCCATGACTGGTCACTACACTAAAGTGCATGGTAATCCAAGTGACATGAAGATGTAAGATGCAATTTGCGTAGTTAGAAATAGTGCAAAAGCTAAGCTTCATGCTCTTTCACATTGACTGTGTGAAGTAATTTGACTACAAGGTTGATGAGAGATCTGTAGGTTGATTATACAAAACCAACAATGATGTATAGTGATGGTAAATCAGTTGTAAGTATTATGCAGAACCCAACTAACACAATAGAATGAAGCGACTGCAAATTGAATAGACATTTTATCAAATCAAACTTTCAGAATGGTGATATCAATCTGATTTTATTCCAACAAATAATGAAGAGATAGATGAATTCACCAAGACTCTTGAGAAATCTGAATATGAAGCTATGTTAAGCAAGTTAGGAATAATAAGCACATAGATGATGCAGAAGTTGGAACTTTGAAGAATAAATAAGATGAGGATAAGACAAAAGGGACTTCTTGTTCACGAAAATCCATCCAGAGAAGGATGGCTCAATGGACTGTGATCTTTTAGTAGAAACCAAAACAACAATAATATTTAACTACCTGCATCTTTTCCCAGTGTGGATTAGAGCCTTTCTTGCCCATGTCATCTCTCCTCGGTGGCCTCAATATTCGATCAGATGTTTTATTCTCATATTTCTGATTGACAGCAGTACACCTGGTAATTCATATGAAACATTAGGAATATTTGGCATGCAACTCATGGAAAACCTAAATAGTGTAAATGAAAAAAATAGGTGGATACTTTTTCATAACAATACATCGACCAAAGCCTCGATCTAGAGATGATTTATTCATGACAATTGCATCTTCTATGTCATAGCCACTATAACTCATTACTGCAACAGTTGCATTCTGCCCTGCTCCAAGCTTATCATATCCAACCTGGGACCACAAGGGAAATTTTCAACAATTCACATTTCTACATGCAACCTTCAAATAACTCTGCAAAACTAACCAGCTCAATTGTTCTTGTTGTCAGCAGGGGTCGTTGGGGGTAGACCAACAGGTACAGCAATGTGTCCATTCGATTTAGCTACATGGTTAGAAATATCAATGTTAATTTAACTCAAGCATGCACATATTATCACCACAATCAGATGGTCTGAAAACAAGATAAAAGACACCAAAACATATAACAGCAATTTCTGTTAATGGGCATACAAGTTCATACAAACACTTAACAGGTAAAGCAAAAAATTAATCACAATTCCCAAAAATGTGTCTGCACAAGACAATTATATAAACTCGTGGAATAAAGACCAAGTGAGCACTATGTATCCCAGCTTCTTTTGGGCGCCATCCATGCATTGCAATATTAATGTTTTCCCTTTTATATTTGAGATATCTACACTTTATATACCGTTGGACTTATTTTTGCTCCATCATGAGTGGTTAACCCTATAACATTTTGATACATGATAAGTAAATTCAAACCTTAATGAGGATATGACAGGCTGAAACTAGTTGGAATAGTTCAACCTCCCAAACAAGAGGAAGATTTTAGCAATACCAAGATGAAGCTCCATATAGGAAGAGTTAGGAACAATCTAGGTAAATACGATGAGCGAAGACTGGCTTGCCATCCAAAATATAAGTAAATGATAATATGAGGGATAGTCAAGTACTACATGGGCACTCCAAAAGAGGAGAACCTCCCATTCTAGGTAAATAGGACGAGAAAAGACTAGCTAGCCATCCAAAATATAAGCAAATGATAATATGAGAGACAGTCAAGTACCACATGAGCACTCCAGAAAGAAGAACCTCCCCATTCCATAATAAGTGGTATCAAGGCCAAATTTCTAACCCTGATAGACCATTTAAATGATACCTAAAGCACTTAATACACACATAACTCTTGTTGTCAAGTTGGCTCATGTAGATGAAACTTGAGGTGGGGAGTAGCTACCAAAGAAAGACATTGTTGCTAGAGGGGCAAATGTGCCGCTAGTCAAAGTTTGAAACAAGAATCTACCCAAATGTATGCAAATGTACTTCAACATGTAAACACTATCGTTAGGTACTCAACAAAAGGCAATCTTGAAGGATGTGAAAATGGGTAGAGGTAAAGGAAGCCTATGGAAGCCCGAATTCTTGAAGGGATGATCTTGGGTATAGTTGGAGATCTAGAGGGTGTAGTGGTGGCAACAATTCGCCACATGACGAGGGCATCATAGATTTAGGTGAGAGAAATTGTCACGATCCGAGTGTTAAGGGTCGAGTCAGAGTGTTCAACTCAGAGATGAGATGTTGCGAGTGGCATCAATAATGGAGTATGTCCGGAGAGTAAGCTTACTCTTAAAACGGGTTTGACCTCTCATGAGCAAATTGTTTAGGAGCTAGTGCCACTCTCTTGATGAGGCAACTATAGGCCGAAACCAATTGGAATAGTTAAACTTGCTATACAAGAAGGGGACTGTAGCAACGTCATGATGGTACTTCTTAAGAGAACAATAGGTTTGGAACAAACCTACATAAACAGGATGAGAGAAGGCAATCTTCTCTTCTAGAACATAAGTAAATGATAATATGAGGGATGCTTGAATGACGACTAGACACTCAGGATAGGAAACCTCCCATCCCATAACATAGGGCTTAAATACTAAGTAAAGCCCACCACATAGAACTATTGGTGGAGTGGTGCTTGACAACCTTGGAAGGATTGTTTTTGCTTAAGGAGAGTGTTAAAATTCAATCTTATATAAATCATGAAACCAAATGGCTATAGAGATTGATCTGAACTGGTGTTTGCAGCAAAATCTATATTACAATGGCATTGTAGTGGCACTCAAATTTAATGACATTGTGGCTTTTACATTTGTCAAATCAAATGGGATGAAAGGTACAAAATTAGAAGCATTCAAGCTTCGATGAATCAACTTCAGGCTTTTCTTCATCATATTTTAAGGGCGCAAGACAGAGATTTGGCAAGCAAAGCAAGAAGCCTAAGATCAAACTTCTTCACTGAAAATTTTTTTAGTCCAGATCCATTTTGTAAAGGCTAGATATTTTTAGATTACAAATCGGCTCCTTATTAGGCTCTGATGTACATTTTTTTAAGCAATAAATAAATTATCAGTGTTATGTTTTGAAAAGGTCCACCATATAGAAGTAGGCATGGAATTGAATTCAAGACCTCCCACTTCAATACTAAGGTAAATTTAATTTCTAAACCAAGAAGAAGAAGAACTAAAAGTATAAAGGAAAAAATGAAACCTAAAACCTTCCAACAGGACGAGGTTGATGATATAAAAGAATTGATGACTTTTAATAGTTAAAGCAAATCCTTTTATTAACAGCCGACCACTTCACAACTAACTTGAGGAACACACAGGTAGTAAATCTCATGAGAAGTTCACCTGCGTTCTCAAATCATCACCATTAATATTACCAACCCAACATGATTACCCTTCCAATTGCATGAGCCATTATGTGAAAAGACTCATCTTTAAGCATAAAACTAAAGATTCTGCCTCCAGGAAGCCTCCTTTAAGAAGAGAAATTTCCTCTTAATTCAATATTTATGGAGTAATTAGTCAACTCATCATTAGGAAAGGTGATGACATCAAAAGGTCATCAAAGGTGACCAATTTAGCAAAGAAGATTTAAAAAAATCAATTTGAAATGAATTTTCAGGGCTCATTACAGAGAGAACCCAACTATCTCTTATAGAGGCTAGATTAAGAGAGAACCCTACTATCTCTTTGAAAACAAATCTGAAATTTTTTGTGTGGTGATTGGTGAAAATAAAACTTACCTTCTTTTTTTTTTTTGGATGTAATGTCAGATTTTCATTGATATAAATTGATATAAGAATAAATACAAGAAAAAAGAAAAGAAAGAAGCAAACACGCCACCTCAAAACAAAAATCAAGAGATAGGACTCACAAAAGGCCTAAAACCTCGAGCAACACATCATACAAAAACAAAACAAGGTGCTAAGATCGATCTTTGGCAGATTACATCACCAGAGTACTATCCTAGCAAAGAAAAGTAAAACAAAATAATTCGGGTCACTTCAAGTCCAGACCGAGATCTAATTCCAAGCCTTTTCTCATTCCTCACTCTCTATATATGTAAATGACCAAACTGGTGATGATCTTCGATGTTGGGGAGAGCAGGGGCCTATGTGGTTAAAAAGCTCTTGGATACTTCCAGCTTCAAAGGGGAATATGCTTTCCACATGGATTGTCTCTTTAGCTTCTTCCAAATCTCTTGGCATAAGAGCAAGTAAGAAAAATATGAGTATGTGACTCCTCCCTATTGCAAGAAAACAACAGTTATGGGAAATAACACCCATAGCACAAGTTTGTCCTGAGTGACCATCCTTTGATGTGCAACTAGCCAAAGAAAGAAGGCATGTCAAGGAACCAATTTTTTAAACCATACGAAATTTAACCAGGGAGGCTTGACTCCTGCCCACAACATCGAGCATAAGCTTCTTTAATAGATAGACTTTGATGGGTTATCCTTCCATACTAAAGATTTGGTTTTCCACCAACAAGATTAGTCCACAACTCAAATCAAACTTGACCCTTTCCCAAATTGATCTTGGTGGCCAATCCCAACCACCCTTGCTAATGATACTACAAAGACGAGCCTCTTTTGGGATACCAAAAGAAAAAATAACCCTTTGCCCTAACCAATCTACCAATGGGCCTTTAGGATGCCATTCATCATACTATAGAGAAATCTTGTATCCGTTACCTACCTCCTCCCATTTAAGAAGGCTTTGAGTGAGTGGTCTCAATTGCAAGATTTCCTCTAAAACCAAGAGGCTACTGAATGTGTTTTCATCAACCAAAAGTTTTTCTCTTTTATAAGATCTGACCGCACCCCTAAAACCACAGGGAATCCATAACATCTGAACAGAGAAACCAAATATGCTTGTTGGGCAGCCTTGTTCATGAAACGAGGTCAGTAATGCCCAAACCCACCTTCCTTCTTGGATTTGCACACAGTATACCATTCAATTTTTGCCTTAGCCTTCATTTCATCATTGCCATTTCAAAGGAAGCTAATCATTTTTGTTGTTAACTTCTTCAAAATACTCTTTGGAAGAATAAAAATAGAAGACCAATACACTTGAATAGAGAAGAGGACACTCTTTATCAATTGATACAACTTACATAAGGTAAAACTTTACATGTCCAATGGTGATGCGTTTGTTGAATCTTTCCACTAGGAATTGGCATGTAGATTTATTTGGCTTGGATGCAAAAAGAGGCACTCCAAGATATTTCACTAGAAGTGACCCAAGCTTAAAACTTAAGATATGGAGAATTTCCTCCTTCACTACCTGCGAAGCACCACTGAGGAAGACGTAACTTTTATCAAAGCTTGCCTTCAAACCCGAGAGTTGTAAAATTCATGAGCAGCACCTTTACCTTCATTCATTGATTTTTGTCGTATTCATAACACAAGTGTGGCAGTTACCACTTGCATCCACTTCCTCATTTTTACTCTCCAACACAATTGCATATTTCAAACTGACTCCCAAGACCAATAACTGCATGATACCCTACTGACCCACATTACTTTGGCTGCAAACAAAATAGCCTAATTTGACACTTACATACACAAGATCATTAGACATCTAACTTGACCCCTGGCAACACTAGCACAATTACATGAGCCCCTACACAGAGACATCTAAAAACACACAACACAATGGCTACAACTCTTAAGAGTTAAGACTTTAAGAGCTCGAACTGTACTGCTGCTTCTTGTTCTTACAACTCTGATAACAAATGATAGGAGGAACGACTGAGGTGACTTGTTTCCCAACATTTACTACCCTCCTCAGACACAGATGACATAATCCATGATGCTTTTTTTAAGTATTGTCCAGGGACTCCAGTATAGATCTCTACAAGTTGTTTGTAGAATTTTGTTGCATGGATTTGGACTGGCTGTTATAAAATCTTGATCTTGTATACATTGCTCCAGCAATTCCTGGACAGATCCTTTCAATCTTTGTTCAATATTCTAGATTGTGTAACAATCCTTGTTCAATCTCTACAAGTTGTCATTTGCATACATTGCTCCAACTTCCTATTTTTTATTAATTTCAAGTTGACTCTTATGACCACTAATTGCACAATACCTTACAGACCCACATTGCTTTGGCTGCAAGCATAAATTTTTGGTAGCTGCATGCAAAGGTACAAATCCTTTTAACTTCAGATTATGAACACCTGATCGGATCCGTCAAAGACAGGCTGACAACTACAGTGGAAATGGCTGATTGCAGTCTCTGAGCCCATAATAGTCTAAACCAGTACTTAAACTTACACACAAACACTATAACATATCCAACTTGACTCCTAGCAAAGCTTACATGATTGCATAAGCACATGCACAAACATATAAACAAGAGCATAACACAACAGCTACTGATCTAGGCTTTAATAGCTGGAACTCTACTGCTGCTTCTTGTTCTTATGCCCCTAAAAACTTGAAAGAATTAACTGGGGTGATTTTTTCCTAATTAAATGCTTGTGTGGCTTAATGTATTTGCTTAGGGACCTTCGCAAGCAAGAGAAACCCATGTTCCAAGTATAGCTGTCCATTAAAATGATAGCCACAACACCATCTCCTAGCATTATTAAGAAATGGCAGAACCTTCAGTCACATGTTCTTGATTTACCACTTTTTGGACACCTAAGAAACCCCATTGCAATTCAAGAGAACAGACCAGTGATCTAAGATAACTCTTGGCAGAAAAAGTTAAGAGGCACATTGAAATTTTATTTTTGTTCCTGTTCTTCATTAATGATGTTCTACCGGTGACTACAAGAACAAAGAAAAAAAGGAAAAATATATAAAATGCTGTCAGCACCTTACAAGGGGCTAATACTTCCCTTCCCTCCAAACAGAGGGACTTGGTTGTAATTGAACAAGGAACATGAGCCATCTACCAAACCCATGGCTTGGCCAAATATATCTTCCAATATATAGGTAGCAGCAAGAAGTTTGCTTAATGGAATTTGAACTGAAGACCCCACAAAACTTGTCAAGCATTTTATTGCTTCTTAACACTAGGCCAAACTCCTTGCAATTGGCTTAGAAATATGCCAGTCTAGGGCTCTATGCATATTTTCCATAATATGTTCTGTGAGACAAGACAATTCAATTTGATCAAACATGTTGTGAAAAACTAGTTCCTATTGTAAAATGATTGATTAATGTATCATGGACAAAAGACCCAGCCTTGCATGTAGGAGGTTGTCATTTTAAATCTAAAAGATGCCAGGACTACCATATGGCTTAATAAGCAAGGCAAAACAAATCAGCGTAAATAACTCATTGAATTCTCAGGATTTGAAGAATGAGCTTGTCACCATGAATCAGTAAATTATGCCATGAGACTTACTTGGTTATAGGCAATATTTCCCATGGCCTGCTTTCCCATAGCACACTGCAGAACACAAGCACTGTTACCAAGTCCAGAACAACTTTGGGGTTTCATAGAAGCAGCAGAGTAAAATACCCAAACATTTACAAATTATTTAAAAGAGTAAACATGACAAAATTTATCCAGAAAAGTAAATACAAGACAAAAACCTGGTATGTATTCCTGGGTGACTGATTGTGATGAGGATAAGGAATTAGTCCAGCAATAACACCTAATATAGTGAATGGCTCTATCTCAATGTGGGTTGTCTCTGGAGTAGCCTCCACTTCATATAAAGCAATCTACAATCCATGTGTGTTTTGTTTAATCAGGAATGTGCAGCATTTACTCAGAGAAAAAACTAAAAGTCAGGAATTGAAAATGCATATCATACCAGAGCATTGTTTTCTTCATTAACATCAAGATACTCAACCAATCCCTCTCGCAAAAAATCATCAAAGGTACGAACACCATCCTTCAGGACAGTATAAAACAAGTAATTGGTCATTCTAGAGGAATTATCATCAGGAAGAACAGATGAAATGCACTAACCAGCAGCTCCTTCATGTGATGCTCCTTGACCCTTGATATGCCTTGATCAGCAATAACAAGCGGACGACAAACGCGACCTCCATCAGAAGCAATGTAAACACAATGCTGGAAATTCCATTTTACCTTTAGGTTAGAGGCTCATATGGAGAGAAAAAGTGTTATTGATCGAAGGGCATTTAACTCATCGTGGAGAATTCAAGCAAACCCCACACCGTGCAGGAAGATTTGTTTAAAGTATTTATTCATGCTAAGAAAAATGATAGAAGAGTTATGGTGCTTCTAGATGTAGGAATGTCAAAAGTTATGTCCATCTACATTGAGTCGTGCAAAGGTTACAAGAAGACATAATTAAAAAGTCATCATTGAGAAGGTTGTAAATTAAGAAAGATAAGTTAATAAAAATGGTTTGCCAAATGCTGGTACTTTTAAAGGAAGGTATTACTTTTGAAGAGGCACAAATGAAAAATGCTTTACAATTTATGAATGTATATAAAGTATGGTATTATGTAGTATTAAATCAATCATGTAATATATATAAATATACACAAATGAAAATACAATCTTGAAAAAGAGACAATTTCTCACTCTGCAAGGTTAAATTACAAATGCTCTCTCGACAAACAAGTGAGAGGGTTATAATTCGACAGCATATAAGCTATATGCTCTTCCACTTCTAATGAATTAGTCCAAAGGGGGTTAATCACTCGAACAGAATATCAGAAAGAGGACAAGCGTGAGCATTGCAAGTAGATCAATAGCCACCATATGAGAAAAAGGAATGATAAAATAGGTCACCTGCTTCTCATTGACATAAACACTAACAAACTCCCCAACTTTGCCAGCTCTTCGCAACTTCCTCAGAGCACTTGCAAATTTCTGAAGATGAGTAAATTCACAAGCATAAGAACATCTGGTGTGTGAAACTACTTTCTACCTGCATCTTTATGCTTTAATGGATTAAAATGAAAGGCACCTGTGGCCTTCTATGCTTGCCAAGGATGAGCCCATTAAATATTATCAGAAAAGAGTTGGGTGTGTGCAGCTCTTCACCGGATAGTAGTTCTAAATCTTCAACTCCCAAACAGTAGCACTGAATCAGTAGTAACATGATAGTAAGACAACTAGATGATTTAGCACTATGTAACACTATCTTTGACAAAAATAAAATCTCCATTGCCCATTTGTTCGTTGTAGAATTCTCCCATGACCCTTTGCTAAGAGATAACCTTAAATATTCATCGTGAAAATTGAAATCCATATCAAACAGCAGCTTAGAATGTAAATTACAAGCATTCATGAACCGATTCTTGAATCAAATACCAACTAAAGCAGCACAATAACAATGAATTCAACATAATAGATGTCAATATCTTTCTTTTGCAATAATTTAATATTCTGAGGCCTTTCTTAGTATACAAACAGGAAAGATTAGATTAATCTTATCTGATGTTTGGAGCACTAGTACAAAGGAGAATCAAATCAAAAACTAGCGGGAAATCCTCAATGAAGAAAAATACTTCAAATTCAATAGCACAAATGCTAGGGATTTCTAAAACATCACAATTTTGAAACAGGCAGCTACCTTTTTTTTTTCCCCCCCTCTGGGCAAAATAGAACATACCATTATAAGAACATAAAAATAGACAAATGGAATTACCAAAGAAATTAATGGACCCTCCTCCTGATCAGTTGTGACATGAGTCATCAAAGCCAAATTCTTTACAAGCCCACACGCTTCTCCTTCTGGAGTATCACATGGGCAAAGCATACCCCACTGGAAGCAAAGAGTTGCTTTATTGGATCAACAGAAAACCATGAAGAAAACATAGAAAACACGGTTTTCTAACATACTATGAATAAAACTAACATCAATAGTAGCACCTGGCTAGGTTGTAGTGCCCTTGGTCCACTGACTTTCCTCGACTTCTCAAATTGTGGCTGGATTCTTGTCACATGACCCATTGATCCTATGAAGGATAATCGTGCAAGGACCTACGAACAGGAAATTTATGCAACTGCAGCTTGTCTATGAAAGGCAATACAGCATTTAGGCAACAGAATAAAGAAACCTGTGTCATTCCCTTCCTGTGCATTCTGAAACGTTTGAGATCCCAGTTGCCAGTTGAAAGAGCTCGTTCAAGAGCATTGGTGATAATATCACTCTGTAACAACTGGAGAAAAAAATTTTAAGGATCAGTTTCTAAAGAAAATCCAGCATTTAATATCATGACAAAAGGTAGAAACTATAGCAGTTTTTTCTCAGTCGAGAAGTTAAATGAAATATCAGGCTTGGGCTTTAGATGACCAGATTTTTGTCAAGAAGAGATATCATACAATAGGCATAACCATTTGTTTAAAGTTTTGAAAGGAGCAGCAGCCCTCTATATAGAGCTGGCCAGTGCACAGCTTAATTCTTGCATTGAATAAAAGCAGCCTACCTCAGCTTTTATCAAATATTCACATGTTCAATCAACAAGAACCATTATTATCCACTTTCATGGAGATCATAGAGCTTCCAAGAAGCATAACAACAATTTGAAAGCATTACTTTTGGCACTATATTTCCAACACACAGGAGAATCAAAATAGCCAGTATCCACTAGCATGGAGGTTAAGAAGATCTTGCGAAGCACAACGAGATAGACATTCCAAATCAGTATTGACCACTTACCCTGGAAAGGTCAAGTGAGCTAGACCTGCTGCGCTTTGAAAGGGTAGTCTCTTCCAACTGCTGGACCCGATGAATCAAATTTTTAAACGAATCCTACAATTTAGATATTGTAAACAAATGAATGAGGTGGCTTTTGCCTTTTCACCTTGCAAAACACAAATCTGAATGATACTTACCTCAAAAAGAAGTGAAATTAATTGTCCAGATAACTCCAGTCGCTTATTTCCCACATAGTCCTAGAAAGAGATGATTTGGTTAGATATATATTTTACAAGTGAACTTGAAAAATTGGTAAGCCTATGAAGTATATACACCAACTTCTTTTTTTGTTTGTCTGTCTCAATGAGATGCAAAGAGAAAAGGTAGAAAAGGAGGGGGGAAGCCATTCCCAAAACAACAACATATCTAATCCACATTACGGTTTATACTCTCTCTCTCTCTCTTCTTTTCTTTTTTTTTTTTTTTTTTTTTCAATTGCTGTGTGCGTGTGGGTGGGTGGGTGTTTTTTTTTTCCTTTTGTTGGGTGGGGTGGTATTTAACTATAGTTTGTGCTTTATAGGCAAACCTAGGAAAGGTCCTTAGTAGGATTTGATCCAAGACAATATGTAATTCACAACAATAACTGCTGAGCCTTATCCTGGTATTACCTTTTTTTTTGGGATACTTCAGTAATTCATCAGAAAAGAGGAGAATGTACAAGTACCAAAAAGTAAAAACTACTACTTACAAGTAGAGAAAAGTGCTACACAGAAAAGAGCGTAAAAATGTGTTATGCAAAAACCAAAATAATGCATGGACACAAGATACTATACAAACAAAGCATCTGCTGGACCAAAGGAGAGGGGGAAAAAAGGCACAAAGCTAAAGAATTACAAAAAAGGCATAAAAGTTTGGTCCATCTAAACAGCTGATCCACGCTCTGGTCAAGATTTCCAACTCATCACATCCTGCCTTGCCATGAGTAATAGATGGATGCAGTAAGTGCGCTGGCCCATCTAGGTTGCCAATGTGAAGGGAAGGTTATTTAAAGAGACATATTGGTGAACTTCATAAGTCTCCTTTCAAGATTATGGATAATTTGGCTCACAAATGCTAGCCGCATGAGAACATCTAGCCTTATAAGTCGTAATCAAAACAATCTCCTAAGAGGCATTGCTTGGTTTAGTTCCTCTACAATCAAATATTTTATCACCTGTAACTTGCACTAACAATTTTTCCTTCTACCCATGAGTTGCGTAATGAGGCCAGCAAGTGTGTTTTAATTGGACATAGGTACTGTCTTTGGCATAAGACAAATACTAGAAGCCCTAGAACTTGGACAGGAGAGGTGTCTATGACATGTACTGTTTGACAAAATAAGAGCCGGCTGTTGCTTGTAATTTAAAAAAAAAAAAAAATTATAGCCCATAAAACTACTATTGCATGATGTGCAAGTGCAATATTTTTTAGAAGGGATAATGTCAAAAATAATACTTCAACTTTCGTAAAAAATTCAATCAAGTACCTAAAGTTTAGTTTTAAACAATTTGGTACCTAAAGCAAGTCACCAGGTATATTTTTCCTACCTAAAGTTTGATTTTGAATAATTTGCTACCTAAAGCAAGTTCAATCAGGTAAGAAAAATGATCGTGAAAACTTACTTCAGGTACTAAATTATTCAAAACCAGTACCTGATTAAACTTTTTGCTTAAGTTCAGATACTATTTTTGACATTAACCCTTTTAAAAATAAAGCTTACAAGTGCAAGTATATGTATAATTTGAAAAACATTTGTTTAGGTTTCACAATGTAAATGTTATTTGCCCGCAAGGCTTAATGGAGATCACCCATTATTAAGATAAGTTATTAATATTGCTACACTTTGAACAATTCTGTAAAACAAGTGGCTCCATACATTTGATTAGCGTACTTGTTTAGAAAATTTAATTTTTAATACCGTCATGGATTATGGCCCAAAAAAAGAAAAATACTGTCGTGGATTTCATGACATCTTTTTTTTTTTTTTTGGGCCAGATTTCATGACATGTTTAGTGTATCAAGAATTGCAAACTGATTGTGGTATTACATGCATCACAGGCACTCTTTAGCATAATTATTGTTAAATAAGAAGCGCAACACATGGAATCAAGACTATTCAACTCTGTGCGAAACAAAATAGCTTGGGAAGGGGTAATACATTTAGCAACCCATATTTATTGGCTAAGAATCATTTACCTTGTCATCCATTGCATCTTTGTTTAAAATTGCCTCCATCATCCGTCTCAACATTACCGCAACATAAATGCATTTTGGACGGAAGTTATTGCAATTCACCTTTAAGAATAAAGAGGACAGAATTCAGCTTGGGCAAATATTTGACGTGGCTCAAGATCGACAATGGGAACAGTGAAGAAAAACTTACCCGGACATTTGCAAGAAACACATCATGAAGAATAGACATGGCTCTGCCTTCCTACCCAAGATATGATGTTTTGCATCAGCTCAGAGAAGACCAATGACCAGCTTTTTTGGGGAAAAAATACATATGAATAAATAAATGCAATAAGAGTGAGTAGCTTAAGACCATTGAAACCTTTATAGGCATGCCGTATGAAAATGACAACCTTTTCACCTGCATAATAATTAGATAACATTCCAGCGTGAGCAAAAACGGTATCAATTTTCCAGATTCAACTACACTAAAAGGCAATTTGTCATACTATCAGCAACATGAATTCAACATAAATGAGGCAGCAGGCCCCCCCAATATGAATTGGAAAATATGACACTGAACCAAAAATAGGTTGCTGGGAAGCATTTTCAACCATCTGCTGAAAATGGATAGTTAAAGGGAGAAATGCCTCTAAGCAATCATAAAGACATCAATAAAGAGAAAACGAAAGAAAGGTGTAAACTCTTACATTCAGCATTAACAAGTAAAGAATGAGCATGGAGCTATCTACAAACAATTGTAGATTACACTTAAATGCGTGTCTTGCCCCTTTTGCATTTGCCTCACCCATGCTAACTAAAAATGCCTGCTTCCTACTCCATCTAAAACCATAACTCTCCGTTCTAATAACCATCTCAGCTGTGTCACATGATAAATTTAAAATAAGGTATATTTTCTTTTTTATCAATACAGTTGCGAAAGGCCATTTGTGTTAATGTTTGCTTTCTCTTCTCTGGACAGTCAAGTCTGAAAAAAGAAGACAGGTGGCTTGCATTCATGCTTTTCTATAAAAGCAAACTTTAACCGATTCCAAAAAGACAACAAATGATACTGTCAAGTATCCCCACGACCAAAAGCTTCCACTTCGCAAGTACCATTCCCTCAAGCACCAACCAATTATTCTCTTCTTTTTTTTTTTTTTTTTTTGTGCATTTTGTGTTGGGGGTCCAATCAGTCGATACGGTGATAGGAAAAGATAAATGCATTTTGTACTGTCTATAGAACTTTCAGAAGTGGTAGGATGAAAAGCCAGTTCAAACATGAAGCCTAAGAAGATGTATTAATTAAGAAATTAAGCCTCAAATGCCTCCCAAGTGAATGATATTGAAGTAGCAGGGTCTTATTTAGCCATTGTTAATTGGAAAAGTAGAATAGCCTTCCAATAATATAATTATTTCAAAAATCAAATTAAACTAGTTAAAGCCTTGAGCTATGCACAATTTTCATTTTAAGCGTATATAATATATGTATAAGTAATAGATTTACTTAAAATATTAACGTATTAAAGATATATGTTCATAAATTGTCTTAAATATGCATAATTACTACAACTTTATATAAAATATTGGTTTTATATGAATATTGTTAATCTTTCTACATTTTTACAAAAAATATTATGAAATCTAAAAGAGTTATATCTCTACAAACTTATAATTATGTTATTTTATCTTAACTTTTATCATTTTTTACTCAAAAAATGTCTTGTGAAAAAAAAAAATGGTTTTATACAACCATTAGGGGCCTTTTTACATATTTGTGTTAAATGCTATGTGTTGAGCTGTAATTTTTGTGAAAAATATTTCTTTTTATTTTTAGGGAAGGTAATTATAATGTGTTAAGTGAGAGTTGATACACCTATTAGAACACATTGTCTATATACATTTGATATTTCTTGTAATCTATTTATAACAAGAATACAGTTTTGTTGGGAAAAGAAAATAAATATTATTAATTTTTAAAAAAATTACAAAAATGCCACACAAACGAAAATAATTCTAAATTTAGGCAAGTTAAACTCGTCTCTTTGACAGACAAGGTCATAAGTGGTTGAGCTCATCTGTTTAAGAGACGAGCCTAATGTTGCTTTTTCAATCTCATCAGTTGAAAAGACGAGCTCTTTCCAACCCTCCATTTTCACTCTCAACAGACGAGTTCTTTCCAATCCTCCATTCTCACTCTCTCTCTCGTGGACTTTCTCTCTCTAGAACATCATCTTGAATCTCAAACTTCTTCTTCCCAAAAAAAACTCCATCTTTTCCAAAGACTCATCACAACCTGAACCCATCATCCATCTCCATTTTGCCGATTCCCTGAAACCAAACAAGGACTCCAACTGCACGAACCAAGGAAAGAGGATGAAACACACATGCATGGCTCACATGCGACCCTGATCCAGTTTTTAATCCGAATCCGCAAGACTCCTTTTGCTTTTGCACCGATCAGCATTGATAGTGAGTGGAGTTATGGGTTTAATATTACAGTTGGAACAAACAAGTTCCGTACATGGACAAGTTCAAATCAATTCCAACAAATCTTGGATTTAGTTTCGTCTTCATTTTAGTAAGTTTACAATAAACTCGTATGTTCAACTGACGAGGCATACAAAAAATTTTAACCTCGTCTCTAAACAGACGTGATCAATCACTTACAACCTCGTCTGTTCAAGAAGCGAGATTAATTTGCCTAAATTTAGGATTATTTTCATTCGTGTGATATTTTTCTATTTTTTTTTAATTAATAATATTTATTTCCTTTTCCCGTTTTTTCTTCTCCTCATATTGGGGAGCCTTAGTTGCACGCTTAACCCCTATCAATTTTACACCCATCCGATTATTCCATTTTAATTATTTTTCCAATTGATCATCATGCCCACTTCCAAAACCACCAATACCAGTAGTACAAAACTTAAAGCTCACTTGACCAAGCATCCCAAGATTGATGAAGCCTCAAAGACTAAAGGATTAAATAGTGAAGAGTTGAAAAAGTTGCTAAGATCTCTCGAGATGTTTCCTCAAGCAAGTTTGTTAACTCTCTTAGATAAATCTTTAATAGTCTCTTATGATGTGTATCCTTCAAACAACTTTTTCAACCATTCTTGGATTCTTGACTCTGAAGCCACAGACCACATGACCCACTTCTCACAATTTTTTCATTTGTATACTCCATGCCCCGGTAAAAACAAAAAAAAAATTTAGTAGCAAATGGCACCCTTGTTACTATTGTGGACTAGGAGATACTTATTATCCCCTCAATTATTCTTAAAGATGTTCTTCATGTGTCAAAATCATCACCCAGCCTACCTCTATTCAAAACCTTACTAATGACCATAATTGTCGTGTTGTTTTCCCCATATCCGACTGTGTTATCTAGGATCAGATCTCGGGAAGAAAATTGGACTTGCTAAGGAAAGAAACAAGCTTTATTACCTTGATTGTTTCAAATACCATAAGTAATGTTTCTACGTCATTTCCCAATCTTTCTTCCAATAAAGATGCAAGTTTGACTACACCACCTATGCCGAGGATATCATCCTTTAGACTTTCGAAAGTTATGTTTCTCACTTGTTTGAAGGATTAAACATCTTTGAGTTGTATTATAATATTTGTGAATAAGCAAAATATACTCGTATCTTTTCCTATTAATAATAAAAGTAGTTCCCATCCTTTTCATTTGATATACAGTGACATATGGGTCCTTATATTGCACCTACTGCTTTTGGGGCTTGCTCATTTGTATCTTTAATTGATGATTGTATTCAGGTTCCATGGCTTTTCGTTCTTAAACAAAAATCAGATGTCAGCATTGTTGTGCCCAATTTTCATTCGATGATCCAAAACTAATTCGGGGTTAAAATATAAAGGTTTAACATTAATAATTGCTAGGGACTACTTCGATCAAATTTTCACATACCTTCAATCTCAAGGCATTATCCATATGTCATCATATGTTAATACACCTCAAAAAAATTGGGTAGCTGAAAGAAAAAATTAGGCACTTACTTGACACAACTCGAGCTTTATTGTTGTAAGAAAATGTACCTATACCTCAAAAAAGGTTGTCCTCACTACCACACACATGATAAATAGGCTTCCTTCACAAGTGTTGGAAAACCAGAGTCCCATGAAGGTTCTTACTAATTTCCATCTTTGAGCTCAAAATCTCAAATGGCTTCACACGTAGAGTATTTGGATGCACTGCCTCTGTCCATGTGCATGATCATCGAAGAGATAAATTAGAGCCCCAAGCAATCAATCGTATCTTCATTAGTTATTCATTGACTCAAAAGGGATACAAGTGCTACTACCCCCTCATCCATAAAATTTCATATCATTGCATGTCACCTTCTCATAAATACACCTTTTTTTCTCCTAGACCTCTTTTTAAGGGGGAGATTTCAATATTGGATGATAATACTTATAAGTCCTTTAGACCACTTGACCTTCCAACTTGTCTTATTGAATCCTCTAAGCCAACCACATTTGAGTCTTCTAATTCTTTCACTTATTCAATGTCATCTCTTATCCCGACTAGAATCATTCATGACTAAGGTTTCTCAATTATAGTCAAGGAGAAAGGTTGGTCCAAAATTAACACAAGCCCAAGAATCCAACTTAAACTCTGGGAATAAGATTAGAGTAAGAAATGACTCATCTTTACACAAACAATTAGTAGAAACATCTATTAACCCACTAGATTACCTAGACCTTCTTGTTGTTGTTAGAAAAGGTACTAGATAATGCACCAAGAGACCATTATTATATTCAATATGTAACCATGTGTCACTCAAAAACCTATCACCAACCTACTAAAAATTCATAACAAGTCTAGATACCATTTCCATACCCAATGTAGTGTCCGAGGTATTATCAAAAAGAAAGTGAAGAACTGTTATGAGAGAAAATGGAAGCCTTGGAGAAGCATAAGACAAAAGGAAAGAATATAATGGACTGTAAGTGGCTATACACTTTGAAATACAAGGCAAAAAGGACACTTGAGAGTTACAAAGCAAGACTAGTTACAAAAGTGTACACTTAAGCCTATAGAGTTGACTATAAAGAAACTTTTGCTCCAATGGCAAAAATGCATATTATAAGAACCCTCTTATCCTTAGCAACTCTTATTAAGACCAGTTAACTCTGAGCACATAACCACCTTACAAGACCCCTGCACCAAATAAAAATAGCTCGCATCATGTAGGTACTCCAAAAATGTCCATAGTGAGTTTCAAACCCAAAACCTTATGCAAATTGTCATGATGTTTCTTAGGCCTTAACGACTAAGCTGCTCCTTAAGGGTTTCTTAGCAACTCATTTTGATTGGTCACTTCTGCAATATGATGTAACAAATGCTTTCCTCCATAGAGAATTAGATGAAGAAATTTATACAAAAATTCCACTAGGGCTTGAAGAGGAAAAATTAGGAAATAAAGCGTGCAAGCTAAAACAAGCACTATATAAATTGAAGCAACTCCTAGAACTTGGTTTGGTAGATTTCACTGAAGTTACGAAGAATTTAGGCTACAAACAAAGCTAAGGTGACCACACACTCCTCATTAAACGCTCAACCTTAAGGAAGCAACTGAACTGCAAAATTTGAATTAAAAGAGCTTGGAAAATTGAAATATTT
The DNA here is from genome assembly GCA_024138025.1 of Combretum micranthum. Classification (NCBI taxonomy): domain Eukaryota; kingdom Viridiplantae; phylum Streptophyta; class Magnoliopsida; order Myrtales; family Combretaceae; genus Combretum; species Combretum micranthum. The sequence goes on along the minus strand of JAMXBD010000426.1, from coordinate 131,779 downwards.
TCTGTGTTAAGGTAGCTTACTCAACTTAAAAGGATTTTAATATCGTAACAATATGTGCTTGATCTCTTGAAGGAAATAAAAAAGATAAGGTGTAACCGGTTTCTTGTCCAATAGACCCCATCAAAAACTTAGAGAGGCTAAAGATGAGTTGACCTGACATAACATAAGCTGTGAATGCGATAAGTTGGCTCAAGCATGACCCAAGAAACTCTCATCTACAAAAAACTTATAAGGTTTTGCACTATCTTAAAAGAAATCCAGGAAAGAGGATTTGGTCAAGAAGAGTAATAGTCTCACACGAGTGAAAAACATGTCTACCCCTTTATTAAAAATAATTACCAATATAAAGTTTATTTGAAAAAAATTACCAAATTACATTTCAAAATCGCGTTTTTAAGTTGGGATATGTGCATCTTACATGTAGATTGCGTCTTTAAAACGTGATTTAATGTTTTAATACGGTACTTATATCGCGTTTTAAAATCAAGATACACAGTATTTTACATATTTATCACGATTATTGTTTGCGATACTACAACGGTCCAATTTTAAAACCTCATCTCTCTCTATCTCTCTTCTGTTACCTTTTTTTTCTCTCTTTTTTCCTCTCTCTATTCCCTCTCCCTCTCTCCTCTCTCGTCTCTCTTATTGTTACTATTTGTTACTTATTCTTCTCTTTTGTCACATCAGCATCATCTCTCTCTCCTCTCCTCTCTCTCTCTCTCTCTCTCTCTCTCTCTCTTTAGTCATATTTTTGTTAGTTACTGTTTTCTTATTTGTGTCGACGGATTACATGTTCATACATATATTGTGATTACATATTGCAATATATGTACAAGAAAATCACGTTTAGTCAACGCAATATCGGTACAACATATGTATTTTCCTATATTTCATTTTTTACCTTAAATAAGTAATTATTTCTCAAACTGACCCTAAACACAAAATTATTTCATCTCACACTATAAAACATACTATTGCAAATTATACCGAATCAGTAGTGGATAGAAAGTTAACTCCAAGCTACTGTATACTTTTTGGGGGAAATCTGATAACATGGAGGAGTAAAAAGCATAATTTGTAGAAAGAGCAATTGCAAAAATCAGAATTTAAGGCAATTGTTCAAGAGATTTGTGAGTTGCTAGGGCTGAAAATTTTTCTAGATGACTTAAAAATCAAATGGGAGAGACTTGTGAAACTTTGCAGTTACAATAAACCAGCAATCAACATTGCTCATAATCTTCTATAGCATGATAGGACAAAATATATTGAGATTGACAAGCATTTCATTAAAGAAAAGTTAGAGGATAGTATATTTTGCATGTCATATGTCCCTTCAAGAGGGCAACTTGCATTTGTTTTAACAATGTAATTAAACAATGCAAGCTTCAACAAAATTATTTCCAAACTAGGAATGATGAACATCTATTACTTAGATTAAGGAGGAGTATTGAGCAATAACATTTTGTAAAAACTATTTCCTATTTATTTGATATATCTTGTAATTTACTCATTAACAAGAAGACAATTCTTTCATCTCCTCATATTTCTAGTATAATTTTCTTCTCTTATAACTTAACACTAAATGATTTAGAAAAGTTACAACTCTTTTTAAAAATGTAAACATGTAAAGGTCGTAACTTCTATCAGTTTCATTCAAAAGACATATCTTTTGAAAGAGCTTCCAAAACTACACCACTTCTTTGATATGTAAAATTTGTAACTTAAATAATTTGTACTCAAAATACATATCTCTTGAAAAACTTCAAAAACCATACATTATAATAGAAACTGCAGTCATGCTTTGAATAGAATCTATATCCACTTTTTAGGGAAGTCCAGAATAAATGAAATACTCTATGTAACATTAAAAAAAAAAAAAAAAGCAAAATGCTACTGCAAAGCGTCATATTTACTGTGAGCTAGCATATGTCCATGCATCAAAGCCAACCAACCAGCATATGGCAAGAAAGCAAAAATTAGAAGAAAAACGCTTCAGTAGCTAATCCAATGGACAAGTCTTAAAGGCTTGATCAAACCTTCCCCTCAAGGTAATCAAGAGCTTGACGTTGAGTATAGATATGAAGACTGGCACACTCCTGAAATAGAAGCAATAGGGCGGCATAAAATCAATACTTAAAATATTGAAGACAGATGGAAAAAGAAAAGTCTTAGGATATAAAACAAAGCCAGATAACAGGCTTGACAAGTGACATATTCTAATGTTCACCCACCACTAAATGATTTTTTCTTTTAGCAACACAGGGAAGCTCCCACTATTTCTATATATAGAATCCTTAAGAATGGTACCTCAATAGAAGGAAGAAGCAGAGCGCCATATCTAGGATCTCGACCAATCATCTGGACAACTTCCTGGTCACTTTGCATTCCCATAGCCTTCATGACTACCATGATAGGAATATTCTACAAAAAAGGTTGGAGCAATTATCAAGAACTCCAGCTTTAGACACAAAATCACAAAATTAGCATAACTACCTTAGTGAATTGATTAAGTTGCAAATATATCTTCTCCTTTTCCATGACAATGACTGTTTTGCTTTTTGTGGTCTCTGTGCTGCTTGTTACGGATGCATTTATGCTGACCACATAAATGGGAAGAAATTGCAAAGCTTTAGTGGAAGTCCACATGATTAAGTACAGCAAAACAAAAACCATTCCAGGTTATAAAATATGATAGTATATATTGTAATTTAGAGCAAGTCATCTGTACAATGCACCTTCAGACAAAGCAAACAGCAGATACAACTATGATCATATCTAACAAGAACAGAGAAAATAATTTTACTCACTTCCCCTTTTTGTCAGTATCAAGGATTATTCTGTTCTTTGACAGTTGTTCTTGTATCAAAATCACCTGCAAGACACAACACAGAAGAAATTATAGAATTTATATATAACATGCAAGAAGGAAAAAATGCAGATTCCCTACACATAAGATAGTCTCTGACCTTTTCCACTCCTTTTACAACAAAATACCCTCCAGGGTCCAATGGACACTCACCTAAATTTGGTAGCCACAAAACATTAGCAACATAACCAAGCTTCAAATTATAAATATCAAGTAGAAAATCATTATAACAAACCTAGCCTTGAAAGTTCAGCTTCATCCTTGCCATATAAGACACAGCAACAGCTCCGAAGCATGATGGGCATTCTGCCAATGAAAACATCATTCTGCATCCCAAGAAAAAAGCTTCAGAGTTAATTAAAACAAGCAAACTTTTGGTAAATGCAATCTATGCTAGAACTGACAATAACCCTCTAAATTCATCCAATTACCTTTGCAACCACGGTGTAGTCACCGCGACTTTCTACAGTGTACTCAACATCAACCAATATCGGGGCCGCATACCTGAAATCTGCAGCTTGTCAGAGGAACAGAAATCATTTTCACAAGGTGCAGCACAAGCTCAACAGAATTCACAAAGAAAAAACAGACTTCAAGTAAACATAGTTCGAAGTTGACGACAGGGCAAACACAGTCAATTTATTATGTCATGGACCTACCGCCTCAAAAACAAAGGAAAAAAATCAGCATGTTATGGAAACCTATAATCAATCTATTGCAGACGCAACTTCATTCTACAGCAGGACTAGGAGCTCTAGCCAGAGCTATCAAACTTCTTACAAAGGTTCCAACTATGCTTTGCTTGAGCAGCAAAGTTCAATTTAATAATGTCAGTTATCCAAGACCACCATCATGTCTTGCACAGCACAAACAATCCCAGGCCACCTTAGAGCCCTGGTCCAGCCCTCTTCAACTCCATTCCACAAAAAATTTTCACATGCAACGGTACTTTCAAAAACGCTGCACAAACATGGCCTCCTAGAGGTAAAGACCAGATCTAAGAACTCTGAAGAGAGCTATCGAGCTCCTCACTAAAGGTCCATATCTGCTTCACTTGAGCAGCCAAGAACACAATGTTGAATGTATTCTAAAGAATGCATAGCTCCCCTACGCCGTCAGACACTAGTTCTTTGCAGCTGTAATGTCCTCATAAGAATTTTGGTAAATTCAATCCTGTTCCTCATGAACCAATGCTTTCAAGCTAGTAAAGTGGACTATACTTTTTGTAAATTTTTACTTTATACAAACAACGTGGAATGGTTTAGAAGTCAAAACCACAGGCTAGTTTAACTATCAAACTGGCTTATGAAGAAAGATGAAGAAATGAATTGATTGGTTTAGTCATTATGGTTCAAGAAACATGGTCCTAGGCAGGCATTTAATCAATGGTTAGAATTCAGAAAAGGTAGATGACTTGGATTAACTCATGCCTTAGGAAGATATTTCTACCAATCTATGTTTCCTATGTGGAAAGAAACCAAAGAACCATTCGGGCTTGTTTTTTCAATGTTCTTTTGCAGCATGAGACTTGGAAGTTGGTTGTTACATACTAAAATGTCCCACATATTTCATGGATTGGGATGATGCCTGATCTCCCTGCAAAGCATTGAGAGCCTCACAAAACTCCCTTTCTCTTCGTTGACATTAGGGCCTATGTCTACCATATCTGGAAAGAATGCAATGATAGGAGAGCTTGAAGTCAGCAACTTTCTCATGATGCTCTAACTAAGAAGATTGTTTCACCTTTTTCTTTTTTTTTTTTTTTTTTTGCTTTCTGTTAAGTTGTAAGCTTCCTTTGTCATGTTGTTTCTACAGAGCACATTGATTACACATCTTTCATCAACTATTTGGGCACTGCTTTTCCTTGTACATTTTCTCCTTTTCTCAATATACTTACTAAATCATCCTTTAAAAAGAAAACACCTCACTATGGCCTTCACGACAGCACACAAGGATGATCAAGCTGAATAAAGAGTACATCAAATACTTCACCACAATCAATTTTTGGCCAATTAGTCGTACATAGAACATCCAAGCTCATCCATTCCATTTGATGAGTAAATTAGAATTTTCCCAGGTACATAAATGTATTAAATTAAGAAAACAGCCAAGTTCACCTGTTACATTAATAGGAGGTGCAAATGCTAAATTCCCCATACAGTGATTCTGGACATGATTCTAGAATGACTGTTTGGTCACATATCACATGCAATGTAACTAAGACCTCTAGGATGGACATACTTCAATGGCACATTCAAGAGCTTTATCTAGGCCTGTGTGTTAATCAGCTGTTTGCTGCACAAAGACATCCTCCATTATTAATGTTGAGTAATCAGTTTGCAAGGTGATAAGATTGACCATAAGCATTTTTTGTAATTTGTGGGCTTTCTTATGAAAACAATAATTTCAGAACTTGAACAAACGACAACAAAGAGTCTGTGGGCAAACAACAGAGTAAATGCCCAAAAAACAAGCCTTGGAATGGTCTCTCCCTCACCCACCTCGCCAGAGTGCTTTTGGCCTGCCAAGTCACAACGTCTTCAACTTGACCATGCCACCATCTCCCCGTTTCCACCTGCTCTGGTTCCCACTGATTTTTCTCCCACCATCATCATTGCCTTAGCCACTAACCACCTTCTTGGCAACCACCTCCCTTCCAATCCTACATCCTTCTCTCTAACAACCTTGTGAGATTCATCTGGAATGAATACATTACAAATGTATGTACTTTCAGGGCTTAGGTTCGGTTTTCTTTTCAAATGTCAACCCCTGTACTAAATTGGAAATACTTAACACTCTTGGATTCAAAGAGGGAGCCCTTCCTATCTAATACCTTGGTGCTCCCTTGGTCACATTTAAGCTAAGGAAGACAGATTGTGATCTATTAACTTCCAAAATCTCAGCTCATTTGGATGCTTGGACTAGTAAATTCTTATCTTATGCAAGAAGGCTCCAATTGGTTAAATCCGTTATCTTCTCCATGCCATGCAAGTTTAACTAGGCTTCTATTTTTCTTCTTCCAAAGCAGGTGGTAAGGAAACTTGAAGTGATGATGAGGAACTTCTTATGGAGTGGTAGGCCCAATATAGCATCAAAGGCAAAAGTGAAATGGGAAGTCATTTGTACACCTATCGTTGAAGGAGGCTTGGGTATACCCAAATCAGAGGTTTGGAACAAAGCTGCCCAACTAAAACATATATGGAATTTATGTAGAGGTGGATCGAGAAGTTTATGGGTTGACTGGATCCATACTGTCTTCTTAAAGGGTAGGAGCTTTTGATCGGTTAAACCACCATCCTCTTGCTCTTGGACTTGGTGTAAACTCCTGAATATACAAAATTCTATCTGCTATCTCTTTAGTTGGCAAGTTAGAAATGGACTCTCTATCTCTCTTTGAGAAGATTTCGGGCTCCTTCAAGGCCCTCTTGATAGGATCTTCAATGCTAGGGAAATATCTTCTTCGGGCTTACCTTTGCAATCTAGGCTTTGCTCCATAATTGAAGCTAATTCATGGGCTTTTCTCACTCTCCCCTTTTGGGATAATATCCACATCCCTCCTAACATCAAGCCGAACACTTTAATGGATGATAAATTGGTATGGCGACCATCCTCCAGCGGTTTTTTCTCCATCAAGAGTGCATATAGCACCCTCTCTCAAAATGGCACGGCTGCTCCTTGGTCCAAGATTGTGTGGGGAAAGAAATCCATTCCTAGGAATTGTTTCATTCTTTGGCTCGCCATCAACAACAAACCATACACACTAGACAAGCTCTTTTTGTGGGGCATCACTTCCTCAAAATCATCCTTGTTTTGCAACTTGGAGGATGAAACCCATCGTCATCTCTTCTTTGACTACTCCTTTTCCAAGGGTGTTTGGGACGAAGTTAAGATCTCCCTTTAATGCCCACCTTCTTTTATTTCATGGCAAGGAGCCATAGAATGTCTTATTCTCCCTCCTAAAGGTCCATTATTGGATAAATGGAAGTTTGGCTTTGGCAGCTACTGTTTACTGCATTTGGAGGGATAGGAATTCCTTACACTTAAACCTTAATACCCCAAATGTATCCCATTTAGCAAGGCTTATTTTGAACTATGGTTTTGTACCTAATAGCTTATTGTTTGTTTCTTTTTGAATAGTGGTTTGTTCTAGTTTTAATCTTGTAAGTTTGGAGCTTTTGTCCCCTCCATCCCACATGTTGCAGTTTGTATACCTTCCTTTGGTTAAATAAATTTATGATTTACCAAAATCAAAAATTAGTAATTTAGTGTCTAAAACTTTTATTTTTATAATTCAGTATATATACTTCCAATTTGGTTACAATATAATATGTGTGTTTTTAATTTGATTAACAATATAGTGTCTAAATTATAACAAGATTGTAACAAAATTAAAGTATAGACTCTAAGTTACACATATAAAAGTTCACCAAATTGCTAATTGAAGGTAAATACACTTATAATGCATTATCCCCACATTATAATGAATCTGCTTGCCAAGGCTTCTAAAGCTTGGAAAGTAGCCCATAAGCTCCGCATTTTGGTTAATAAGAAACAAAGGGGAAATGACACATTTCTTTACCCAGCCCATAAACCAAGAAGGAAAGTGAAGAGCTCACAAGCTGGTTGAGAAAGCTCCAAATTAATCATGTGACGTAATTACCAAACAAATTCAGTCATTGAATTTATATAATTTTGAGCCACCATAGAAGAAACTCTTCACTTAATTGGCAAAAGAAGTCATGTTATTTTATATCCATATGCACTGAATGGCAACAATACACCGGGGGGAAAAAGGGCAGGCACAAATGTGTACTGACGTCATGTCCATTAAGCGGCACATTTGCGGGGAGATATCCTCAGCAATACCGTTCTCCCATTGCACACTTGGATGGCCAATTCTAACTCTTTTGAACCTAAACCAGAGAAAGAAAAAAAAAATTCAAAGTCAGTTGATGCTAAGCAATCTATGTTACAGAAACAATAAAAAGAACTAAGGATTAAGGCTGTTGCTAGGATTAGTTGAATAATCCTTTCAATTTGTGATCGAATGCTGAATTCTCCTCATTATTTATATATAAATGGGACATAATTATTATTTACACCAATTCATCTTAGATTCCTCTTGTCAACATGACTCCATAACTAAAATCACTTTTTTAGTTTTGAACACTTCAGAGGCTCAAATCAAATCATCTTTGGTAAATGGCCTCATTTTATTATCAAAAATTCAAATGCGCATCCTTATGAACATATATATTCCTATTCCAATCTTTCATTACATTGGTTAATACATCCACCAGATGCCAAGAGCATTCACATTTTACTAGAAACAGTATTCATAAACATTTGCCCACTATTTGCTTTTCAAATTAGAGTACTTCTACAGCCACTCGTTTCTCTTATTATTCAGATTATGCAGCTGATTTTGCTATTTAATCACACCGCACATGCTTTTGGCTCCAAGACTTGTTTGCGAATATCTTCTTTCAGTAATTAAGACAATAAGAACATTCAATGTCTAATAAGATCATGAGTACGAAAAGGAAAGTGATGACAATTTATTATCACAACATGTGAGATGGTGAAGCATTCTTGCACACTTGCGGTAGTCCAAGACAACTCTCTTCAACCAGAATGCCATAATCCAGGAATGCGATACTTCTTTGCGTTATTTTAAATCTTTTCCATCTCAAACATCTAAAATAGCAAGCTATCTTTCTTCTGCTAATCTTAAAGACAAGATGCAAAGAAGCACACCTGAGATATAGCTTCGGGTCAGCCTTTGACTGAATGAGATTATTTGCACGGACAATTTTCTTTATATCCGTATTAACAAAATAATTGAAAGAATCCAAATGTTGCTTGACGAGCCCCCGAACCTAACAATTCGGAAAATGCAACTTACAACTATATTGCATAATTTTTTTCAGAGACATTGCATAAAAAAAGTTTCTTTCAGAAACTAACCTTCAAGAACTCAGGAACCAGTTGGAATTTATCAACGGCCGATTTAATTGGTGCCGCGGCCTTCTCATAATCAATATCAGGAAATCTAAAGAAAGACATAAAGAGGAAAAATTAGAAGAAATATAAAATTGGTTATCAAATACTCAATCATTTACTCATATTACTGACATTATACGATAAAGATTTAAACTTTAAACAAAAGAAACAAAAACCTTTATTTGGAAATGATTTTCATGTCCAGCAATCTACTCATGATCGCAAGAAACCTAAAATGCTTAATCGCTTATCAAACATTGAAACCTAAAAATCCAATCTTTGGACAAAGGAAACAAAACCCAGAATTGCAACATCATTTTCAAAACCCAGAAAAATTAATAATATAACACAAGATTAAGGTTTCCACTTTGTACTACAGATCAATAAAAGTAAAACCTAATGACTCAAACTTTGAATAAAAAAAGGCAAAACCCATGGTTGCAGTGCCAGTATGAAGTTCGGCGAACTTACTTTTGATCATGCATCTTTCTTCCACTGAAAAAACCTCTCTCCCTTGCAGAAGGGCTGTATTTCTTATTGTTTATAGCGTGAACAAGCAAGGATTTTGAGCTTACAGACAAGGACGGTGTGTTTCTCAAAAAGTCTTTGTCTGGGTTTGTTGATAAACCGCTCTAAAACCCTTGTATAAGTTGAAATTTGCCCTAGGTTGCTTTGTATAAGCTTGTATATTACTGGTCTAAATTCCAAACGGCAGATGCAGATAGGTAGGTTTAGGAGTATTTGATTATACAAGATCATAAGTTCAAAAAAAAAAAATTATACAAGATCATAGTAAATGTTTTAATATCATATTTGTAATAGATATAACCAATGGTATAATTTTTATGAAAATTTTTGTCTTTGTAAATTATTCATCTCTCATATTTCTATTGTAAGTGTAAAAATAACTCTAAAAAATTGAATTTTGTGAATTCATTTTTATTAAAAAGAGAAAGAAAATGCAATCAACCATGGGTATAAGCAGCCTCTAACATTTGATACATTTGCATATAATTACCAACCGAAGAAAAAATCTATAATGTAACAACTTTATGTTAAAAATAATAATATTAGTATTTATTGATGGCATTTTTCTCAATTTCCCGGCCTAAGACCAATTCATAAACATTTACTCACTAGTGGACAAAACAAGTCATCGCAACAATAGCACGATGGTAGAGGTCATCATCTACTGTACTCTGATCCACACCACGTGTAACGTATTAAACCAAAGGTTTATACTAGATTTTGATGGGGCAACACATTATATAATCAAACAAGTTTAATGGACATGATGCACTTCATTGGATTATATCACAGGCACCATAAAAACTTAGTTTGAAATGAGCAAAATACTCTTCTTATGCGATTAATGTTTTAATAAATGCAAATGAGAATTGCATGGGTGTTACTTTCGTTTTGTTCTTTTTTATTAGCAGGACCTTGTAACACTGCGTATGGTGCAGTTGTTGTAACTGGTCGATCATGTGCGGTATGTATGTTGGTCGACCTAAGATAAGTCATGAACTAATGGCACGTGTACAGATGTCGTAAAGAAAGGCATAAGAGGAGGAATAGGCAAGTTTGGCTTTTCAAGCACGTGAATGTGACAGAAGACCAAATCAAGTAAATTCAATAGTTCTTGACTCATTCTTTGCAAGATGAATGTTTTGATATTTTACAGAGATATTCCAGTAGAGTTTTCGAGTTGCTTTTAATCTTAGCAATATGTAGAATCGACCCTATATGAGAAAAAAAAGCCTCTTATTTATAAATGTTGGATGTTAATTATAGCTATTACATGACTTATAGATGGATGATTGAGATGAAACATTGCCTGCAACTATTTGATCTGTTTGTGGATCCGACAGCCATAATTCATCTTTTTCTATATATATAATCATGGGCTTTAGATATGGGCTTATAATAGAATAAGGGCTTTTATAGTATAAAAGAAGCCTATTTTCCTATTGAAACAGTCCATCTTTAATATATAATAGAAGTAGGATTATTTTATATAAGTCCTATTTTAGTTAAACAAAGCCTAAATCGGTTTAGAAATATATTTTGGAGTCTACTTTTCACTAACAAAAAAATTGAATAAAGCTGAGAGCGGAATAAACCAATACAGCGATCCTTGCTCTGAGCGTACTAAATCGAATCTCCCTATGACATCCCTTATTAAACTCAGTCTTCTAAGGCCTGCTACTAGCCTAGAAGATCCATGGCATTAAATTGAGTCAAAAGCCCAATTACCAAAATGACTCTTTATACGTTATAGTTAGTGTCCAAATGCTAAGATAAAGAGTTCGAATGTTAGCATAATGAAGTGTCATCATGATCTACAATAGATGTTCAAATGCCAGCATGATTTGGTCATGATCACTAGATTTTGATCATGTATCAATGGCTTAAGGTCAAAATGCCGAAACAAGGCATCTACATGGTAATGAGTGTCTCAACTCTCTGTTCTCTATTTGTAGGATGGAGTTTGGACCCCTTGAAAGCTAAGTGTTTGAATACCTAGTGACTTGTAGATGGAGTTTCGATGCCTGTAAACATAGAGTATAGGTGTTAATGGCATAACTAATCCACTGGATGCAGTGGCAAAAGTGGATGAATTTGTTCAATGATTATAATTTTTCAAGAGCTTATTGATAAGAGAATTTTGGCATATCAAACAAACTTTTGAGAGCTTATTATTTGTAAACAAACAAGCTTTGTTACATCATCCATTAAAATTGACCCGTGTTTAATGTATATGAAAATTCAAAATTTAGAGACTTGAATAGTTCCATTGAAGGTGTTATTTGCAATATTTTTGAAAGGTAGTACTCTTGTGTTCTTTGTGTGCAGTTGTGAAAAACTTGCGTAGCACATTATTAGTATAAATTTAGCGATTAACGAAGAGTATGTAAGTCCTCGATTGAAGGCACTGTAGATCTGTGAAGAGTAAGAGTATTTTTCCCTCACAAGATTATCCATCTCTTTTTATATATACCTCAGCAGCGTATATGATAAGACACGACTTCACCTCCTCTCTCCCATCTCTACGTATCATGTTCTCCCACTCTTTAGATAAACACAACTCTTACTCTCATTAACCTAACCATTAATCCAAGTAACTAAGATAACTCTACTCTCCTATATCATTTTTCCCCCTATTGATATTAAATTTTTAACTCCCTCGAGCCATCTACTAATTTAAGTATTGAAATGTTAATATAAAGGCTACTCAATCCTCATTAGGAATATAACAACAACAACATTTTTTTTCCTTCAATTTATAACACAAATACCACGATCTCCACAATCACTATAACAAACACGAAAAAACAACCTAAGGTCTCATGTAATAACACAACACTAGCTAGACATATAAAAAGAAACCTTACAATAGGGAACATATACTATTTTCGTAATAACTACATTACGTGTAATGGTGCTATAACATGGGACAAGAAAACAACCACCATTGCATGGAGGTGCAATGGTTTTGTAACTACTGGGAGCATAATAACACTCTACCGCATGCCTATAACTAATATGGCGACACCGGGTTGTCGTTTTACTCATCTCCTCAAAAGTATATCAATGTTGCTAAATGAATAACTAGGCATGACACCAATAGAATTAAAACTCATGAGAACCAATTAGAAAATGCACTACACAACACACCCATCAATGATACAAACAACATCAGTAAGAGCTTAATCAATCTTAAAGACAACAAATAGTTCTACCCACTTGATGCCTGTGAGTGTGACGTCAATTGTTCTCTTATTCCATTAGTCCAATTTATAATACTTAAGTTTTTCTTAACCTAAATATAGTTTCTTAACTTGAATATACTGCGAACCATTAGATCTTTAGTGTGTTTTAGGTTTTTAATAATAGTTTAGAAGTGAATTGTGTAAATATAAAATACTAAATAATGACAGAAATTTTGTTCTTATGAGATTTAGAATCTAAAATTTGTCTTTAATTTTATTATCTTGAAATAATTAATAATTTGCTCGTACAATAATTAATATCCATTGAATATCGTAAATTTTTCATCTTATACTCATTATAAACTTTGATTTTCATCACTTACACTTAAACCTATTTCAAAATTACCCAAAAAAGTTTTACAAAATTTGTTTTGCCATAAGATTAAGGGCAAGGGTAAAATTGTCCTCTTTTTATAAAGTATGTTGGATTTAATGCTATATTGCATTTTTTTCAAACCAAGTTTATCCTATTTTCTTTGCTTGTGAAAAGAAGTAGTTGTAAATTGAAAATTTACACTAACTGTACATCTTTATCACTAAGAGATAGATACAAAAGATTTTAAAAATTTGTTAGACTGGTATGGTTCATACAAAATATCCTCTGTTAAACATAAAATCGGATAAATATAACTTTTTCTGCTACCATTTTTACAATGAAACCCTCTTTTTCATTTTACTCACATTTACAACTAAAAAGCATACCATTTCTCCAAACTTTCACCATCAATATCATAAAAATTTCTAAGAAATCATATACAAACACTACTTTTAATATTTTGAAGAAATAAGCAAAGCAATCATACTGGAAAACGTCAATAAAATGAAAGTAAGTTTCATTTCAAAGTTACAATAAGTTCTTCTATTAAACACACTAATATACACATGTTTTACTGATTAGGAGAAAAACAATAAGTTATAACATAAATGCTAAGTCAATGAGCTAAGACATAACTTACTAAGAAATAATAGAAATTTTTTTATTTTATTATACAACTTTGACTATATTTACAAGTTGTAGTATAGCTGCTAAAGGCTTATAAAAAAATATCACTTTACTTAACAAATAAAAAAGTGATAGATCATGAAGTAAAACAGAGAAAGACTATACTAAGTATTCATACTTATGCCATGATTAAATGACAACTTAAAGTTTAACTAGTAGGTTTGTTAGATACAGTTGTGTTTAAAACACTAATATTAAATTAGTCTTTTGTGCGGTGTTTTAATCATGGATCTACTTAGAGAGGAATTGGTTTATTAAGTGAAGCAAAAAAGAAGTTATTGCTTAACCATGAGGCAAATCGTAGCGAAAGTCACACCGGTATTTGCAAACCACGGTTTTAACTGAGAAAGCGAGGGAAAGTTGAAGTTGAACACAGTTTCAACCGCGGTTAGAATCACGCTTGCGGTTTTAGCTGTGAGAAAATACGAATGACCACGATCTCTACCCTATCTAATCGTGACCTAGTTCATGCTCACAGTTGACCCTGTGGTTTATGCTGGAGTTATCTGGGTAACTGCGATTTGTTACCTTGTCTAACAATATTTATTTCAGCACCCTGCGATTCAAAAATGTAACTTTTTCTTAAGATTTAGTGAACCAAAATCTTCAAACCCTATAAGGAATGTTGTCCCCTTGACTCATGTCTGTTAATTGGCTAGCATAACCATCATATGCATAGCCTTATGATTCCTTAAAGACAATCAAACTAAAGGAGTTAATACATGAGTTTAAGGGACTTAGACGCTAATAGAAATTTCTATTTAGTTATATACTTAGTAATGCATGTTTGTTATCTTGTAGGAATCATAAATCAAGATCCAGATTTCCTCGTAGACTATTACGAAAACTAAGCAAAGGTATATAAGTGAGTAACTTGCATCTTCTCACATTTTGTGAATGTAATGTAGTGGCATATACTCCTAAATATAATTGAAATTGATTATATATATGGCGGTTTGGGGAATAATGCATGTTATATGTTGTATGATTGAATCATAATCTTTAATGCTAAAAGTGATAATTAATTGTAAGGTATTAATTATGTAATTATGAATGGTGGATTGTTTGAAATTGGTGTGATCACTCGATAATATGATATAATTATTATTTGACCCCTAAATAAAATGGATATACATTACACGTCAGCATAACTTGCATTTGCATGGTAAACACACTATGTATTAGCATTTCAATTCTATGGTAACTCTGAGTTTTCTAGTAAATAGAAATCAATGTCTAGTTCTACAAGAAGGGTTACCACTATTCTGTTAGTTCCACAGGAACTAAGCAGGCACCAAATGACGTCGCATATAGTATTGACATGAAATGTCTAATACTTAGTGGAGTTTTTAAGTTTTAAGTTTTAAGGTCAAGTTGAGTTATAATATTTTCTGTATATAATTAATAAATAGGAATAAAAAAAAACTTCTCCTTTCTTGGTTCTTAGTCTCTCCCGAGTATGATTTACTCGTGTTAGTTCCTTTAACCCCCAAGAGAGGGTGTAAATCTTGATTGGTCTGTATCATGGTTATCCAAACTATGTTTGTGCATGTGTTTGATTGTAGGATTGCATACGTTTACTAATTCAACTCGATTGACATTGTTTGAATAGTGTTAATATTTGGTTATTCAGCGAGCTTGCTGTGCTTATCCTTCTATAGACTTATGTGGTTACAGGGATTACTACAATTGACCTTTACCCAAGAGTTGAAGCTGACACATGACATCGATGAAGCTAAGATTTGGATTAAGGTGATAACTTAGTAATTGTATAAAGACAATGTTGTATAAGATTTGATGTAATGGTTGAGAACTTAGTAGAAGTTATTTTTGTAATGAAGTCTTTTGGAGACTAATAGTTATGAAGTTATATTAATTGAGTCTTTTGAAGACAATGGTTGTAAAGTTATGATGTAATATTTAATGACTTTTTGTAATGCTAATCTTATATGCGGCTTAAATATATTCAACATTTTTCCTATTCTAATAAACCTTCAATCCTATCATATTTGTCCATGCCATGGAGCATTATAGTGGTGTTATGTCCATGTACCTTTCAAGAAGCCTCATATCAATTTATATAAAAGTCAGTGACTTTAGTTTGTTACATGATACATTGATACCACTAGGGTACCTCATGAGGCTGTGACACAATTGATGCGAAGATCGTTCATCTCGTGTAGAAACCCTATTTCTGACCATTTAGGTTTTAAAATACATGCATATATGTACGTATGTGCGATAGAGGTTATTACTGATAAGTGATATTTACTCTATTCAAACCATGGGACGTGCATATGATTTGATTGATTATTATATGAATTTGTGCTATTATTGTTTATTTGTTGTTTTTTCAACTCAATTGAACAAAGAAGGAAGAAACAAGATGATTTGATCAAGTTTAGAGCGAAAACAACAAAGATAGATACTTGAGTAACACAAACTGTAGCACCCTTGATTTCAATTAAGGGCAAACAAATATAAAGGAAGATTGGAAACAACATCAATTGTGCCCTAAATAGCTTGTGACCAGCACTTGTAGTTTAAGCTGGACCAAAGCGAGATTATAAGACGATGACACAAAGTTTACTGCGGCTAAGAACTAAGACCATGATCCAACCCACGTTTCTACCCCTAACATAAATTTTCGTGTGCACACGATGTTCGTACAAAGTTTGTTGCAAAGAATCTGCCATGTTAACAAATAAAATCATTACGATTTCTATGTTGGACGCATAAAAATAAACATGCACATAATGCAATAAGCATGTATAGGAGAGTATCGTACCATAGTGTAGCAAATTTACTAACATAAAATATGTGTGAAAATTTCTAGTGAGAAACTCTGCTTTTGCTACAAATTCAAGTTTTCTGGGTGAAAACAATTGAATTGAATTTTGTTTCTACAGGAATTCGTGCTTCATAGGTTATATTTATCTTCATTTTACATTATTCTCTTAAATTTCATGTTAAACGTTGAAACATATGGATAAATAATTGATTTAACTTAGGGTTTGTGAATCCAAGATCTAAGTCATGTGATTTCAACTGTGTTTTTAATTTAATATTATTTGGATACTTGTATTTAGTAGCTTGAGCTTATTTCGCGGGTTGATGTGTGTGCACCATGTAAATCTATGTATGATTTCAACCGAATAGATATAGGCCACTAAGTAAGTTGCCTGTAACTACCTAGAGATTTGAATGGTGAAACTTTTATGTGACTTGACTTTAAATTCATTTAAATGGGTTTTTAATCAAATGATTTTTTATCTTAATATGGATCTAGATTGTTGATAGTCTGAGAAGAGATTTTGGTGGTTTGACATGGATTTAGAAGTTCCCGACACTCAGGAGAGGCATTAACATACACTAGTAAATCCAAGTGCAAGCATACTTAGTAAAGAACTCACTGAGTTTGTTTTAAGAAATCACATGATAAGGACTTAGTGAAGCAAATCCTAGGTCTATTCTTGTATTTCAAGCTTATCTTTTGAAATTTGGCCCGAGAACATGTACATAAATAGAATTAACCTTAGCTTAGTCTGTAAATACTTGTTTTCCATGTCTTGTTGAATTTTCTTTTGCTAGATAATAGATTAGAAGTAGAGATGGGCATACATGCCTACCAAGTCCGGTCAGGCCATTTTGGGTCGTTTTTAAACAAGCCAAAATTTATAGGCTTGAACCCCACCCACTTTGGCTCATGGGACAAATGAAATTTTTTTATTTTTTATTTTTGTTATTTTTTTATGTTAGTTTATGTGAAAATTAGAATATTTATATATTTTAAGGTTTTATATATATTAAAGATTAATTTTGTAACTATTTCGATTACTTGTATATAAAACAAGTTTTTTAAATGATTTATTAGCTATCATATTACATTTAAATCAATAAACATATACTTAAAAAATGTTATAATGCTTGTGATGCATGTATCAATCTATTTTTTCCATAATATATCATAGTTGTATTATTATTATTCTTAAACTTTTTCTCTCTCTTTTTTTTTTTAAGTTTTGGCTCGCTGGCCAGCTTGCTTTGACTTGCATTTAAATTAGTTACGGCCTTTTTTTTTAAGCTGGTAAACGGAATGGCCCGTATGCATAGCTCTAATTAGAAGCGAGTACTGTAGATGTTAAAGATCCCCAAGGAATACGACTTAATATATTCTATGTTACTTTGGTAGATGCGCTTGTCTAAATTGATAGTTGTGATCGAAGTTGAACATAAATATTAGTATTTTTATAAATTTTTGAAACCTTTGTGTTCACATTAGACTTTTACTCGACACACAGACCAATAACCAAGTTTTCTTGAGCCAATGCCAGGGACTGCCACTGAATTGATTTCACGAAGCTCAATGAACTACTATCTGAAAACTTTTAATTTATTATTCTAGTCGCTAACTTTGTAAATAGTGTAAGTAGTTAATTGTTTTGTTTTATTTTGTAAATAGTTGTATATAATTGACCTTTGTAGATATCTTTTGTAAATACATGTTTTGTTTAGTTTTAGCATGTATGTGTTGCAATTGTATATAATTTGTTCTATTTTGCAAATAGTTTTGACTTTAATTGTCCGTAAACATACCCAACTCTATTTGTTGTTTTGCCTTAATGCAAATTTTACAATCTATCATGTTTCTGTAAATAACATTGTAAATGTTCATAGATACGTCTAAGTAGATGTAAGTACTTCTATAGCTTTATTTCGTTGTATGTTGTAAGATAATTATATAAATCGTTGTAAATAACTATGTTAGTACATAACTAAATTCTTGAATTCTTCTATAAATAATGATGTTGTTGTATATCTTGATTTTGTTTGTAAATAAGTTTACAATATGTTACATAGTTTTGTTTGTTGTGATATGTTTTGTTGTAATTTAGTTTGTTTGTATGTTGTAGACTAATTTTTGTTTGAAATAAAATTGTGTAGGATTATGACTAGGAGTCACTCATCAAATTTATTTTCATTTAGTTTAGAACCCTAGCACATAGGAAGGGTATTCAGATGTGTTGTTAAGGAGAAAAAGAGAATTTTTATTGAAGAGGAGATAGCTCATAGAAATGATTAGATCGATTTGGGAGAAGGTGTTCGAGAAATTAATGAAGAAAATTTAGGTGACAATAATAACCTCATTAAGGTTAATTCTCCTAGGACTATGCTAGATTTATGCAGTTTTAATTTAGATGGAGCTAACATGGGTATAGCAAGTCTTAGAGTTGCTGCTAATAACTTTGAAATTAAATCCAATGTCATACAAATGGTACAACAGTATGTGCAATTTGATGGACTGCAAGATGAGGACCCTAATACCTACCTTCAACAATTTTTAGAGATCTATGACACATTTAAAATAATGGATCCTCTAATGATGCTATTCATTTAAGACTTTTCCCATTTTCTCTCAGGAGAAATGCTAAGAAGCAACTAAATAGTTTGCCTAGGCAATCCATTATGACTTGGCAACAAATGACAGAGCAATTCATGAAAAAATATTTTCTACCATTTAGGATAACCAAGTTGAGAGCAGTAGAAAGAGAAGGGTGAGGAAATGATAAAAACATTAACAATTACGAATTTAAATTTATATATTATGTTTCTTATTTTTTATCTTACATGGTACTTGTATTAAGTTTGCTATATTTTTCAACTTGTAGATAAACTTTAATAAATTTTTATGTTGAATTGTTGTTGTAAGTTATTTTATTTGTTATTCTTTATTCCTATTTTTTTAAATTAATAAATTCTTTTATGGTAAAAATTCTGTTAACAAGTGTAGGGGACTTATAACTGGAAAATAATAAAAATGTTTAACTAACACTTGAATCGTGCCTTAGGTTTGATTCTTAAACCATGGAATTTAGTATAAGTGTTAAGTAAAGGGTATAAGTATTGCTTTCACAGATTTACATGCAACTCGAGTTGAGGTCATAGTTCATAATAACAATGATTGCCCTATTTTGCTTGAGTTTTAACATAAAAAATTAAGGACTTAGGCCAAGCCACAGTTCATCCATAAACACAACCTGTGATATAATTAGAGAAGTTTTTCTAAACTTCAATATTGCTTTGTGCTTTAATTGTGTGAATTTCCTTTATTGTTTCAAGATTGCTAGACATTGAGAACAATGTATAGTTTCAGTGTGAGGGGAAAGGGCTAAGTAACGTCATATCAAAATATCGGGTTTAAAATTTTGAATAGAGTAATCATGCTTTATTGACTATCTTCTTTCCACAATTATAGGAAAATAATAAAATGGCAGAAGTTTGACCATTTTTTTATTTTTGAGATGAAATCACCTTGTAACTCAAGTGAGCTTAATATTGAACAACATCCTCTTGCATTATAGTTAACTTTAATTTGTTAAAATCACTTTGTAACTCAACTTGTTGTTTAATTTAAGAATCTAGAGCTAGGATTGACTTAAGGCCCTTGGTAAGATTATTGAATTAATTCTTAAGAGCTTAAACAATCTATATGCTTTCCAATTTACTCATTTCAAGAGCCTTATTGTCTTTAGCAAAGGTTCGAATGATACTTATGACTTGATGATTTTTCTTAGTGCTATATCTAGTGAAATGAAAATGAAAAATAATCATGAGCTTATGATTAGTATAGGCAAGGGTTGGTCTATTAAAATAGTAATTTCTTGATATCTATATCAGTTTTAAATAAGTGATGAAAGGAAAATCATGTTTAATTGATATGAGCAGGACTTTGCTCCTTAGAAGAGTAAGGCTTGACTCCTCTATTACTTGAATCACCAAGAAAAAGCAAGAAAAAAAAAGAAAATATTTGTTAGTATGAGCAAGTCTTTGTCCCTTAGAAGAGCAATATTTAACTCCTCTATTAATAAATCGTCAAAATCAATTGAAACTGAAAAGTACTTAGCAAGGCTTAGTTGATATAGGTGCGTCTTGGTCCCTTAAAAGAGCAATGATTCATCCCCTTCATCAACCAAGCTATCTTAAAGAAACAAAAAGAAAATGGATCAATGATTAATAGCACAAGTAAGGAAATAAATTCAGGGGATGAACTGATGTATATGCCTTTACTTTTGAATGTGATACTTAAAGAGATGACCAAGGGGCTGCATACTTATAAATATAAGAGGATAAAATCCATTGAGTCTCTCTTACTTTGTTTGATCTTTTGCATGATTTTGCTTTAGATTCTAACTTAAACAGCAAGGGTAAAGATTGATGTACTTGGATAAGTTTGGTGATTCTAACAAAAGTAACCTTAGCAAATGATTTAGTGAGAGTGGATGGAGTGATATATATAATGGAATGCTGAGGTTACTAGGTGATTGGGTTGAATTAGATGGATAATTTAAGTTTAATTTAGTTAAATCCCATTCATGATTTATTTTCTTATTCAAGAAGCTTTGGAGCAGTCTTAGTTCTAACATGATATTTTTCTCGAGGATAAGCAAAAGCTTAATTGTAGGGGAATTTGATAAGTGATAATTACTCTATTCAAACCATGGGACTTTTGCATTTGATTTGATTGATTATTGTATGAACTAGAATGAATTTGTGCTATTATTGTTCATTTATTGTTTTTTAACTCCATTGAACGTAAAAGGAAGAAACAAGATGGTTTGATCGAGTTTGGAGCGAAAACAACAAACATAGACACTTGAACAACACCCTTTATTTCAACCGAGGGTAAGCAAAAACAAAAGAAGATTGAGAAACAGTATCCATTGCGCCCTAAATAGCTCTTATGACCAGTACTTGCTATTGAAATTAGACTAAATTATGATTCCAAGTTGAAGATTACATAAAGTCTATTGCGGTTAAGAACCGAGGCAATGATCTAACTCGTGCTTCTACCCTTTATGCAAATTATCATGCGAGTGTGACTTTCGTATTACGTTTGTTATAAAGAACATGCTACGTCAGTGAATAAAATCATCACAAAATCTATGCTTGATGCATATAAATAAACGCACACATAATGCAATAAGAATGTATAGAAGAGTATTGTACCATAGTATAACAAATTTACTAACATAAAATAGGTATGAGAATTTCTAGCGAGAGACTTTGCTTTTGCTAGATATTCAAGTTCTCTACGTGAATACAATTAAATTAAAAGTTTGTTTTGTAAGAATCGTGCTTCATAGGTAATATCTATCTTCATTTTACATCATTTGTCTTGAATTTCATGCTAAATGTTGAAACGCGTTAAATAATGGTTTTAACTCAAGGTTTGTGAATCAAAGACCTGATTCATATGATTTCAACTGTGTTTTTATTTAAATATCGTTTTGACACTTGTATTTAGTAGCTTGAGCTTATTTTCATGGGTTTATGTGTGTGCAACATGTAGATGCTTGTCTGATTTCAATTGAATATATCGAGAAATCGTTCATTTGAATATATCTAGACTGCTAATGAAGTTGCTCATAACTACCAAAAGATAGAAGTGGGGAAACTTTTTGTCACTTGATTTTAAATTCATTTAAATGGGTTTTTAATCAAAGGATTCTTGATTTTAATGTGGGTCTAGGTTGTTGTAGCCTAAAAAGAGATTTCGATAGTTTGGCTTAGAAGTTCTTGACACTCAAGAGAGGTATTAACATATACTAGTGAATCCGATGATGCAAGTATACCCCGCAAAAACTTACCGAGTTTATTTAAGAAATGACATAATAAGGATTTGACGAAGCAAATCCTATGTCTATTATTGTATTTCAAACTTATCTTTTGAAATTTGCCTTAAGAACATGTACATAAGTAGAATTAACCTTAGTTAAGTCTGTAAATACTTGTTTCCATGGCTTACTAAATTTTCTTTGGTTAGATAATAAATAAGAAGCGAGTACGGTAGATGCTAATGATCCCCAATGAGTACGACTTAATATTTCTATGCTACTTTGGTAAGTATGCTTGCTTAAATTGGATATTGTGACCAAAGTTGAACATAACATATTAGTATTTTTATGAATTTTTGAAAACTTCGATATTCACATAGTACTTTAACCCGGCACATAAACCAATAACCAACTACCATTAGCTGGTCACGTGCAACAGGCTTGTTGGTTGACCTAGGAGGAGCCTTTGGATGATGACACTTGTATTGGTGTTGTAGAGAGAGGCGTAGGAGGAGAAATAAGAAAACTCGATTTCTTTAAGACACGATTGTGATAGAAGTTCAAATCAAGTAGACCTAAGTGTTTTTTTATCTATTCTTCATTCTTGATGGTAATTCAGTAGAGCTTTTGCGTTGCTCACAAATTTGGCAATATATAGAATGTCCCTAAATGAGAAGAAAAGCTTCTTGTTCATAGACATCAGAGGCCGATATCATCCATCGAATAACATATGGATGGATGGTTAAGATCAAGCATTGCTTGTGATCATTGGATATCTCTTATGGATTCAAAGTCCCTTTTTTTTCTTACTTGGGCATAGACCTTGGATGTAGGCTTGAAGGGAATGAATGCTTTTATAATATAAAGGAAAGCCAATACTTTTAATATAGCTAATCTTAATATGAAATAGCTTAAGGCCTATCTTAGTCCCATAATCCCTATTTAAGTCAAATAAAGCTCAAAAATGTATTTATGGAGTCTATTTTTCACGTACGAGAAAACAAAATAAAGCCTGCAGTAAAATAAACGGTCTAATGATCCCTGTTTCGAGCTTACCAAGTTATATCTCCCCGACACATTCCTTTCTTAGACTTGATCTTCTAAGTGCTATCACTAGCTTAAAAAAAGACTATTCATGACATTAAATTAAGCCGATAGCCTAATTACTGAAATAGTCCTCTACATTTTGCTTCCTAATTGAAATCTCCTTTGACAAAATCTAAAGGGGGGATTAGACATTTCATTAAGTCAACGCCATCGAACTTATTGTAAAACATTCAAAAAGTAAGCTTGTTATCACACAATCACTTATGGTATTGAATAAACTAATATGTTTTATGCATCTTGATGATTTGAATAAAGATGAATTAGTCTTCTAAATCACTCCTTGGAGATATATTTCCTTAGATTACTCTATATAGCATTCATCTCTCTTTTTCTTCTACTTTTCCTTATTTTTCACAATGCTTACAATTATTGAATATAATTCAAAGGCACAACATCAATAGATTTTGATGAATGTTCTTTATACGTTGTTTGTGCTCATGAGGATATTTAAACTATTTGTTCAGTTAGATATTCAAACTGTTTTGATGGAAGACACCTTAACTTTTTTTTTTTTTAAGGGAAAGATTTCATACAAGATTTGAACTAACAATCTTTCCAAGTAGATTTAAAGTAGTTGTTTACTTCTAGAGTTTGTTTGAATTGTATAATTTTCATCCGTGTTCTATATGTATCTTTTATACATCTATATTTTATTTGTATAGCGTCTGAATCTGATTCATTTATCAGTACAATTGCCTATTTTTTATCTGTACATGAATCTCGACAAACATCTATATGAAGACGATAAAATAAAATGTCGAAACAACCAGGAATACATGAAACAAAAAAGCCCCTAAATTAACTCAAATCCCTAAATCAAGAAGGATATACTAAAAAAAGTTTTGGATCCAAACCTTGAGTTTACCCTGTCCGTTATGAAAATTGGGAACTTGTAGAAACACATGAATAAGAATAAGAATAGTTTGGATCAGGTAAAATATATTGGAAGGTAACAAGGTTTGAGTGTAAGTTCACTAAGGTCACCATGTCTTGAGTGGTTATTAATATCACAATATTTAGGAAAGTTGGTCGTGTTATAACGTGATGAATCTTTTAAATTTTAATTCAATTTTTATCCTATTAATATGCATCAATGGTAAATTTTAATTGATCCATTTTAGTAAACGTTGTGACTTGAGATGAGCCATTCAAAACGTTAGGATATTAAATAAAGTTATCCTCAAACGTTATGACCTTTTAGTATAACTTAGTTAGTTATAATTAATAATAAATAATTATATAAATAATTTAGTAAATAGTTTTTTCTCAAACCCTACGACAGGTCCAACATCATATCACTTTTAATAATAATAATAATAATAATAGGTCGGTTAAATAAATTAATTGATAAAATAATTTGACCACCAACTTGTGGATGGAGGCGATCCGACCACTCTCCCAGTCATACTAAACAGGCTTTTTCAAGTAATGACACATTCAATTATATGGTATAGGATAAAAAATAATATGTAACTAAACATATGGAAATTAAGAATTAATAATAGATTTAAGCTGCATAATTAGCTAAAATCTCAAGGATAAGAAAATAAATATTACTATTTAAAAAAAAATTATAATGAGATAAAAATAATCCAAAATTAATATTAAACTCATATCCAAAAGAGAGATATCATCTCTTAAAATAACAAAATCAACCTCGTCTCTTAAAGAGACGAAATCACTACATTACAACGACCTCATCTTTTTAAGAGTTATTTCTTCAAAAAGGCTTAGTATATTTACATCAACCTTGTCCTTGGCCACTCACAATTGGTCCCACTCGTTATTTCTATGATTAATTTTTTACCTAGTAGGATTTGTATAAGTCTTTTTTAAATGTTATTATTTTTTTCCTTGTCCCATAATCTCTGCGCCAGTTTAGTTTAAAGCTAAATTGGGCCTATTTTCTTTAGGACTCATTCCTCCAATGGCTCTTAGCTAAGCCAAACCCTCAATGAAATAAGACATATAAAAAATAAAAAATAAAAATACATGAGGAAAAAGTACACTGAACACTAAAAGATCTCGACAGAAACGATGAACACATACATGTGATGCCTATCTTTAGAGGAAAGAAATCCGGTAAACCTCAAGAAAACCTACCCGAGTCATACAAAGACAACATCTGATGTACACACACAAGCTCACCAAAAAAATGATCAAGCTATAAACTTTTCTTTTGTACAATAAACTGTGAGAAGTTTATAAATAGAAAATCATAGAAACGATAAACCACAAGCCAAATCCTCTCCACAAAATATACGGTAAATTCTAAACTCAAAACCAAAACGATCATGATCAAAGTCGAGAGCCGAAATTTTTACAAGTTGCATTAGCGCTACTATTTCGAATCACATATTGCATTTCCAGATGAGCTCAGCAGCTCAGGCTTCCTCAACCAATATTGATCAAATCTTTGCCTTGCATATTCCAAGTAGTTGAAATCAATTTCATTGACGTGATCCTGAAAACAAAATGAAAGATACGTACACAAATAAGTGACACCCTAGCCATTTAATGTGCATATTGCTGTTTCGATTCTGCATTGAATCTACGTTCGTGTAAGTAAGTTATCAGTAAATAGACACCAGAGTCATTGGCACCAGATCTTTGAGTTATTCTCTACGTGCCAAAATCCAGCTAAGTTCTCGAAAAATTTATCAATGTATTGAGTTTCAATGATAGAAGAGATTCTGTGTAGAGATCACAAATCGTTGTTAACTAGCTATCCAGCATATAAATCAACATGGACGTGATGCCGAATCTCAGTGGTAGACCCAAAAGCACTGCAACTCTGCCTATATTATACCGCGTAACTTGAGAGCATATTAAGGTCATAAGAGAAGCTCATACCGAGATTATTCCCCACAATCCCCAGAACAGATGGCTGGCAAGAGTATACTTTTCGACATTATCTACTAGCTTCTTGACATCATCCTCTCTAGCTTCATCCCCTGCATAAAAATACTTTTCAGATATCTAACTAAATATCGACCTGTAATTACAGTGAAAACCAAAAGAAAGAACATCAAAGAAAAAAAGATCTGATATAGCTACACCATCAACAATTCTCAAAACTTGCATCAATTGTTACTACAAAGACGAATCTTGTTCCTTTGTTAATAGCATCAATCAAATTTCTGAAGCGCCTAATCAGGGTGTTCAATTCATTTATGAGCCATAGTGGAGAGACTGAAAATGTACAGGACTTTGGTTACTCTATCAGATCCAAGTACTTCATAATTAAAATCCCCCCTTTAGCCATTTATCCCAGTATTTGTTACACACCGCCTTATGAGACATTCCACAATATTTATTCCAAAGTAAGTGCATGTTGAAACCACTAGACATGAAGGAAATGGAATTAACTAGTGATTCTTCAAAACAATGAAAAATTAGCTTTGACTGATATTCAAACTTTCTTTCCTTGTTTGCCCTGATATTACACTCCAGGTTGGAAAATTCAATAGACTACGAGTAGATGAAAAGTATGAAGACTAGATATAAAATTCAAGAAGTCAGCAGGCTTTGAAGTGAGATTTGATTTCTACCCAAAAAGGAAGAGAAACTTTATCTTAAGCTCTAAATTATATACAATTCAGGCATCAAAATACAAGCTTTACCAAAAACAGAAATATATTGAAGGCATCAAATATTGAACAAGTCTATTCAACATTCATCTGGTAATGTAATCGATTGATTTAGACAGACATGAACATGATGGCAGTAAAGCACATATACACATCAACCAGACTTTGTCACTCTGCTGATGGCAAAAACAAGGAGAAAATTTCACACCTGAGGAACTTAGGTAAACACGAATGAACTTTTGACGTTCCTCTAGACCTGTCAATACTCAGAGTCAGAAAACATATATCTAAACACAATGCATCCAAGGCAGGATGGGAAAAAAAAAAAAAAAAAAGGAAAATAAAACAAATGTAAGCTGACCTGGATATTTCTCGTAGTCCAAAACATGAGGTGTATCTGTATGATAGTCAGCTGCCATCTCGCAGAAATGATTTGCGATGTCAAAGGCAATAGGATTGTAACTAGAATACTCATAGTCCTGAAACAGCAAAAAGGTCCTCAAGACGATGAGAATCATGCTGTTATAAAAGATGTATAACATTAGCACTATACCCATGAAGGGGCAAAATGTAAATGACCCCGTATCCTATGGCCCATGCAAACTAGCAGGGATAAACATTAAGCCTTTAACTTTTTATCAGAAATCAAACACAGTCGACTGTAAGCCAAATATGGGCCTAATTTCATGTACTTACCCAGAAGAAGAAGAAGGGAAAAAGAAAGGAGGAGGAGGGGGGGAAGGCTGCACCATTCTAGTATAATCATGTAAAAATTGTTCTGCTCTTGTACCAATTAGAAAATAATGCATTTTGAATAAAATTTGTCTAGGGAACCTTCAATCAGAAAACAAGACAAAAAACAGAAGTGTCACTCCCAGTTCATAATCAATGCAAACAATGAAGAGAGAAGACAAGAATCTTACAATTAAGGTAATTGACTTGGTCACTTCATCCATCATTATGTTACCATATTGTAGATCATTGTGGCAGAATCCTATGCATTGGCCCTCGGATAGCTCCTTCTGCAACAAAGAAATTTCATCTGCTAAAGCATCCAGGCGAAAGGCACATGCTTCTTCAGGAGTAGCCATATCCTTGGCCGTTTTAAGCCACTTCCTAGAAATTCAAAATAGACATGTTTGTAGTAGTTTGCTTGGTGATACTATTTCTTACAGGCAATGTGACCCTGAATACTTCATGTACAGGGTCATTGCTGTTTAAAGAAAGTACTATGCTCTATCACATGAATTAGTGCAAAAATCAAGGAAAAGAGAGGAAAAGCTTACCGCATCCGATCCCAAACAACTTGCTCCTTGGTACCAGGCATGTCAAGTCCATGAAATTCCTTCATCTTAGCTGCTATACGGGCAGAAATATCAGGGTCACGCAGATCAGCAGCTGAGAGTGTCTGCAGCCCGTCAAAAACATAAGTCTTATCCCGGGCATTAGCAATAAGAACAAATTTGTTTTACCATAGCTTCTCTACAAAACATTATCCCCAACCAAGAGGTGGATACGGATCAATTTGGTCCAATTTTCACTAAAACCAAACCAAACCATAATTTACGATTTAGTTTTTTCTCATTCCTAAACCAAACTATTAAATAACAGTTCGGTTCGGATTAGAAATTTTTCAAACCATTAAATAATTGTTTAGTTCGGATTAGGAATTAAATCAAAATTCTAATAAAAAAAACTTAGTTATAATATTTTACATTTGTGCGAATATTCAAATATTGGAATCATACTATAAAGTTCATATTGTAAATCTCAACAAAATACTTTATAAATTCATTGCATTTATAGTCCATAATCCCTCATAAAATTATTTAGTCAATAACACAGTACGCTTACTAACTAATACATAGTAAAATATAATCTATATTCTAAAAAATAGTTTAATCTACTATCTACTAATAAATTTGACCCAAAAAAAAAAAATCTACCAATAAAAATCATGTATTCATAAAAGTGATCTACTAACAAAATATACAATGAAAAATTAATACATAATAAAATATACAACTAAATAAGAAAATCTTTACTCCACAAAGTTCAACCGATTAACAAAAATAACATTAAGTTACTATAAAAGAATATATTTTAAAACCAAAAAACAATTTTAAAAAAAGAAAGAAGTTATTATTAACTAATATTTATCATATAATAAATATTATAATAAAATTATAAGAACATATATGATTTTTAATTAATCATTATAACAAAATTTATAATCACAAATAAAATATTTTTATGTTTGTCTAAAACGGTTTGGTTTAATTTTAATGGATTGATTTGGTTTATCCTTTCAAACCAATCATAAATTTATCAATTGGTTCGGATTGAGATTTTTCTAAACCAAATTGTTTAAAAACCATATTTCGATTTGGTTTGGCTCAGTTACGAATTAATTCGGTTTAGCCGGCTTTTTGCCCACCCCTGGTCGCCACTATGTGGGGTAGGTAGCCATGGCTATCTATATATTAGGCAAAAGTATACATTGGGACATCCAATGCCAATAACAAAAAAGAGGAAAAAAGAAAAAGGTTAATAGTTTAGATTGTCAATGCAAACGGAATTTGATTGTAGCTTGGATAAAAAAATAAAGATACAGCTTCAACCAAAAATAAGAACAGAAATAGAAAAAATTCCCCAGCAAGTACCTCAAGATTGCCTTCCAAAAAGTACCTTAAATTTTGCCACGTGAAAGTGAATTAATATTCCAGTTACATAAAATAATGAAAATCCTGCATAAAGCAAAACAGAAAAGATGGTTGCAGCTTTGGCATCATCATCATTTATTTTTGTGGCCAATATTCAGCTTATGATCTACCAGAGCATCATAATTCACCAATAAATCAGTATACAGTTTCTTTTCGGTGTTTAATCAATAAAAAATTCATGACATATTATTGAACTCACAAACCCAGGACTTTGCATAAGAAGAGTATTATACCCGTGCATTGATGAACTCCTCTATTCGCCCTTTTGGGAATCTTCCAAGTAGACGAGGTCCTTGTCCAGTATTTGACATGTGCTCAAATGTCCGAATCTCATTTTCCCTATCAAAAAACACATCTACACCCTCGCCATAAATCCTAAGTAGCACCTTTCTAGTGACATCTTGTTGCTTCGTCAGCCATTTAATTTGAAACACCTCATTCGTCATAGCACCCTTGAGGGGGATAACATGTAATGCATTTGAGTCAATTACATCCTCCCAGCTGGAAGCTAATAACCGCAAACTCTTCTTTGCTTCTATAGGTAAAGAATTTTGATGTTCCATGTCTTGAACTAAGCAATTACCCATGAGAAACTGGCCAGTCTTCCAAACAATCACTTGAATGATTAGTGCCTAAAACGTATGATTGGTATTTCTGGAAAAGGAATAAAAGAGAACTATAAGGTATAAAAGATGGATGACCAAAAGGTGCATGTGAACCAACAAATCACAACTCTACCGGCATAGAAATAATGCAAAAATAGCTCCTCGGACATAAGAGCACAAAATTGAAAATACAGCCAAAAGAAAAAAAAAAAAAATCCATCACTTTTGTCCTTCTTCATTAAGAAATATCAAATTTCCACTATTAACCAGGTGTATCTTAAAAAACAATAAATTCTTTCAACAATCAAGAGTGAACAATAAAATAATCATGTGCAAAATCAAACTAATCACCCACTAGTATGCGCACAACAATTTAAAAGGCATTAGAAAATTAGATTTCTTTAAGAACAGCCGTACAAATTTCAATAGACATCCAATAATTGCATAATTTTGTCATTACCAAAAATCTTTTCAAAATACTTATACCAAGAAAGGGACCCTACTTGTATTTTCTCATACATAGACTATTCATTCTTTTCATCGTTCCCAAGCAACATCACCATAAAACAGGGACCATAATAATACAATATTTAATCATGTAACACGGGAAAACAACTAATAGCCAGCCTCTATCGCCAAAAATAACAGATAGGACCACACCACAACCAATCTTTACTTTGCTGATGATTCAGCAATTTGAAATGCTCCCAAACCATTTTCATACAGGCATCTCACGAAAGCAGCTCAAAACAGAGCCATCCAATACGGAATCGCCAATTTCAAGCGCAAAGGCGGCAGATTGTATCTAACAATTGGTAATTCAAACCAACATTTACTCAAAACATTCATTTTGCATGTATCTCCAAATCTTTCTCTATTATCACCCATTCCATTCGCATATAATAGATTCGCATATAAAAGGCTCAGAACAGATCGATATCAGTAAAATCGAACAAATCAAAACACATATTCGTGGATTTCTCGCGCAATCGCAAATTAATGGATTCACCTAACTTCAAGAAGCTATGGAATAGATTTAACAAATCAACGTCCAAAATTCAACAATTCCTCATACGCCGTGTTAGTTTCACAATCCAGATCCTACTTATCATCAACCATTCGCATTCAATCAATTCGCGTATAAACACGCTCCAAAAGAGCGAATTCAATACCGTTAAAACGAATCGGAACACGTAGTCGCGGACTGAAAAATCATTCAACGGTGCTCACCTGAAACGTAGATTTCGCCAATAGAGTGGTGATGAATGCGCTAAGAAAGCCTTTTTACCGCCGGCGTTCAAAGAATTCTCTGATCTCGTCGCCGAAAATGAACACGACAAGAGAGAAAGCGAGAGAGAGCGAGAGAGAGAAGAAGGTGGGAAAAGAACTGGATTCGGAATATGGCTGTATTTCTGTTATACTTGACGCGGAGGGATATGCGATTTACAAAAAATATAAATAGATATTAGTGAGAACGAGTTTCAACTTTTGGATTTGAATGATTGCTTAAGATTGTGTCTCTGATTCTCCTTCAAGGCTTCAAAGTGTTTAAATTTTGCATCTACTAATTTTAGATTTTTATTTATTTATTTTTTCAGCTGGTTTCTCGGTGGTTATCTGGATTGGATCGCAACGTGGACTAGTACCGACCCGCGTCGGTGAAGTTTTTTTAACCCCAAGATATCGGTAGGATAGATTTCACAGAATCTCAAGTCAGGTGTCAGGTCTGACTCCAGTGTGTAGAAGTAGACGTTAAACTTAATAAATAAATAATAAATGAAAATTTAAAAAAAAAAAACACAGTCACATATGGAGGATGGAGGTAGGTATTATACCGCCGAGAGATTATTACCTTCGTAATACAAAATTTAAGGAATTTATACCGTATAACATTAATATTCACGATTAAAACATTTAAATGTTTGGTTACAATTGGTAAGACAATATTAAGATGGTAAAGTGGAGAAAATAAATATTAATCCTATTAGATCATTTTTTTCTTTAAGTTACTTATGGAGTTGCTTAAGGCTTTGTTTGGTATGATGGAATGAATTAGGAAGGAAATATTGTGAAAGGAAGGAAAGTAGAGAGAATGATTATTAGAGGAATTTATGTGTTTGGGTAATGAAGAGAAAGAAAATAGATGGATTCTTAATTATTACAAAACACGAAAATACGATCAATGATAAATTACTTATACGCTCCTAAAAATAATAACTAATTTAAAAAAAGGATCTAAGAGTAATTAAAAAAAAATTCTCTTTTCCTCCTAATTCTCTCCATTTTGAAAGGGATAAAAAGGTTATGGGATCTAGAAAATATATTACATCTATTTTCTCTTACTGTCTTTTTCCCTCTCAAAACAAACAGGGAATAGAACTCAATTCCCCTCTCATCTTCTTCCCTCCTCAATTATTCTCTCCCAATTCCCTCTTGCAAAACATAGCCTAAAGTGACATGTGAAGCAATCGAAGTAAATGAAGAAACTCTCCCTATTAAATAACTCTATACTTTATTCACAATTGCTTTAAAAGAGTTACATATCTATTTTTCAAAATAATTTTTATGGGTTTCATTTTATTATATTACCCTAAAACAATATTATATATATTTTTATAAAAATTAAATAAGCGTAAAAGGATCAATAAGAGAAGGAGTGAGATTGTTGCTTTTTGTAAAAATTGAATAAGTATAAAAACATCAATGTGAAGTGGAGTGAGAGGGCCAATGACTTTGTAACTTAGTGACATCTCTTTTGATCTCTCAAGTGAGAAGTACCAGGTTCAAATCTCTCTTTTTCTTGTAGTGGGGAGAGAGAGAGAGAGAGAGAGGGAGAGAGAGGAGCGGAAGGGTTGTTTGTCATAGCATCTAATATGTAATCCATTTTATTGCACAAGCAACTATCATATCACTCATATATCTTGGAATTTTCACCAAGTATCCAAAGATAAAGATACTCTTATATCGCTTTTGGTATGCGGAAATGAACTTGAAATATTCTTATGTAAAGCTAGAATTGTGATTCCTAAGAATTGACAATTCACAATTCTGATTTTTGAGGGTGAATTTGATTATGTTTTTGAAAACGTGGAATCACGATTCCATTCTATTCTCATTAATGAGTGCTATTATAATTATCTTTTTATCCTCTTATTGTTGAGGATATTTTTGATAAATACCATTTTTCATTGTATTTCATTCCATGATGTACCTAAACAAATGAATGGATTTATCATTTTGCCACTTATTCCAGTCCATTCCATTCCTCCTATTCCAATCCATTATATTCCGAATGATTCTAGCATACCAAATATGACATTAGCATTTGTATTTTGCATTTGGCTATATGATAAGCTATTATTTTTAGAAAAGTAATCCATATTTTTAATGGAAAACATGGGATTACCCTTTAATCAAGTGTGGATATATTTCTAAACATTCAAATGTTTGTAAAATATTGCTTTAGATTTTGATTTTGACAAAAAGGTACTCTTCATACATACATATTAAGATGTATTTCAATCCTTCTTGAACTTTAATTTTAGTGCGCCTTTACCAAACTGGAAAAAATAAAATATCGTTTATCTTACCAATTTATCATAATTGAGGGGTTATTTATAACATTTGAAAGTTCACAATTATATTCATATTCTAGTCAAAGTTTAGGAGAATATTTTATAATTTTCTTATTTTTAATTTTGTGCTAGTCTTATATGCAAGACATGTATTCATAATAATAAAATATTTAGTGTAAAAAAAAAAAGTTATCATGTGACTACTAGATCATTTGCTACCCAATTTTAAAATGATACATGGTTGGTTTAACAAAACCTAGATTATAACTTATAACCCACCATTAAAGGTATCCCACCATCCATACAATGATAGTGGGTAGCCTATGCTAGAAATGAATAAATAAATAAATAAATAATATAGGTAAAAAACCTTACCGGTGAAAATTGATTTATGTAACCTAGTATCAGCTCATCCAGCTTTCAACCATTTTTTCTTTTGGAAAAAGCCTCATTTTTATCTAAATTATGACGAAAAGGTTAATTAGGTACCTGAATTTTTTAAAAGTTTAATTCTAGACTTAATTGAACTTTTTGTGCCTACAATTACTACTCTACATCCAATGGTAAACTAATGCATGCAAGTGACATAAGAAAAAAGTCTAAAGAGAGAGAAGGAATGGCAGAGCAAGATGAATTAAATTTATCATGTTCTGTTGATTTTATGAATACTCGAAAAGCAATGGTTGAAATAAAATAAAAATTCGTTGAATCACACACGATTATTGGAAGATGAAGTGTGAATTTTGGAAAACAAAAAAACATTGGAATCTGTTGATTTGCGTACAAATTCTAGAAAGCAACCTACTATCAACCTTTTGATTTTATTGGATACTAAGAAAGATAGGAGAGATAAAATGATATTTTTATTCCATTAAAAATCTCTCTCTCAACTGTTATAAATCTAGCCTATTTATAGGATTGAAATAAAATCCAATTCAAAGACTTCATATTTTTGGAAAGATACTAATCCTATCAAAAAATATATAAAAGAAATCGCAATCTTCCTAAAATAATAATCACCTCTTGCGACTGTGCTAGTAATCTAATTGTGTTATGTGTCTTGCCTCATTCTTTCCAAGTTGGAAAAAAATTTGCCCTTGAATTTTCATTGTTGACTTTCCCTCATGGTGCCATGATATCCCATGATGATTATCATGTTTCGTTAATTCTATGAATACTCAAAAAATGATGGTTGAAATAAAATTGAAATCAATTCAATCGTGCATAATTACCAGAAGATGATCTTCTATATGTCTGTTGATTCTGATAATCACCAGACAAATAGGCATCAAAATTCGAAAACTCAATAAAAGAGCGAATTTTGGAAAAGAGAGAAATATTGCAATTTGTTGATTTGTGTACAAATTCCAAAAATCAACATGCTATCAACCTGTTGATTCTATTGAATACTAGAAAAGATAGGAAAGATAACGACATTTTTATTCCACTAAAAATCTCTCATTCAACTTTCACAAGTCTAGTTTATTTATAGGATTGAAATAAAATTTAATTAAAAGAATTCACATTTATAGAAAATATACTAATCCTATTAAAAAAGATATAAAAGAAATCACAATTTTCCTAAAACAATAACATGCCCTTCTTATGATTGTGCCTATAATCTAATTTTGTTTTGCATCCTGTGTATCAAGGAGGAAGAAGAACAAAAAAAAAAAATATATATATATATTTATATATATAGGGCTATGTAAGAACTAAGGTTCTTACCCTTTTTCTTGTTGAGGCATAAGAATGAAATTAGGTTTTGCTCTTGAAGAGGTAACAACTATGGAAACCTTGCCCAAGTCCCCTCTCTTTGGTAGTAGCAAAACCCTTTTGTCCTTCCACGCTCTATAAAGCAAACAAAGACCAAAAACTATGTTTGAGAAATGGAAATGGATACATACATATATATATATATATATCTTATGAGAAATGATTTAATGTGATATCACCAGCATCATTCTTCATCAATTTAGTGAATCCTACAAATCTAAGCATTTTAAAACTAGGGAATGTTAGGATCCGAATGATGATGGTGGTAAGAAAGCTAGTCGAGGCCCATGAGGCGCACAATTATACTCTAAGAATGCTACTGTTTATTAGAGTGATCATCAGGTTATGGTTGTTGTCAAGTGCAGATCTCTCGAGGATAGAGGAAGCCTTTAGAATTAATGGTGGCATGGCTGATGGTGGTTCTGGTGATGGTGATCGAATAATGTGAGCCATTAGATTTGGTGATGGAGATGTCAGTGTTGTGGTTATCTTAGTTAATTGGGTTTTGGGTGTGTATTTCTCCATGTCTACTCTCTCTCTCTCTTACTCTCTCTGCTCTTTCTCTCTCTCATCCTCATCTTCATGTCTCTCCCTCTCTCTGTGCAATTAGGTCCATTCCTTTTTCTTTTCATTAATGGACACATGTCAAACAATTATTGGTGAATGAGTCCACGTAAGTAAAAGAATTGATGGTGTTTTGTGGGGTAGTAATTGTAGGCACGAAAAGTTCAATCGAGTATGAAATTGGACCTTTTAAAAGTTTAGGTACCTAACTAACCTTTTCATAAAGTTATGGTACCAAATAGGACTGTAAACTAGCTGAGTAGGATCGATACAGTACCAAGCTCGAACTCGACTCGAAAAAAAAACTCAAAGCTCGAGCTGGATCAAGATTTGATTTTTGAGCTCGAACTTGACTCGATTAAGCTCGATTATATTTTTAAATATTGATTTAACTATAAAGAGTATTTAATACTCGATCAACTCAAACTCAACTTGACTTGATTAATACTCAATTAAGTTCGCGAGCTCCCAAGTCGAGTATTTTAAAGCTTGAACTCGAACTCGAACTCAAACTTGGTAGCTATATGAATAGTCCGAACTCAATCTCGACTCGATTGTAAGTTAGTCGAACTCGAGATTTCATCAAGTCGAACTCGAGTAACTCATGAGCTGTCTTAATTTACTTATAACCCTAGTATCAAATGGGGCTCCCCTCTCTTTTTTACCTTTTTTTTTTTTTTTTTTTTTTTTTTTTTTTTCTGTTTGCTTTTGTCATGGTAATCGATTCTCGTTCAGCTTTTAACCATCTTACCATGGGCCGCTATTCACTACCAATGCGTACGTTGGGCATCATTCTTCCACTACGGTCAACTTTCCACAAAAAATTCAAAACACAAGTTGCTCTTTTATAATTTACCCCCTTGACCATAAAACCTTCCTTGCGTATTTATTTTATGTAAGAAAAAATACTATCCAAAATGCAATAAACACAAATAAATAATGTATCGCACACAATAATAGACATTTTAATAAAAGTGGGATTCGACAATATTTAATATAAGAAAGAAAGATACTTCTACAAATAATAGTCCCACTTCACGATATATAGAATATTAGTGAAAAGAAAAAAAAAAAACTTAAAATGGCTGTTAAATAAAAAAAATGAAAAGTTTATTTCCACTATTGCTAAAAAATTGCTATTATAGAGTTATATAGCCATGAATATTGTAGCGATTAAAACTAAGATGGACATAGTGTGGTTTGATCCAATTCATCCTTAAACTAATCGTTTGCATTGGTACAAGTATTACTTGAAAATTAGCAAGTTTGAGAGATATGTATGTGTAAAATTATATATGAATTACATGAAATCATAGCATAAAAAACTTTTTGCTATATTTTGTAACAGTAAGAATAATGTAAATTTCCATAAAGTGGCATAACATTAACCTTCTCTTTTTCCTTTGTTTTAAATAACTGTTTGGTCTAGTTTGATCCAAATGGTTCGATTTGCTTGACCAAATGGAACCAAGAACCATTTCCCCATGGCAAAATTGACCATAAATTGAAGTATTAAAAGAAAATATATTTTTGATTTGGTTCAATCTGTTCGATGTGGTTTGCGATATGGTCAATTTTTTTTTTAAATAGCCCTAGCTAAAAGGTAGTTTTAAGTGACAATTTCATCTTCTCTAATAGAAGTAGTAAAGAGTGGATAAAATAATTATTTAAAATATTAACTCTTATTTTAT
The DNA here is from genome assembly GCA_024138025.1 of Combretum micranthum. NCBI lineage: Eukaryota > Viridiplantae > Streptophyta > Magnoliopsida > Myrtales > Combretaceae > Combretum > Combretum micranthum. The sequence goes on along the minus strand of JAMXBD010000426.1, from coordinate 93,885 downwards.
TTTGCTTTGTAATTGAGCTAGAGGTTTTTGTTTTTTTAGCTTTTCTATTACCATTTTATAGGAATAGTTGTTTCCTATGCATTATAAAGGGAATAAAAAGTTTAAGTAAAGTCACAATAATGCCCTGAATAAAATTTATATACATAATAGGGGTAAGTGAATTCATAACAGGTAAGATATAATTTTTTTATCGTACCCTAAACTATAGATACAAGCTCTAAATTTGAGATCAAAACTCACTGGTGACACCATAGAATAACTCTAGAGTTTGTAATGTATAATATTCAAGGCATTATGAAGAACTTATAAATTTTTTTATTACATTTCTTAACTATAGCTGTAAGGTTCTTTGTAGCAGTCATGCACATATCATGTTGATTTTGTACCTTCATATGACTTCAAAGTATAGCCACTTGATGGGATGGCTTGAAAGAAATGATGGGAATGAGGAATAGTTAATCTCAGTGTCTCGAATGTATAAGTGACAGTAAGAAAACTTGAGTAGACCTCGTGTCACGGTCCGAGAGTTGAGGACTTTGTGGGGTGTTTAACCCGAGCATATTGAGTTACGAGTGGCATCAACAGAATGTTTGTTCGTGGTGTGGGTTGTCTCTGATGGCGGGTCTAATCTCCCGTGAACAAACTGGTTGGAAATTGATGTCGCTCTCCTGATGAGGCCAAGGCAGGCCGAAACCGGTTCGTATAATTGAACCTCCTAAACATAAGGGGGATCGTGGTAAAGCCGAGATGACGCTCCTTATAAGAATGTGAGACTTGGAACTGAACTGGGAAGTTTAGGAAGATTAGGCTGGCTCGCCATCTAGATTAACGACAAACGATGCTTGGAGGGATGGTCGAGTGTCGCACATGAACTCTTTGAGGGGTGAAACTCTTGTCCCATGACAAATGGTATCGGAGCCGAAGTTCCCAGCTCGATCGAGCCACTTAGATACTACCCAGAGTTCTTGGCGAGTGGGTAATTCTTGTTATGGATGCGGTTCGTGTGGGCAAAGCTCAGGAGGAGCAACCACCAAATAGAGGACATTGTTGCCAGAGGGTAGCCGTGTCACGAGTCATGGAGACAAGGATTTTCCCTAATCTTGTTGTTAATTCAGCTTGTGTGGATGAAGCTCAAGAGGAGTGGCCACCAAAGTGAGGACATTATTGCTAGAGAGTTGTTGTGCCGCGAGTTGGGGTTAAAGCAAGATCTTATGCTCAAATTCTATTGTTGGGCAACTCAACAAGAGGTGATCTCGAAGGATGGATGAATGGGTGAGGGCGAGAGGAAGCCTATGGAAGCCCGAAGTCTTGGTGAGATGATCTTGGGTGTGTTGACAACGGGTGTGGAGAAGGGGTGAGAACTTGAGAGCGGGTAGTGGCTGCAGCAAATTTGCCTCATGATGAGGACGTCATGAATTTAAGTAGGAGAGAGTGTCACGGTTCGAGAGTTGAGGATTTTATGGGAGCGTTTAACTCAAGTATATTGAGTTACGATTGGTATCAGCAGAAGGTTTGTTCATGCTGTAGATTGTCTCTGAAGGCAGGTCTATGAGACCAAGGCAGGTTGAAACCAGTTCGTATAGTTGAACCTCCTAAACATAAAATGGATCGTGACAAAGCCGAGATGGTGTTCCTTATGAGAATGTGGGGCTTGGATCTGGCCTAGGAAGTCTAGGAAGATTGGGCTGGCTCGCAATCCAGATTAATAACAAACGATGCTTGGAGGGATGGTCGAGCGTCGCACAAGAACTCTTTGAGGGGTGAAACTCCTGTCCCGTGACACCTCGTGTGTCAACTTTGAGGTTCTAGAGTAATTGAAGTGGTAATTGCTCGATTTGTCCGTTTGATCCTTGGGGGTAGTGCTTCTTTCATATAACACTGTTTGTCTTCTCTCCAAAAGTTGGAAATGAGAGGAATGATTGAATATTTATCTACATTTGGAATGGATGATTGCCATAAGATCATTTTGGTGCTTGGTAGATGAAGTAAAGTAAGACTTATTTTCATGCTTATGATGAATGAGCTTCTTGTAGGCTAAGCCTAATAGTCATCCACTTATGTGCATAAACTTGCGCGGAGAATTTGGATACAACAGATTGAGACAACCATTCCTATTTAGAGCCTACAAAGTCATACCTTACTGAACATCCCACTAAATGAACTAAATTTGCTAGGCTTTATTATCTAATACATGAGTCAAGCTGAAATGAATAATTAGATTTATATATAATTTTTAACCCCAGCCCTTTGTACTATATATTATAAAAATTTTAAGGAACAATTTTGATAATAATATTATGTTAATGTCTCCATAACTTTTTTTTCCCCTATTATAGCAAGAGGGCATGAATTTAAACCTAATCTATTCCACTTAAGAAAGCAATGTTAATGCACTAGGTTTCAATATCATTGGTAATATATCGACAATAATTTAAAAGATTATATTAGATTTTATATTAGATTTGATAGGCATTTATAATTGTATACTTTTACTTCAATCAAGGTAAATTTTTACATTTTGACTTTTATATTTATACCTCTATATGTGTATTATTATATAAAATTGTTGAAAATTTCCACAATATTTGCCATTGTTGTGGATAATTTATATGTTTATTTCCCATTCCTTTTAATATAATTTAAAACTTAGAATTATAAATATAGTTTATTTATCATTCATTCTTGTCATTTAAAAATCGTGTACTTGTACTCTATATACTAGAATGGAATGAAATATAACAAAATGAGTAACCAAATAAAAAATGTCGTCCAAGCGAATGAAATGAAATTTGTACATAGCAAACTTAATAAAATGAATATAATAATAAATATAGACAGTAAATATGCGAATGGATAAAAAGATAATTAAATAAATATAAATGGTAAATGTTTAGTGACCTTGCTATAAGTCAAGCCTAAATATATAAATAATAGTTATGTATAAATTTAAGTCTTTTTATATTTATATATTGTCGTATTAGCTTGCTAAAATTGATTAGTAAATGAACATGATTAACTAATCCTTTAGAATAACTTTTACCTATAATGCATCATCATTATGCAAGATGAAACTGAATATACTTTGATCTAATCGGGGCATGATGCATAATCATTCTAAGGATTAATTTTTCTATTCCTAATCTATTCTATTCTAGAAAGTAAATAAACCATCTCATTGTTATTAGTTTGCATCCAAAAACACACTGACACTCTGACAGACACGCACATATTTCCCAAACCTTGCCATACATTCAGTTAAGTCCATATGGACACATGCCAGTCCAACAATGCTATAGAGAAATGATGTGATACAACATTTGAGACGAGTTTATTCCATCATATCCTTTACTTAACGAGTAAGCTACTGGGAGATTCCTGAACTTTCCAAAAATTGGTCTCTCCACAGATAACTTCTAATACCAGCCTTCAATGATTAGAGGCCAACATAAAATTGCAAGTATAATTGCAAGTAGACAGGGGTTATCTTTATGCTTGATTAGACATGCATTGTCCCCCACCCTATGGACGGGCTCGGAAAAGTCCATGGATTTTGCGGTCTAACACGTTTATTTATTTATTTTTATTTTCCTATTAGACTAGTAGAAACATGATAGTATTTGGATATGATAAAAAGGCTAAGATAATACAGTTAAAGGAGTACTGGATAATAGATTCTTTCATATTATATTTAGTATGCATGGTACTTTATAATACCAGATAAAATTTTTATTAAGTGATTTTACTTTTGTCTAGTTTTAATTATTTTATACTATGGAATATGAGAGACAAAAAAATTAAGTTTTGTTCAGTCTTATAGAGATAGTTTTATTCAATTTCGAATATACTTTATAAATTAAATATGATACAATAACTTTTAGTTAATACTATAAGAAATTGTGCAATGAAAGACCAATCATATGTGCATCCCCATGCCCGACACAAATTTGGAGTGAGGACAAAATATCAAAATTTACATATTTATATCCATCAACAACTTAAAATTTCAACAACCAATTAATATTTAAATGCAACCTATCCATGGTATTTTTGTTGTATCAGGCTCCAAAACTAATATTAGTTGATAAAACTCCCCTCTAGATGTGAATGAATACGTCAAGTAAAATCAAATTTGAAGACGCATGATTATCTCTCCTAAACGTTGACATGGGACAGGTATTAACCAGAACCCACCCCAAACCATCCCCGTTGGTTTCGAACCATGGAACCGGACCGTAAGGGACAAGTATGAACCGCTAGAGGATCCATCGGTTATGGCAGGTCTAGCCGATTCACCATATTGAACCCGATGGGTTGCTTGAGTCCGGAACCACCCCAATGGACTATGATCCGAAAAAAAAAAAAAAAACAAAAGCACCATCCAGAATGGGATTTGGAAATTAAAAAAAAACAAAAAGAAAAAAGAAGGAACACCAACGCAAATTAGGAAATTGGAAAAAAAAAAACCCCAAAACACAAACAAACAAAAGAGCCACTATTTGTCAAAAGTAAAGTTTGCAAGTTACAATTTGTCAAAAGTGAAGTCTGCAACTTTTGGAAAATTGTGGGTGGAGATGGGCAAGGGCTGGTATTCTTTAGGAGGACCTGCACGAAAATTGGGAAGTGTGCCTTTGTTTAGGATTGTAATTGTCTGGCATACCTGTTGTGAATTTTGGACCGTGAAAATATAAAACGCTGAACAACTTGACCACTTGAATTTGGCGAAAAAGGTAAACAAGTTGCTCCGAACGATATTAGATGGAGGCCACTTAAATTTGATGCGTTGAAAAATTTGAACCTATCAGCAATCATACAAGTTGATAAACTTAAAATTGCCATGGACAATTCCTATTAATTGACGATTTTGATTTAAAAATATTAGACATTCCTCTTGCTAGTGATGTGCCTTAGGCCATATGGTTTTGTGTCATGTGAATATTTATCATCTTTATATGATAGCCATTCCTTTTTATCGAGGTTTATTATTGGCCTTTTTACCTTGATAAAATAATTCCATGAGTGAACTTGCTATTCCTTATGTCATTGAAGTATGTGACTTTAATAGTAAAACCATAGAGGAAAAATAGCTTTATTCTAAATTATCCATAATCGTTCATTATATGGAATAATAATGAATTAAGATTAGTATGTAGGCTGGATGATGGTCATGTTTTACTTATCATGGATATAAGATATCATTTCAGCACATAAATACATGTAAAAGTACATTGTATTGAAATGACCAATTATGAGAATACTATGTGGATCAATATGATAAGTATTTCTCATTGCAGTGTTATTTAAGTCCTTTGACCTGATGACACCATGGATTTCTACATAGCAAGCTCCGTGTTTTAATTCAGTTCTTTGTCATCTTTGATCGAATGATTGTAAGACTGCTCTTGGATATGGAATAAGCTATGTGAAGAAATGTGAGTGTTCGTGAAGGAATTTGTCCCTCTCATTTAATTGAGAGAGATATCTTTTGGGCCCCTTGTTGAGCAAGACTGAGAAATGCATGGCCGTGCTTAAATGAATTGATTAAGAGTTATCAATATCATTTGTCTAAATCAGTCAAACTCTAGATTCAAGAAATAAATGATTAATCAATATAAGTGTGTATTGATCCACACCTTATGATTAATCATAAGATATTATGTGACAAAGAGACTGAATAACTGACTGTTAATAGGTAAAGTCGGATCACCGATCTTCACTTAATTTTGGTAGGCATAATGTCTTGCTAGAGACCAATTATGTCTTGTAGGCCTTAAAAGGTATTTAAAGGCTACTGCCAACATTGAGTGTACCTACAGAGTCACACACAAAAGAACGAATAAAATATATTATGGGTTTATAATTAAACCCATAGGAATTATTATATTTATTATTCTTAAATAGTTTAAGAATAATAAATGATTATGACATATAATTTATATTTAATGAAATAATGTATTTTTTTAAATATTAAATTAATATCTCATCATATTTATCTTCTAGGGTTTCCTTTAGAGTTTCCTATATGTCTATATATATAGATCTATAGACAACCTTTTAGGTTAGACTCTTTGACGTCACATTAGACGGCAAAGAAATTCTGCAAACCTAAAAGAGAGAAAAAAAGAAAAATAATTCTGACACGAATTGGATTCGTGTTCTTGAGTGCTAGCACACAATCGTTCGCGTGTGGATACCATAGAGGACGCTTGCGACACTGCAGCGTCTGTAGATCCGCATCAAGAGTTATACAAAATTCGAAAAAGGAGGTTAGTTTTTCGAATTACATGTCTTTTATGTTATAGATTTGTTAAATGCATGGAGCAGCAAATTGGGAATTTAAGGCGCAAAATAAAAATAAAACGTTTTCGCTGCACATTTTTTATCATTAAATTCCCAACACCTCTGTGTGTTGCTAAATTTTTTAGTCCTTTACTCCTTCTTAACATTGAATATTGCTACGTACTCGTTATAGATAAATTCAAATATCTAGTTTTAGCTTTTATTTTTTTGACTATCTTGTACGAGAGGGTTACTCGTTCATACGTATTTCCTGTGTTTGATCTTAAATTTGTGATTCCTCTACTTTCACCTATACAGTATCATGTATTCGTATACCACCAAAAAAAAAAATTCAATGGTTTCTTTTTCCTTTGGTGGTTCATCCAAAAAATCTGCAAAGAAAGACAAATTGAAGGGAAGCTCTCGAGCGTCAACAAGAGCCTACATTAATATAGATGATGATGCTGATTGCTATGATTTTAATGACTCCCAGGTGTCCGACCTTGAATCCAGAACTGATCAATTCCCTTCGGTTCCACCAAGTTTCAAGACGTTTAATCCTGCGCACCATCAACAAGGGGACGATGATGACAACTCCCAAGATCTAGAAGTGGAACCACTACCCTAACATGAAGTGAGGATTATGGTGGCTCGACTGAAGAAATACACCCTTCAGTCTAAGCAAACCCATCTACTAAGCGACCTCAACCATAAATCTAATATGTTTACTAAACATTTTAGGAAGGTCAAAGGGCTAGACGGGAAGATTAGGATGCATTGTAATTATTGCAATGCAAACTATGCCTTTCAAAGGGAGATGGATATAGCAATCTTTCCAAACATCTCAAGTCAAAACATCCCAGCGAGTATGGTATGGACCGATCACAATAGCAAATATTACATTTGGTTCGAAGAAAAAGCAAGGTTGTGCAATTCAAAGAGAAACCGTATCGTGATGCTTTGGTGCAAATGATAAGTGGGTTATATTTAGGCTTTAATGCTAGTGAAAATGCAGATCTTATCTATTGCCATCAAGTAACTCTACAGCTGCAAGCTCCTAAATGGAGTGCTTCACAATGAAACGTCATTATTTAAAAATCCAGAGGGTTGAGGCGCATCTACAAGCAATTTTCTCTGATCTCGATACATATGTCTCTATCTGTTCCAATATTTGGATTGAAAGATGGGGTAAAATTCATACATAGGGATTACATCTTATTGGATTGATCAATACTGGGTAATGCATAAGAGATCGCTTGCATTATGCAAAATGGATAGAGCCCATACGACCCAAGACATATACGCAACAATATGGACAATCCTCAATGAATACAGTTTGACCTAGAAAATATTTTCTATAGGTTTCGACAATGTTGCAACCAATACAACCAATATTTATGACCTAGAATCGTTATGCCAACCAACACTTGGGGGAACCTTCTTTCATATAAGATGTGCATGTCATATCTTAAATTTATGTGGAATGATGGTCTGGAGTCTCTAAAAATCCGTACGTTCCGATAAAAGTTTGGTAGACTACATTATAGACTATCCATTGATCAATAGAGAAAGGCAAAAATGGTGTGGTGTGCATGCTCAAAAACGAAAAAAAATTCCAAAAAAGTCTAACACCGATGGAATTCAACGTACGAGCTTTTAGCTAGCACGATACCATACAAGAAACTGCTTTGTGGCTTCGCCATTGCCCATATACCAAACATTCCACTGCATCACAATGAATGGAATGTTTGTACTAACTTGTTGGAACTGTTGAAGGTGTTTATGACTGCACAAATATTTTCTCTCTTGTCTACAACCCCAATGTACATCTCTTTTTTATTAGAGGCTGTAACATCATCTACGCTCCAACACATAAGACCTGATCCAATTTTGTAAGCGTGTGTGTAATGATATGGCTCGCAAGTGGTTGAAGTATTATAGGGAAATTCCTATGATATACAATGTGGCATGGTTGTTAGACCCACGCAACAAAGTGGAGGGACTTCGGGAAGTCCTGGATTACCTTATGAACACGTCGATAAGTTCGCAGACACACAAGACAGTTATGCAATTTCTGCTAAAATGTCGTCAAAGAAACAACTACTGTGTTTTTGAACTTATATTCCTAATTTAGTACCACATAATAGACAGATACCCACTAGTTTAACAACTACTGTTAATGCTCCAACATCAACCAGCGTAGAGAAGCTCGAGTGATGCTTTAGCACCGTGGGTTCAAAAAGCACCCCGACATTAGCAGAAGTGGATTAGATTCAGAGATGACAAGTACTTGAACACAACATTCGAGTTTGGTGACATGGTGGATGTATACAACTTTGACATCCTAAACTGGTGAAAATTTTACAGGGACGTTTCCAATATTATCTCGAATCACTCGACAAATACTGATTGCACATGCTTCAGCCGTACAGTTTGAGCAAACTTTTAGCATTGCAGGGCAGCGGTTGGATGAGCATATGTCCCGATATGGACCGGCAACAGTTGATGCACTAGCTTGCAACCATGATTGGACTCGTACGGAACGACGACGACAACAAGACTTGAATGACTACTCAAGCAAGGAGGACGAATATTTTAGTGACTTCAACTCCTCCACGAGGAGTACAATTGCCACCTCACCGGGGACTAATCCAGCCCAATGAGCATTGAGTTTGCATTTAATTGTTTGCTATTATCCTAGCATGGGTGTTAATGTTGTAGTCCGTGTTATTAAACCATGTCATTATGGTTAGTTATTTGTTGTTGCACTAGTTTATGTGTTCATTCTGTAACGTAGGTAAGATGTAATGCCCTGCCACTGAATGTACTCATCAACGTTTAGATGTATGTTAATTTACTAGTATGTTTTGTTAATAATGTTGTTTATGTGCTAACTATTAATTTTTTATAATTTAAATATATATATTTGCTAACCATTAATTTTAATTAAAATAATTGTCAATAATATTTACATAATTGTGAAATAATTGGAACTTCTAAATAAAAAAGTTTTTGTAAATTTGTATATTGTAAACAAAAATTGTGCTAACCATTATTTTCTATTGAAATAATTGTGAATATAGATTTACAATAATTGTGAAATAATTGAAACTTCCAAATAAAAAATTATTTGTAAATTGTAAAAAAAAAAATGTGCTAAACATTATTTCTTATTGAAATAATTGTGAATATATATTTACAATAATTTTTAAAAAATAGGAACTTCTAAATAAAAAATTGTTTGTAATTATGTAAATGGAAAAAAAGAAAATTTGCGATTCCGGTTATCGTGGAACTGGAACACTAGAACCAGCGGTTTTGTTGAGCCATTAACTGCCCCCCCTGGTGGTTCCTATTCCATGAAATGTGGAACGGTGACCAGGCGGATCTAGTTCAGGTCTAGAACCAACTTGAACCGTGTCGACCTCTAATCTCTCCTTCTTTTAATAGGATTTAACTCTCAACAGCCACTGCTTGCAAAATAACGGATCGTGGATATCGCATGTTTGCTGTCCAACGGTTCACCTCCTTCTTCTATAAAGACTAGAAAAATAGATGAAGAAGGGATCTTTAATCTGTTAATCTTTCGTGCCCTCTATGATGTTATTGTTACTGTACTTGCACTCTCTTAATATCATCCATATTATGTTTAGTTGATTGGAATGAAATTGATATTATGCTTTTATTATCATGAAATGACTATTCACTCTTTTAGTTTGTAAAATGTTTTCTACAATGAGAAATGTCTATTTTATCTCATATGGGCTAGGTGGTGAATCTTTATTACTTCTTTTTATCAGAGGAATTACTATTTCTTGTGAAAAATATCATTTTTTTCAAAAATGCTTCAAATGATAATGTAAAGAAAATGTTATTTCTTTCCAATATTATTCACTTTAGTGAACCAAATATAAGGCTATTATTGGAGTGTTAAAGTATATCTTCACGGGGACCCTCCTGATGCTATTTTTAACTCACATGTACTCATTTTACAAATCTTAAATATGCAAGGCCTATCTAAATCACATAACAAAATTGCTAATAATCTCACTGTTGGTTGTTGAGGAGTTTTTTCTAGTTTTTTCCTTTAGTTATAACAATTTCTAGAATTAATGTAATAAATAAGGGCTAGTATCACCTACTACACCTTTATCCTTTATGTGTGTGTCTTTTTTTTCCTTTTTTTTTTTCTGCCTATAGATTAGGGTTCTCCCGTACTCAAATATATGTGATGAAATAGAGCTTTTTCTTATTATCTCTCAAACTATTATATATTTTATCATGGTATCAGAGTGGATCGATCATTAAGAATTTAACATGATTGACAAAACACCAGATTCAAACTAAGATTTGAAACATCCGTCCTAAAAGAATTTGCTAGCAATTCTTCCAATTCTATTCCACTCAATTTGACCGTCAAGTGACATTATAGATAACTTCACCCAAATCAAATGGTACCAATTTCAACGACTGCTTTCAGTTCGTAAAGCTGGTGATGAAATGATGTAGAAAAATTAGATATCTTACTAGTGCTACTGCTGCACCAAATCTTAGTTCCAATTAATATCATACATGGGAAGTAGAAAATTCCCTTATTATAGCATGTCTTATCAATTCCATGGAATAAAGAATATGTAGAACATACGTATTTTGTGAAACAATCAATGAGATTTGGGAAAGTGTTCAAGAAACATATTTAGATTTGGAGAACACTTCCTAATGTTTTGAAATACGTTCAAAAATTAAAACGACAACTCAAGGTAATATGAATGTTATAGAATATTTCAATACCTTAATGGAGTTGTGGCAAGAGATGGATCTATTCTATGACATAGATTGGAAATGCATAGAAGATAATAGTAAGTATCGGAAGATGCTAGAGAAAGATTGAATCTTTGATTTTCTTTAAGGATTAAATGTAGACCTTGATGAAGTACGAGATCAAGTACTTAGAAAACAGTCGCTTCCTATCCTAAGAGAAGCATTTGCTGAAGTTTGATGAGATGAAAGTAGGATACGTGTTATGCTGTCCACACATATGGCAAATTTAATAGCTCCTAACTTTGCTTTGACTGTAGAAATGAATCATGGAGTCTCAATTAGAGGAAAGCAATGGTGTGATCATTGTAGAAAACCAAATCATACCATTTTCTACATGGTGATGCAATGTCTTGGTGCCATATGTGGTGCTGGTGTTGTCAGGGGGTTCATGAAAAAAAGTCAATACAATACTTTGGGTGGTGATCCAATGTTGTCAACAGTCACTACACCAAGGGGCATGGCTTAGGTGCAGAGATCATGGGTACTTTTGTTCTTGTCTACACTGTCTTCTCTACCGCTAAAGTTAAGCAAAGTGCTAGAGACTCCCATGTCCCTGTGAGCCTGTGCAACCTTTTATTATTTCCTTGCTCCTTAATAAAATTTATATGGTCATCATGAAGATGATTATTCGAAACATGTTTGGTGTTGGAATATGCTATTCTCATTTCTCTAATAAGTCAAACTTGTTATTAGATTTTGGCTCATTGCCTCTTGGGTTCATGATGTTCTTGGTTCACTTGGGCACAATCCCAATCATTGGAACTAGTATTAACCTAGCTAGAAGTCTTAGTGCAGCAATCATCTGCAATAAGGGCCATGCCTGGGGTGATCATGTGAGTGTCCGAAACTTATTATCTAGATAAAAGTAAAAGGTATCCTAGAAGTATGATGCGTCATGTATCAAACTAAAGTCATGGACATGGTATTCGATGGTCTAAGGCTTCCAGAAAGATGCATGAACATCACACTTGTAGAATACTCTGTGACATGGACAGTTGTACTGGACTGAAGGTTGTTTAGATTAAGAAAAACTTAATACATATAAGATACAAGCAAGAATTGCACTTTATGGAATTTATATTAAGTCCAAACTATTACATCATAAATTTTGCTTAAACCATAATTCTTAAAACTTCTTTACAAATAGCTTCAAATCTTTCTCTCCATCCCAAAATTGTTCTTCATATATTTTTGAAACATGAAATCAAACATTTTAGAGGAGTGTGAGCTCAACTAGCTCAGTAAGTAACTAGATTTTAAAACATTTCAAGCAATACAAACAAGTTTGATTATCAAACATATGCAACTACACTCATTCATATGGAAATACACAATTTGGATGATCGAAATCTAAACCAACGGAGATTTACTCTCTCTCTTGGGAGTTGAAGGATTGACACAAGTTATTCACGTCCAGTAGAACTATGAACTAAGTAAGGGGTTACTTTATCATTTCAGAGCATCTAACTCATAACTGTCTCAGCACAAAACCATTTCATATAATAAACATAACATCTAACTACCCCTTAGATATAACTAAGGAGGGAGGATTTTAATTTGAAATATATTTTATTGAAAAATGACCTCTATCTCTCCTCAAACATCGCTAAAGAGGGAGGATTTTCTTTTAAACTCTTTTTATCAAACATAGCCTCTACTTTACCTTAGAATACCAAGTGAGGACTTCACTTCGAATTCATTTTGTGCATGGATCAAAACATTTTTATTGCCAATATACCTTAGTTCATTAGCTACACGAACAAATAATCATCGTACAAAGAAAAAGAAGAACTTACTTATTTGAAGAAAAACTCAAGCATCAAAACTCCACCACCATAACTTCTTATTGGTCTTTGCAGCTACTCCAAACATGATCTATACCTTCTATCTTGTTTTTATCTTTCATTTTTCCTTTATTCTACTCTAACACTTGAGATTTTGAAGACAAAATTTTAAGAAAAGAAACAAAATGAAGAGAAGAAAAAGGAGAGAAGCTGGAACCGGTGGAAGATAAGGAAAGGGAAAAGGAAGAAAAGAAATAAAGCCCCAAAAGTCAAAGAAAAGAAAAATATATAGGATAAGGTTAAGGATAATTATGGGTAAAAAATTTTTGTTTAATCCTTTTAAATGCTTTTCTTAAGCATAAAAAATAATTAGAACATGATTTTAGAATCTATAACATAAAAATCAATGCTTGAAATGAAAATATAATTTAGGAATTTAACTTTATAAAAACTAGATGTTTAGTTTGAGTTTGATATTAATATTGATATTTTTAAACAAGCAAATGAATTAAAAAATTTTCGGGATTTAGGAAATAGAATTTAGACTGAAGCTTAAAGATTTGGAACTTTGCGAAACACTGAAGTCATATTATTAGATTTTTAGAGAAATAAAATTGAGGTAAATGAAGTCTAAATAAATAGTTGAAAAAGATTAATAATTTGATTCGTTGGAAAATGTTATTGTGATGATTATATAATTTAAAAGAATATTTGAAGTCTTAATTTTCAATTTAAATCTATTTACTAATTTATATCAATTTATCTAATCATATTATATAATTCACTTTAATTAATATGAGGTTATCTAAATCAAATCAGTTATTTAGTTTGGATTTAGAAAATTAAAACATAAACCTACTACTTTTAAACAGGAAAATGATTTCCAAAATTTATAGGTATTAGGAAAATAAGTTTGTGTCTCAAATAGCTAAATGGAGTATTCTATAAAACATTAGGAAATTGAGCTTTAGGAATTGGGTTTTAATTAGAAATTGGAAAGAAATCATTCATGTTGGAAATTTATTAAGATGACTCAGAAATTTGTTTTGTTGAAAAAGATAATTAAAGAATATGAACAAATTGAAAAAAAGGAATAATATTTCAATTTGAAGATAATTTGATTCATACAATAGGTAAAGAAACAATTAGATGAATGGAAGAGAATATTAGAAATCTCAAGTTCAAGAAATTCATTTAGTAATTTATTTATATTTATCTACCTAATTATATTCTATAGCTTAATTTAATTTAAGTTATCTAAGTTCTATTTTGAAATTAAACTCAAAATCAATAAAATAAATAATAAATTATTCACATATTACACTAATCAATCAAAACAAATTAATTCTAGCTAGGCAAAAAATTTGGGGTATTACACATTCTTAATCGAAAATCGGCATCAAAAGGGTTAAGGTTTGATATGGATCAAATTGAAAGGAATCAAACCAGAAATGAAAAATCCAAATTTGACCCAAGTTTAAAGATAAAACTTCAATTTAGTCTTAACAACTCTAAAACCAATCCAAGCTTCGCAATGACAACAACAATGTAGTCTTAAGATCTAGGCTAATAGAGTACATTTTGAGGTATGGGAGGTTTAAGTGGAGCACCCAAGGAGCTTAACAAGAACACCCTCTTAGGGCATCCCTTAGCAGCATTTAAAGTGCCTCTATCCACCTTCGTCAAGAGTTGCACTGAAATAGATCAAATTTGGACTAAGTTCTCAATAGCTTCATCAATTTTTGAACTATAGTTGTAGTGTCCAATAAAAGATACCTTGAGCACCCTTATAACCCCATTGAGTGTTAAAAGATTTGCCCAAATGCCTATTGAAAAACCCCAAATTTCCATTTAAGTTAATTAGATATTATTAGATGATTAGTATGAACCTTAATTTAAATTTAGTTTAGAGATTGATTATAAATGATGTAGCAAGTGGAATTTTGCATACTGTAAGATATAATAGGATAATTTAGCATAACTGAATTTGTATATGAATTTAATTGAAAATAGAGACTTCAATACCGTAAATACCCAATTTGAGCTATTAAACCACTGCAATACCTATTTTAACATAATTGAATTATTAGATGCTTTCCAACCATCAACTTGAATTCAATTGATCAAGTTTAATTGCCTGAATCCTTAAATATTCAATTTAGCTATTTTAGTATAAGTTTTAACTCCTTAAATCCTAGAAATTTAAAACTAAATATTGTTTTAAAATACCAATTCCCGAGCCCCTAAATCCTAAATTCAAGTAAGA
This sequence comes from Combretum micranthum, assembly GCA_024138025.1. Classification (NCBI taxonomy): domain Eukaryota; kingdom Viridiplantae; phylum Streptophyta; class Magnoliopsida; order Myrtales; family Combretaceae; genus Combretum; species Combretum micranthum. The sequence continues at coordinate 78,738 of JAMXBD010000426.1, read as the reverse complement.
TATTAAGTTTCCTTCAAGTAAGATATTAAGTTTCCTTTAGGGATTTCCTACGATCAATTTCTAATGTAAATGGCAAACTTTATTTTCAAAGTCTTTAAGTCCAATTTCAAATACTCAAAGCCATAACCTAAAGCTTATTCCAACTCATTTAATTCAAGATCAATTAACCAAAGTCTAAGCCCATAATCAAGAAGCCCATTAATATGAAATTAAGCCCATAAGCCCACCAATTCAAGCCCATAAGGCCATGCATTATCATACTCTATCACACACCATGTAATGCCCTAAATTCTAGAGAACTTCAACATGTGTAAAGACCAAAATGACACTAACCAATTCTAGAGAATTCTGCATTTATGAAAGGACCAAAATGTCCCTCAACTATTCAAATAAAAGGACTAAAATGCCCTTAACCATAATGGAAATTACAAGACACAAAATACTATAAAAAGGAGCCTTGGAAAACCCTAACTCTCTTCCCATTTTTAGTAACCCCAAATCTCTAAATTCTCTCAATAAACTCTCTCTAAAATACATAAAAAATTCTATAAAAATTCTACAATAATCCCTCTTCAAGATAAGTTTTCAATAGGTAAGAAAATCCATCATATTTCCATCATCTAGATACTCAATTTCCTCTGAAAAATCTAATCTCTATTTTAATTAATTTCTAGGTGATTTTGAAGACTAAAAAAAATGTTGGAGCTAGGAAAAATTAGCTTGAAGAAGCTTCATCAATACAAGGAGGAATAGTAGTAGAGATTCCTCAGGTTATTTGCTAATTCAAGTAAGTCGTTGTAATTACTATGTTTAAATTATGTTAATGCCATATATATTTATGAAAATCACTAAATATTAACTTAAAATTAAGTATTAATTAATATATGTATACGTATGCATGAAAACCAAAATGAACACATGTATATATGTGTGTGTGCTATAATAGTTGTTGATTTAGTGAAATTATTGTATAAGTATATATATATATATATATATATAGGGAGTGCTAAAATATGTGTATATATGTATGATTATGTTAGATTGATATGTTTTATTAAAATGAAATTATCAAACGAAAATCTTAAAGTATGTGCATGTATATATGTCTTGATATATGTTGGAAATTGGATAAATTGTGTTAGTGATGTTGATTTGAGCTATGATTTGTGATTTAATTTGTAAAATATAAACTATTTATATACTAGATAAAATAACATAGAATAAACATTTTTTGATAATTTAGATATACGGGAAAAATAAATTTATATGCACATATATGCAATTTGGACAACTTGAGTTATTGAATTTAAATAAAATATTAAATGAATTTATTTTTCCATGAAATTTATCAATATGATAGTTTAAAAATGTCTACATATAAACTAGAAATTTTTGTGATTTTTGAAATTCATTTACTATTTTTAAAAATTAAATTACAAAATAGCAAAACAATGTTTCGACTAGCAGTAGTAGCGTGAATGTATAGGGTTGCATTGGTGATTTTTTTCTTCTCCTTTTTGGGTAAAATTGTAACAATTTAAAAACTTAAGAAGTCTACTTTAACATGTTATAAAGAACTGGCTAAGAACTTGCCAGCTTGAGGGTCAATTTTGATCGAACCAATCGATTATCGTTGCTTATGCTCTATTTTGGACAGTTTTGTGTTAATTAAAATTAAAACCATAATTAACTAATTAGTTGCCAATTGAAATTATGAACATGTAAAACAATGTGCTACGAAGTTTACATAAAAATTTGAGCTTAAGAACCCATGTTTAAGGTAGTGAACTAATTGATTAAAGTGAGAGTGCATATTAGATTTCCATAGGAAATGAAATATTGGATTTAAAGGTAAATTGAATCTAATAAAAAATATATGAAATAAATGTACATAAATTGTTTTCATATTAAATATGAATTTTAAGATGAATAATTAATTATTTTGATTTTAGGAATTTATTTAATAAAATATGTATAAATATGACATTATAAGATAATTTAAACATAATAGAAAGCTTGTTTAGATTCCTTAACACATTTAGAGATAAAATGGATTATGGATGATGTAAATAGAATAACTATATCTTAAATGAATTGTTTTACTTAATAAAAATTTATTGTATTGATTATGGAATATATTAATAAAAATATCACTCAAAAGACCTAACTACTATAGAATGAGTTTAGTAGACTAAGTTGCATATGAAATGAACTTTAATATATAAAAATGATTTAAAACTAAATTTACTTAAGAGTTTGAAATTTATTATGAATCAATATTTCATGGAATCTCAATTAGAATAATAAATATATATATATATATATATATAACTTCAAATTAATGAATGGTTGAATTGACGACCTAAACCTTATTTGAGATAATTTCCTCATATAGATTATTATTCTCAAGATTGCTTACCATCTGCTTTGAGATAGGATTCTCACTTGAGCTCAAGTACACAGTGACTTGTATGTTACTTGCTAAGATAGACATCCTAAATAAATTAATACTTAAAAGATGGCCTTAATAATTGCTTGTTGCTTATGTGTGGTTGTTCTTGAGACCCAATCTGAGGGGCGGCAACCTTGCTAGGTAGTATCAGTATAGTAGCTAGGCGCTTAGGCCATCATGGGTAACTCGACAGGTGGCTGATAGGGGAAATGGTAGCGAGATAACATCTATCTAGATTCGAGAGAAGCAGTATAGTATAGTTCACGACTATAGATGCTGATTAAGCTACATTATATTATGGATTCTGAAAGATAGAGATGTGTAACGGCTGTGATCCTTAGATAAGTTTATTATTGGTAAATGTAGGAGATATAGGCATCCGAGCTGGCTATGTCAACCCTTTGAGTAGTTGCTACTACTCATGACCACCGGGTTTTTAGTGTGTTGTCGGAGTGTGAGTGCTCCACCATTGTTTTACTATATTTTAATTTAAAGATATAAAATGTTGATTGTTGCATTGCATCTAGAACAAGTGCTTGTGCTCATCCCATGTGCGTTTGTGTTATCGTTGTACTAGTCTTCGACTCATTCCTCTCTTTTTTAGGTGTTGACGATTATGATAATGATACCTATGATTACATGGGGTATGGCATAGATTTTGAGGAGTTTCTCGATGAGTAGAGCAAGTAGGATCGCTAGATTATTATCATTATTCCATACTATAAATTTTACTATCAGACTTATACTTTAATGAGGACTTATCTGTGAGCTCATGAGTTGTATTATAAGATACTTGAAACTTTTTATTTTGGAATACCCGACGGTATGGAACTTATATATATATATTGGTCTACTCTTTGGAGTTTCTTATTTAGAAAATGTTTGAGAAATTAATTTTCCGCTGCAAATCCAATTATTTTCTAGAATATAATTTAACGATTTCATAATATAAAATTTGATTACGATAAATTGTAGATCAAATTAACCATAACATATAATGCGTAAGTGTTATGTGTGGCGGCTGGTCACGTCTTAATCCAAATCGGGTGTGACAACTAAAAAGCACTTGTGTTGAATCGAATTTTGACTAGAATTGCAAAAAAGTGAGCACATAAAAGCTGTAGGTCAAGACCAAGCGGATCTACAAGTTTTGAATTGAGTAGCAGCCGAACAGAGAAAACTGGGCTGAGACATGGCCAACCAAATCGCCAACAATCGCATAGCCCCCTTATTCATCCTTCATAGTCTGCATGCAAGGTAGGTCTTTTCTCTCTTCTTTCTTTCTTTAGTTTTGTATTATTATTATTATTATTATTATTATTATTAGAAAAAAATAAAATTAAAATGAGGATAATTTCTTTTTGCTTTATTATGAAATAGTAGTAATTTTTTTCTTTGGTACATGCATATGATATTAGTGTCAAAGCAATCATGTGTTAATTTATGCTTAATTTGAACATTTTGACATTTAATCACATTAATTTGGCGCTTAATTTGTTTATTTTTTTTCCATTTCAGGTCTTTAAAGTGTATTAAAAATCAAAAGAAAGAATTTAAATGAGTTCCTTGCATTATGGAAGAAGATTTTTCCAAGTTTTATGAGATCGTAGGTTAACACGGCAAAATACGACCATGTTACCAGAGCGTGTTGGCCTCGGCTTTTATTTTCCCACGAAGAACGTGACACTCTTTTGAAAAGCATGTTGTGTTTCAAGCATGTTCACCTCGGATTTTACTTATGCTTTTATTCGAATTCTAACATGAGGGAAGCATGGCCATGCTCATGTGGTGTCGAAATCAGAACGTTTAACATGAGTGAGATGTGTCAATGTTGGAGTTGTGTTAAACCAAAGAAAATTTAAAAGATTTCTTTGCCAAGAGCAACATGGGGAACCAATAGGGATATGTGTTAGACTCTTCTTGGTCTAAAAAAATTAATTTAATAAAAAAATTACTAAATAAAATTATAAAATATTAAAAATTATATTTTTAAAAAGAGAAAATTGGATAAAATGTAAAATTAATTTTTTATGACCAATAAAATATAGGCATGCGTTATTATAAAATTATTAAATAATATTAACACTTTTACATAAAATCCGGGTCACCTATTTGTCAAAAGAAGAAAAAAAACACAAATAATGCGTTTGCAAATTGTGCTTTGAATTTCAAATCTATGGAGGTGTAATTTTTTGTCCTTAGATTTGATAAAAACTAATGCCATTATGTGATTAGGATTGTTTGCTTTGAATAAAATATTATTTTCTTTAATTCATTTATGAGTTCTTTACTCCATATTGTTGGTATATTGATTCTTGACTTGATTTCATGCTTGTTAATTGAGAAATCAATTGTATGAATATATCTACATAATTGGAGAGAGTTCCACATATTCTTAGATGCAGGACAACACAAATCTCCTATATTAAGATTAAATCTAATAGAAAAATTTATAAAACTTAACGCAATCTTAGAGGTTTTAATTAGAAAGAGATGTTAGTCAATCAACACAGAATTCGAAACTAACATCCTTAAGATATTGCAATTGTTCAAGATAATTAATAAGGTCAATGTCTGGTTTAGTATTTAAACTTTATTGATTTGTATAATTACTATCTAAAGTTTAAAAGTGTTAATTTATCATTTACAAAACTTCTTGATTTCATTTGTAGTACTATATGATATAATTAATTTCAAAATTGGATAAAATTTAGGTAGCTAATTGTAAAATTGAACAAAGTTTGGGCAATTGTAAAAATGGGCAAGATATTACCAAATTGATATTTTTAAACTTTAAGTAGTTAATTGAAAAATTAAGTAAAGTTCATGTATCGGATGTGACAATTACTCTAATTTATAATTCCATTGATCTATGTTATTGCAAGGGTTTGACAAAAAAACTGACTAAATTGCGAACCGGATTGAACTAAAAATTCAATTTTTTTCTCAATTCTATTTGGTTTGTGATTTGGTTCGAAGGTGGAGGTTTAGTTCGCAACCTTGAACTGAAGCGCACTGTCTTATTCCAAAAAAATCTTGCATCTCAAATTTAATGTGGCTGCCTTGACAAATTTATTAAGTATGGTTTCCTAAATGTCAAATTTATTAGGTGTGCCTTGGCAAAAAAAAAAATAATAACAAAAATCCTGAATTTTCCTCTATAATGTCAAGATTGTACTCAAATTTGTTAGATGTGGCTTCTTGTAATTAGTAGCACTGGGACAAGAAGACATGAAACAGAGGCATAGAGTGAGGAAAGATGATGGGATAGCAGCGACTGTTCGAACCGATCCTAAACTATCAGTTCACGGTAGGCATTTACAAGACTCGGAATCAGTCTCGATTAACAATGGCCGTGATGGCCGGCTCGAACCGGTGGATCAAGGGCTAGTTCATGGTCCTTTAACCCATGATATATATATGTTTTCATTTTTTGGTTCTTCCCTACCATTCATGCATCTTCAACTATCCTTTTTGTTTGAAACAACAAAACACCACCCTCCAACGTCTAGAGGACACACAGAAAAAAGGAAGAGATAGAGATATAGAATAGAAAGAGTAAGAGCACAATCAAGTGGCATTAATAGAGATTCCATGGTGGGAAGGCTAGTAGTGGTAATCCTTGTTGTAGTTTTATAAACTTTGGATTTGGTGACACCATCTAGTCTAAGCACCTTCTTGTCTGAAACAGCCTTAGAAGATGGAGGTATCAAAACAACACAAAAAGTGTATCATCCATCTAATATCATTCAATTAAAGAAGTAGAGAATTGGTTTTCCTGTAAAGAGGTAAAAAGGAGAAAGAGTAGATTGCTAGAAAAAGATTTAGAAACTGATTTTTCTTAGTAAAATTAATTCGTTCACAAGCCATAGGAAAAAGTGAATCAGAGTTGGAAAATGATGTTCTTATGTAGCCCCACTTCACACTAATTTCAGCAATATTTTATTTTATTTTTTATGGGGTGAAATGAGAATGAAAAGCTGTTTTCAAGTTTCCAAATGAACTTTGCCTTCATCATTTCTTTGGTCGGCATCAGCACAACTCACACGTTTTAGACATACATGCACGTACGCCACTTTCAAACACACACGCTGACACATTTGAATTTGACATGCGGTCACACACACCATTCAATGCACACACTTTTCACCAAAAACACTATTCACTCTTTTTTTTGGCCAAAATTCACTCATCCTTTTGCATTTCGACTACTTTCGTTTTCTTTTTACATGGCATTTGCTTTCATAGTGAAAGCTCCATTTCCTTCCAGCATTGCCCGTTTGTTTTTTTTTTTTTTAAGTTGAACCGTATAAACCTGACGGGTTAGTAATGTTGACTCGCTTGTAATCCGTCAAACCGTTGGGTTGGATGATGGGTCATGACCCGTACAGCCAGTCGGAATCGACAGACATGACCCATCGGTGGCAGTGCAAACCGGATCGACTGTTTGACTCGACCCTTATTGATCTCTAGATGTGACCTTATAAACCAAATAAAATAAGTTGCTGAGGTAGTTAATTGTAAGACTCCTCTTATCTATCAGTTTTAGCTAGTTATTGCAAAATGTTTGCTGTTTGTTGACAGAAATATGAATCCAATTCACAATTTTATTACAATACCTTGAAAGGCAAAATAAGTAAAGTTGATTCATCTTAGAAGATTTAGATTATTTTGTTTGGAAAATAATCTGGGTAGTTATCTTTGTATTCGACTGAAATTATTCCTTTTAGTATTGCATTTGTATAACCTGATGGTTACTTGTGAATTGTGACATATAACAACAACTATAAAATTTGATTGCACTTTATAAGTATGGCCATGAAATAAAAGCATAATAAGTATCATATATGAAAATTATAATATTTAATTATTATAAAAAATCAAAATATAATGAGCAGTATGAAAAGAATAACAAACTTTTCGAACCTTGTACCAAACCTAATAGAACCATTTTTTTCTTAGGTTTGAAAAATTTAGAAAACCAACAGTATGGCTAGGTTTGATTTTATATAAAAAAAAAACAAACCGGTTAGGTTCAATTCGGGGCGAATCGGATCGAACCATGCTACACTTATCCTAGTTATTACGTAGTAAATCCTAGTGAGGATTCGAAATCAATGTGTTTCTCGAATTGGATTATTTTAATTGTGATCTTGATTTGTGTTTGTGATTAATTTAGTTGTTAATTAATTGGTTTCATTGTATCTTGTCAGTTGGATTGTGATCCTTGTGTGAACGAAACCTCTGCTTAATCGCTAAACTATTGAATTGATAAATGCACTTACCTTAAGCAATCTAGATGCGATTAAGAACATATATTTTAAAAGTTTATGAAACATGATCATCAATATCTATGTGCATAATAATAATAATAACTGAAGTAGTATTTATTTTGTTACTTTTCAAAATAAAAAAAAATATTAGTAGGAGTTTCTTTTCTTATTCGCTTATAGCAATATATATATATATATATTACTATTTATTAATCGAATAGTTTTCCTTTGCCTCTAAAAATATAAAATAAGATCAGGTAGTTAAATAAGTTTAATTATATCACATGATTCCTTCTATACACAAATTGAAAATGGAAGGAAGTTATCTGCAATTGACAAAGTAAAAAAATTACCTCCTATGTTCACCAATTTGATCCCACAAACTCAGCAATTACCTTCCATAATGTGGATGCTTACAAGAATATACTAAATAACTGTCCCACATCTGCACTAACAGTAACAAACTATCAAATGTATATTAAATAATAATTAACTCTAATATATTATTTTTTACATTTTTTAACAGCCATAATTAATGAAATTTTCATATATCTCAATATAAATAATTTTTTTTTAACAACACACCCATTGCTTGCGTTGGCTGCTGATATATTAATAGGAAAAGTATATCAGTTCTTCTCTTTCTTTTGGTTGATAGGTATGCATATATGTATAAGAAAGGGTAGTTCCTTGTTTATATAGTTGTTTTAATATATATATATATATATATAACAATATATATTTTTATACATTTGCAAATATAGTAGTGAAAGTAATGTAGTGACTTTCAATGTCAACCTTTCTAAGATGGCTAGTCTCTGTTTTTTTTTTTTTTTCTCTCTCCAATTCTTCCTTTAAAATAAATGATGGAAGAGTTAATAAAAATGAAATAAAAAATAGAAAATAATAGCAGACCCTGAATGAAAAAAAGCTAACATTAAGCAAACCTTTAGAGGGAAAGGTGTTTGCAGTCCCAACATGTTGTTCTTTTGTGTCTTCGCTAATAAATATCTAACACATATTTAATAAATTAAAAAAATATAAAGTCCCTAAAATAAGAAACACTTTTTGATACGTGCTAGATATTTATTTATGCAAACATAATGGTGACAGCAAACTCGGAATAGCGAATTTTTATAAGAGTATTTCTTGGGTTGAATGGGGTAGTTTACTTATTGAAATAATAAAAAAAAGCAAAGAAAAAAGACGTAAAATGAAAAAGAAAAAAATAAAGTGGAAAATCATTTCAAAACTTTGGATTTTGTTGCATAAAAAAATTATTTTTCTTTATATATATATATATATATAAACAAAACAAGGAACCATTTAAAAAATTATAAGAATGGTAGTTTTTTCTTTAAATGAATATGAAATAAAAGTTTCTTTTCTAAAGAATAAAATTAAAACTAAAAACCATAAAGCAAGATAAAATTCAAAAAGATTAAAAAAAATTATCAACAAACAAAAGTTTTCAGCAAAGGAATTATTGCGGTGTAATTGCTACTAATGGATATATTGGCACTTCTGAGACTACTAAAATCTAAAAAATATTGTTTTTCCCTTATAATTTTTTTATAAGAAACTTTCCCTAGGAAAATTGAAAGAAAAAGCTTTTGTAAATAGTAATAAAACTTATAGATATGACTTCCAATTAGGGAAGTTTATGTAGTAACTGTTTGAATTTTAATATGTTAACGTTCAAATTATAAAATTTAATTTTTCAATCTTTTGAAAATATATTATATGGATCAATGGTTAAGTTAGCACTAATCCAACCCTACCCAAGTAACAAAAAATAAAATTTAAAAAGATGGAAATATGTAGCATTAATAGACCCTAGGTTTGCACTTTTTATTTATTCTTTAATGTCACATTTGCTATGCGGAAGTAAACTGGAATGGAATTGCGAATTTGGGTTCTATTTTCATTTTATATTTGGTTGTATTTTTAAAAGTAAGAATCAAGAATCATGATTCTATTTTGAGGATGAATCAATTCCACTCTTGGAAAGTAGAATCATGATTTCATTCCTTCATCATAAATTATTACCATTAAATTGTCTTTTTATTTTCTTATTTATTATTCACATTAATTACTAGAGATATTTTTATAAATAACATGTCAATTTTCATTCCATGATATATCCAATAAAGTAATGGATTTGTCATTTCACCTTTCAATCCATTCCATTCTATTCTTCCTATTCAAATCCATTCTACTTCAAACGATTTTTGCAAACGAAATGCGACTCAAGGGTATTTAGATTGAGGGAAATAAAAGAATCTTCGCACGATAAAAATATCTACAGTGGACTAACAAAAGTATTATTGTGGCTATCTATTGGTGAGAAATTCATAATAAGAAGCAAAATCTGAAATACTCCTAATACACTAGGTAAAATACTCAAGGAGGGGGAAAGGGTGAATTGAGTATCTATGCAATTCTTTTCAAAAACAAAGATTAAGATCTATCTTGCAAACTCAATCAATCGAATTAACAATATATGGTGCAATAAATAAAGAGAATAAGATCAAGAGAAACAAGCCTAGGATTTTAACATGGAGTTCGACCCGCTTCCTAATCTCCATGATCACACCAATGTCTCCAAAGAGGTCTCCACACTCTTTATTGATCACAATATAATCAATGCTCAAATGAGTTACCCAACCAACGATACTTAAACAAACTCACTTGAGTCATACTCTTTTACAAGATTGCAAATAACACTCAAGAGTATTACTCACTTTTGTCACTCTCAATTTAAAGCAACTTTTATGAACTAAGGACAAATACAATGATATGAGAGAGTACAAGAATTTTGATATGGATTTCTAATCTCAACAACTAGTCTTCATCTTGCAGAAATCATGTATAAATAAGCTTCTCGTTTGACTTGCTCGTTATGCCTTGGACCAATAAATTTTGTCTGCAATTAATGCTGCAATGGCTACTGTTCTGGGCATTACCATCTAGACCATATATGAAGACTAGCAGGGAAAAACATAGATTGGATGGACACTAAGCATTACCATCCGATCGATAGTGACAACAATGGCACAACTTTGCTCTCGACACAAATTAAAATGAGTAGGATCCGGACACTAAGCCTGTAGCGTCCGAATGGTAAGGTCTACAATGACATTTTATTAGAATGTCATGCAATCACTTGTCAAATTAAATATAACATATACATACTTTGTATATTTCAAGGATTTGTCAAATTTAAACTTTATAATATTTGTCTCACCAAAACTATACTTTGATTTGATTCAATAATCTCCTATTTTTTATGAGGATAAATATCAAAAAGTATAACTTGGTTGATTTCTCTTCGTATCCTAGATGCTCCCCCTTAGTTAGGCATCTGTTCGAAAAACATATTTTTAGTTTAAAATAATTCGTATATTGTCTCCCCCTTTGGCCTCATCAAAAAGTCAATAGCATATAGATATAGATAGACAGCCAAGAAGAAGTCAAGCATAAAAATCACAAGAAATAAGCTAAGAACAAGTATAAGAAGCAATAGAAAAGCATGCATCAAAAAGTAGGCAGGCTAGCTAGTATAGAGCATATAGAGCCAATTGAAAGATCTAAAATACATATAGAACGACCATAGGCCAATATAGACAAAAAGAGAAAGAAACCTAGAGAAACTAGGCATCAGTAGGTGGTAGAGGGCGATGATGGATACTGTAGAAGTGTTAGAAAAAGCTGTCAAGATCAGATATCATCTTGTTTGAGTCTTAGCCATAGACTGCAAGCGACCACTAATAGCTACTTTGAAATCATCAAAGCGCTTGTTGATATCAACTTTAAAGAGGTCAAAAGAGTGAGCCAAATCAGCAAGAGAAGTAGAGGTACCACCTTAGGTGCCTAAGCCAGGAGAGCCACCAAGATCCATAGGGGCAAGTACATCCATATGGCCACCAACAAGCTCATCATTAGTAGAGGCATGAGCTCCAGCACTTGCATCATCCCCACCATCATCACTATCATCACCTCCATCATCATCATGCTTAGCATTAGAATCTAAAGGCAGGGTAATGCCATAAAGAGAAAGAGGCTCCTTTCACACATAAACACCCTCAGACACCTTTCGCTAATCTCGCTTAGTAAGATGATTCATGGTGTAAGGCTTAGAGGACACATGGCGAGATGGGAATTCAAAATGAATCCCTTTCCTTTAGAGTAGTAGAGTGATCAAACGACTATGTCTATGAAGAGCTCGATTAGGACCATTGGTGACTTTCTTGAAATTATGAACCATTACATCCCAAAAGTTGATCAACTCGCCATTAAGAAGCTGATACATAATCCACAGATCGGCAAAGGTAAGGGTACTATGGCAACCCACTCTAGGCACATAATTATGTGATAGATAGAGGTGAAGAACATAGTGATTACGAGGCATCCGTTTGGCCCTTAAAGCGTGATCACTCCACCATGCATCACCCTCAACATCAATAGCATAAAAAATACGGGCATAAAAGACATCTCCATGAAAATTAGTCATGAGATTAGCCCTGCCAATTGGCACATCAATCAGACTACAGATATCAGTAGAAGTAATCTCAATTTCTTGCCCATAAACATATGTCCATAATCTATCTCTAATGTCATCACAAGGACACATTTGAAATCCTAAATGCCTATGCTCATTTTTCTTATCAGTGAGATTACAGTAAAATAGCTCGACAGTATGCTCATTGATAGAAGTGGGAAAGAGCATAATTTCAAAGATTCGATTGAGCTAAACTCCAGGAATGTTGGTAAGATCAAAGAAATCAAGTACCTCATGATCAAATAGGCAACCGAGATCCATAGGTAGTCTCTCAAACAGGTTGAACCATTTCGAGTGCGCTCGAAATGGAAAGAAATGGGCATCATAGGAGGCATTGGAGCCGTCATTCCTAGTGCGTTTGGTATGTTCACCATGGGACTGTGATGCCATGATAGAAAAGGGTTAGGGTTAAGAGAGAGGGGGGAGATGGAAATGAGAGAGAGGGGGAGAAAGAGGAGGAAAGGAGATGGTGAAAAAAAGGAGGAAGGGGAGGAGTAGGTGGTGGGTAAGGGTGGAGAGGGGTCGGGCAGAGGTGGAGAGGGGTCGGACGGAAGAGAAAAGAGAGAAAAAAATGGAGTCAAAAGAAGAAGGAGAGAGAAAAAATCGAGATTTAAAGAATTTGCAATTTGACTTACCGGTTAGAAGCTATAGATATAACATCCGAACGACAAATCATTTGCAGCAAAAACAGGTGAGCATTGCAAAAAAGGGTTCGATAAGTCCCCAAAACTTACCGAAAAAGAAAACAAAAATATAGTCTCATACAGATCAATTCCACACAATACAACCATTGATAAGCATAGTCCATTGGAATGTTTTATGCAAGAGCCTATACCCCTACATAACTCCGTTATAACTTTGAGCCAGCTTTTAATTAATCATATGGTTTCGGAATATCCCCTATCGACTAACTACCTATCATTACCGCACACTTCATAGGGGGCGGAGAGAGGGGGGGAGGGGTGGTGGTCTAGGCACCTACAACTACCACATCATCCCGAAGTTGCGATCAGACTTACAACCTAGTCTAGGGGTGCTACTCCTAGAGCAAGCAGCTAAGCAGTAACCAACAATCAGTTTAGCCAAGTCTAAATTCTTAATCTGGTTATTAATACTATCCTAGCAAGCAACACATAATTACTGCATTCTTCATAACCTAAGTGATACGCGAGTCTCTCTTTAAATCTTAATATCCAAAATTGTTCATGAAATAAGTCTGGAGTTAGTTTAAGATTAACCTTTAATCCATTTATGTTGCGGTCACTCTAGTTTAACCTTATCTACTTAAGAATCATGTTTAAAAGGTCATTTAAGTCTAAGGAAAGATTTGAGTCAAGTTTCGCATGATTCGAATAAAATTTTACGACCAGTACACAGGGGGACGTATCATCCTGTGTTCTGGTACATGACTAAATAGGTAAGTCCTCTTTCGGACGTGTTCTTTCTTTGTTTAGGTGTCAGAGAGAAGCATGAGGGAAACACAATTGCATGTATCTCCCCGAATTCTTCTGGGTTTCAAGCATCTTTTTAGAAACAGAGAGAAATATGGGGCAAACATGGTTGCATGTATCCCCTTTTGTTCTTCTAGGTTTCAAGCATCTTTTGAACAGAGAAAAGCATAGGGGAAACGTGGCTACATGTGTCCCCTCATGTTCTTTTGGGTTTCAAGGCATTTTTTGAATAAAGAGAAGTACAAGGGAAACACGATTGCATGTATCCCCTTGTGTTTTCTAGGTTTCAATGCTTCCTTAAAGCAGAGAGAAGCATGGTAAGAACATGACCTCATGTTCATACTGTGCTTTTTTGGGGAAGCTTATTTCTTTGAGTTTTTGAAGACAAAGAGGAGTATGAGCAAAACATGTCCTCGTGTTCATGCCATGCTTTTTCTGGGTTTGTGATATTTCGTCCTTATACTTATTATCTTGTCAAAAACATGCTTGGGAACAGCTTTTGGTGACTTTAAAGGTATTAGATGGTCGTGTTCATGCCTTGTCTTATCTACTTCCATCTTCCATTTGTTAAAACACAATTAATCAAAGTTGAAATCCTAAAACACCTAGTTTTGACAACAATCACCAAATTTATCATGTTTTCTCTGGAATTTTCAAAGCATTTCATATGTAAACCTTCATTTAACTTCTTCTAACATCAATGACATCAACTTCCTGTTCGTTCTATGATCTTATACATAATTTTAAACATATAGCAACATTCATTTCTTCTCAAGGTTAATTTCTAGAAAATTTCAACTTGAAACATGCTCATTCTTTTGTTTAACACTTTTAGATTTGTCTTATCTCCTTATTATCACATCTTTGTAACACTAGAGTTGAGTTTAGGTTTTATCTTGTTGTTGTGGCTGTAAGCTAGTACTCCTAAGCTCAAAACACCTCTAAAATCAGCTTCCTTATTTCCTACCAACACCCTCATGTCAGAATTTATATCTAAATCACCATAAACTTTGCATTTCAAAGCTTGAAAATCGCAAACTTACCTTATCACGAATTTCACTAAGTTTGTTGCTCTTCCCTTTCTCTTAATTGGCTTCCATTGCCATCATTTCCTAACATGAAATACATAACCTTAGTTGATTAGTGCTAATACCAATTTAATCTTACTTAATTAAGATAAATTGGAGGCTTCTATCTTAGGGCTGTAGTAGTTTTCTTAAAGAAGAAAAGACAGAAAATAAAAGAATATTTATATGGAGCTAGGGTTTAAGGTTTGTAGGGCTCTTTTTAGAGTGCCATATAGCGAAATCTTAACCCTCCATCTCTATTAGGTTTTTATTTATCGGATTTTTATAACCTATAACCATCAATCGAACTAGCTTTAAGCTTTTGTTTTAATTAGCCCGCTAATTAATTTTATACATTCCCTTAGTTTAAATTCCTGATTATTTTCCAGCTATTATATTTGAAATTTTGAATTTTATAAGTGGTGTTTGAGTCATTTTAGGTAACTTGTTACCCCTAAGCGTACTTATATATAGGAAAAATCATAATAGAATACATCAATATTCGGGTTAGGTTTATATAAAGTGTCAAGTTACGAGTGGCTAAAAATAAACACTATAAAGAAATCCCTTATTTTCACCACTTTATATAACATTAGTCCATTCTTTTAATCATTTAAAACGCCAATTCTCTATTTAACCCACTTTGTATAATATTGATTCTTTTTTCTAACTATTAAAAATATTGAAGTGTTATTTAGACTTATCTTTAAACAATGATACCTTCTAATGTAATTTACCCTTTATATATATATACTATTTTTATGTATGATGTTGGATACTTTTTAACATTCATGAGTGGATGAATTAAATTTACCAAGATTATTTCAATATGCAACTTCACATAGGAACAACATCATATATACAGATCATTAAGATGCTAGATTGGCAACTGGCACCATTGATACTCCTAGTTTTCTAAGCATAACCAAGCATACACAATGCATCTTATATTTAACCAATTATTAATTAAATCAATCTAATTTTCTACCCTAAACAAGTACAAAAACATACATGGTATTTACGTAACACTGCAGATTTTGAACAAATTTTTGCAGCAATTCAACTACATAGAAAACTCTTCATTTAAACTCCTTTTCTAAACTTTTGTCATGATTCCAACAAAAGTTCAAGACAAAATTTATCACTAAATCTTTAAACAACAATAAATTACGAAATTATAACCTTACTTAAAAATCTTCAAAATTCTTTTCAAACTCGAACATTTCCTATTTGTTGATGTCCAAAATATTCCCATGAGTTATATACACATGCATACTCTTTAGAGAAAGAAAAACACCATTTAAATACTATGGCAACATCACAAGGCGTTGCACTTAAAAAGGATGCCAAACAATTCCTCTACTATCTATTGCCCAATTCTCCTCCTCAACAACCAATGGGTGTAACAAAGGATTATTTCTCTTAAAGATTAGATTCTCGTATATAAAAGATGCATGAAAAAGACAAGTAAAACCTTAAAACTTTACTTTACTTTGAGGATTTCCTTGAAATTCTAGTAGAAAAGGTCTGGACCGATTGAGAGGAAGAGGAAGGTAAAATTGTTGCTTGACAGAAATGGAAAGGAAGAAAAGAGAAAAAGAAACACAATTCTCATATTTTTGGAACTTAAGGAGAGGTGGAAATACCATTAGGCTTAGGAGATACTTACCATGGCACCTATGTGTCTTATATCACATTGCATCTAAATTTATTTAGTTTATTTCACATTGTCTATTCGAACTTTTACATATAAAAGTCTTCACTTTCATGGAATGATGTGGCTAACACTCGTGGTCAAAGATTATAAATTAAAGATAAGATGATAAATTTGATGACTAAAACTTTGATGATGTTGTCAATTTAGAACCAGTAGTAGGCTTTGTAATAATTGGGCTCGATTATGAAGCTATGAAGTAAGGTTTGTAAAATAGAACATGGTTAGAGGTGCATCAAGGATTATCCGTAGCATCCACTTTGATATTCAAGTTAGTGTTTACCCAAGATAATAGATGGATAATAATAAGGTATAAGAGTTACTAGTGCGATATGCTTGTCTTTAAAGTTTGTGGATGACAAATTTTGAATGAAAGGCTCAATACCTCCCTCAAGAGGGTTCTTTCCATTAATTTGAAATTCTATACAATCTATTTTAAGTAATAAAATATACCCTACCAAATACAAATATTCTACCTAGTAATTACAAATATTCTAATATACGTAATTGTATATATATACAACTAATACACATAATAATGGTAAAATCTCATAATTTAAATCATAAACTATATAATTAGCAACCATAATCTTTGCCTTGGATATTCCCCCTCAAATTGATGTTGGACAATCAAGAAACATCAATTTGTCAACAAAAAAATTGTGTCGATATTGAGAAAGAGCCTTAATCGGGCTCGGAATAGGCCCGCTTGAAAATAAAAAGTTAGCCTATTCAACAAGTCATGAATCAATAAGTGGCCTGGAACAGGCCCACTTGGTCGTAAGCGGGCTGATTTTGGGCCTTTCTTAATCGGGCTTGTGACTTGATGGGTTGGATCATTTCAGTCCGGTGCCAACATCTATATAATGTTATATATAAACAAAAAAAAAATTATGAAAATAAGAATTAAAGAAGTTATTTAGGAGTGTGAATTTGAAAAAGTTTTTCGTTTTTGTTGTTGAATATACAATTCTCATATTAAAACGAACCTGCAATACATAGGTTTATATACATATCAACTCCAACGGTACAATATTAGGACAATACATGTGCATAACCTATCCAGTACACAAAAAAAACGAAAGAACAAAAGAGATATCCATTAGCTGCTTTGTTGTCACCCGGCCACATCGCTTGTCAGTGCATCTCCTGGTCAGACTAGATATGGGGTTAAAAGGCTATTGTGCTTAGGTCCAATTTTTTTTTAAGTTTAAAAATTGATTTAATTAATATTTTTTTTTTATTTATCTTATCTTTTAAAAAAATATTTTTATAATTAAAAAAAATTGATTAATTCAACAAGCTGTGAACTGGTAGGAGGTTTGAAACAGACTTGCTTAATGATAGATTGGCCGATTTTGAACCTTTCTTAATTGGACCTGTTATTTGGTGGGTTTGACTGTTTTGGCCCAATGCTAATGTTATTATGAAAATTAAAATTAAAGAAGCTATGTAGGGGAATTCGGAAAAGTTTTCATTTGTGTTATTGAATTTAGAGTTTTCATATTAATACCAATGTGCAATACATAGGTTTATTTTATATCAATTCTAGCTGCACAATATTAGGAAAAGAACAAAAGACATATCCACTAGCTGCTTTGTAGTCACCTAGCCACATGCTTTTCGCATCCATACCCACTATCATAGATCAACCATATTATCTGCACATCCACTGATGGAGTTTCAAAAACAACTTCATTATCGTCCATGGCCATTCCAATGCTAGCCCATGCATCAGCAAGCTAGTTCATCTCCCTAAAGTGTTGGTCCATTCTGTATTGTTGTAGCTGGTAGATTCTTTCCCTGTGGGTACTTGACACATTGTGACACTTCAGCTTTATATTAGCATTAGGATGTAAGAGCTAGATTACCACTTTAAAATCAACATTAATTTCTACATGCAAAAGATTTCTCCACCAACGTAGTTCCAATCCATATGATAGAGCCCATAACATTAAGAAAATAAAATTTTTAAAACGATTTGTTTAACACCCATAATGTGAGTGCAATATTTACTAGTGTTTCTTCAAAATAGACTCCCTTGAACTATAGATTATTAATTTTGGTAAAGGAAAATTCATTATGAAATAAAATCATTAAGCAGATGACATTTGTTCTTGGAAAAAAAAATGACATGTGGAATGGATTTATTGGTTTGGCTTGAGCGCAACAAGTGTTTGGATTTTAAGGAAAATATTTAGAATGTTAAAATATTTACATTTCAACCATTAAGATAGACCTTCACTTTCGAAGCATATGTAAGCATACGCCATATGGACTAGGAAAGGAAAAACTAAAAAGTGGATGGGAAATTCGTGGAAGGCTGAAGGAAATTCAGATGCAGAAGCTCTATTGACTGGTAAGAATTCCGCCAAAGTGAAAGGTAATGAGTTATTGAAAGCTCTATTCTAGGATTATTAAAAAAAAAAAAAAAAGGTCCTTAAAGGTATGGTTTTAGTTGTAAAGTTTGGTTTAGGCGACCATTACAACCTCATATAGGTATTAAATTGCGATTTTAATTTCAAATATCTTATGAGCACCCCCAAACAAAAAGGGGGAAAAAAAGTCTTAAACAAAAAGGGATAATGTGTAAAATTTGAAAGTTAAGAGATATATCCACACAAAGGTCAAAGATTAAAAGGATTATTTATTACATTTTAAAATTCATAAGCATTTCATTATTTAGACCAAACAATTTATTTGCAATTGTTCTAAAATTCATGAGTTGTGATATGTTTTTTGGAGGGAAGAAGTGACAAATTCGAATAATTAATAAATTGCACTGTTTTAAAAAATTACTATAAATCATTGATGAAAGTACTATATATCACTACCAATCTATGATTAATTACCCAATCTAAAAATTTTAAAAAAAAAATTGAATAGCAAGTTTACTAATATCTTGCATGTTTATATATAGGGGAAAATATGAAGGCTTCAAAGGATCAAGATGAAGCACATGGGCAGAGGGGGAAACTTCATGCATAAATTGCTTTTTAAAGACTTTAAGTATGCTAAGTAATGTTAGGGATAGAAATACACCAAGTTTGAGGGCCATGAAGCCTCTTTTTATGCCGACAAAGAGCTTTCATAGTTTAATTATGAATAATCACATGTTACTTTCCAATAGAAAAGTGGAAAAAAAAAAAAAAGAAGAAGAAAGGTTAAAGGTGGTAGTATCTGTCTTTCATTTCAGTCTCACTAGTTTTTCTATATTATCTCTCATTTTTTATGAGGTCTAGTGGCATTTACATTAGGAGGGAAAGAAAATAAAATGTTAAAAAAATCTAAATAAAAAATTTCAAAAATCTGAATTAGAAAAAAATTCCAAGAATACGACATATTTTAATGGAAAATTCTAAAATAGTGACTTGAAGTCAAATTTTCAGTGTAGTTTATTACAATAGTGAAGAGAACTCATCTTCTCTTCCTCATATGTGAAAGGAATTAATCTTAATTATATAGACTAGTGAGGCAAATAATATACTAAAAATAAATAAAAATAAATAGACTTTCCGTAGTACCTAAACGAGCATAACTTTTGATTCAAAATGACTTACGGAACCCATCACAACATTTCAATGAATGATTTTCGAGTTTTATAACTAGACAAATAAGGTAGGCTTGGTTGAGGTTTTTTTGACCTAAAACACACCCTTTAAGGCCTTAAATAGGGCTTTTTTTTTTTTTTTTTAAGTTTGTAATTTTGTAATATTTTTTTTGCTTTATTTTAGTTTGGAAGCTTGGAGGTTCATGAATGGATGTTAAAATGAAAAGAATATGAGATCTATTAAGTGTGATATTTCAAATATTTATTCTTTTTAAAGTTTTTATTTTTATAATTTTTATTGTTTTTTATTTTTTATTTTTTTCCATTTTCCAGGTGGTGCACAAGATGTGAATATTCAAATATTAGGAGATAATCTTTAGTTTTCTTTTTTCCTCTTGCTTTGGTGTTTTTTTTTTTTTTTTCCATTTATAGAATGTTGGATATCTACTCTTTCTAAAAGTTGAAATGAGTCCATTATTGTATGTGTATGAGCCTCTTTAAGAGAGATTGGATGATCCTTATTTCGAGCCCACCAAATTAAATCTTTCTCGAATCATCACAATAATTGAATCACGCCGACTAGGTGTAGTCACCTAGCTTAAGAGTCAAGCCTAAATAAATAAATAATAATGTTAATATTTTTTCAATCCCTTTACATAGATAAGATGATAAATGGCATGTGAAAGTTCAATTACGTGTGACATTTGCTAATTTTAAAATTTATTTACGTATAGAACTAAGGAACCCTGTGGTGTCTTTGATAAGAATATAAACTAAAATAAATATAAATAAAAGTGAAATAATAACTCAACCATCAAAATAGACCTCATTTTTCTAATTAATGACATTAAGAGAGATTAACTTTCAATATCTATCTTAAATTCCCCTTCTTCTTTAAAAGTTGAAAACAGTAGTTGTAAAGGAAGATTCATCATAATAGAGTGTTTTTACTATCTTACATGAATATATGTAATGGTAATTAATAAATTAAAAATTATAAAAATTAGAATTAGAGAAGTTACGGGAAAGTTAAGGCGATGGAATAGCTTTAGGGGAGTAGGGTTTGGAGAGATTAATTATAGAGAAAACTAGTATTCCTTAAAATAGGCTCGCTGGACTATCTATAGAATATATGGATTATTAACTATAGTTTATAATATAAAAATTTCTGGATAAAGCTCAATTGCAACAAATCATGTGGTTAGGCTTGAACGCAGCAAATATTTGTCTTATCAAAACCAACGAATCTTTACTTATTTGAAAGATTCATTAATTACCATACCAATACTTCAATAGTTTTACTTGGATTGTTGGATTTTTATCTATATTGGATTAGTATTAATTCGGTTTGATTAGTTTATAAATAAAATTATCAGTTTTTATCGATATCATACCTATATCGGTTTGATTTGATAACGAAATTAAAATAAAACTAAATTGACTGTTCAATTGGAAGGCCGAAGGAAATTCAGATGTAAAAGCCCCGTTGAAGGAAAATCCGACTTCCACGGTAAACGGTTTGAATGAAGCAAAATTTTGTGAATTCCATGCATATAACGCGACATGGGCAAGGAAAATCCGGAGAAGGTCGAAGGAAATTCAGATGTAAAAGCCCCGTTGATTGTCGATTATTCCACCGCAATGTGACCGTATGGCTAGTCAAGGCCCTAGGGTTTGAAAAAATAAGACCCCGTGGCTAGTTTTTTTGGAAGGTTTAGGCAACCAATACAACTAATATCGGTATTAATTGCGATTTTAATTTTAAATCTCGTTACCCATCATGTCCATTTTCTCTTGTATGTATTTAACAATTGAGTTGAGTTGCACATATTTGTTTGTTTGTTTTATCATATTATAATCAATTTGATATTATATTTTTATCGTTTTCAAATAGATATTTTTCAAGAAATTGATACCGACAAAAATCAACAATTTTACTTATAAATTGATCAAATAAATATGATAAAGATATAATACAGATATATCATAGATGTAATCAGATACAAATACGATACAGATAAAAATCCGACAATCCAAGTAGACCCAAAAAAGCATACAAAAGCTTCCTTCACAAAAGACCACTTGGATAAGAAATAAAAAATGAATTGAAGATAACATCTTCTTAAAATATATATATATATATATAAGTTTATATTATTTATTTATTTTAAGAAATTGGAACTAATTGGAGCATTTGTGGTAAATATTAACACTAAAAAAAGTTTTTTCAAGATAATAATAATTTATTTAATTCTTATCCTTTCATAGTGCACATGCTAAGCATCCACAGTGAGTTTGCAAGATAAGGTTAAAAGGAAAAGGATATATAGAAAATATAACCAACAGTTAAAATTTGATTTTAGTATTGTTGATTTTGAATCATGAGTCTTTCAAGCCGAGTTTAGCCCATTAATTGCTTGAGGCAATCTATTAGGCGAAAACCTAACTTGCATTAGTAATAACGTGCATTAGTAACAACCTAAAGCCTCGATAGGACAACTTTAATCTTGGTTAGGCGTTTTGACTGACTCTTACAACACTCAGTTGGTATTGTGCTCGACATCTCTGGTATGCCCTCCTTGGTTTGGCTCATCATGTGTGAATGTGAATTAATGAGTTCATTTCGCGTCCACAGTAACTATTACTAATTGCCCACTCTCTTATGATCTCATAATGCACTTAATTGCCATCGACCATCCAACAATAAATGAACATCTTCCCTCCACAAGAATGGTAATTTTGTTTGCATTCTCTTTCATACTCATTAATTATCATGAATCAACATACTTATTGATTTAGGTATCAAAGTGGCTATAGTGGGCTAACCTTGACTTGCCCCATTAAAACTATTCTGTTTTACAGGCCTATTATCTACTAAAGTCCAATCTAAATTATTTGTATTCAGTCTCTATTGGATTAGAATTAGCGACAAGTATAAATATAATTTTTGAATCATATATCTCTTAAATATTTAACCGTTACAAATAACATAGTTAAACTTATTGGAACATATGTTAATGCATTCTAAATTTTAATCTTATTGTGTTTTTTTTTTAACTAAAATAAGGATAAATGTACTTTGTGTTGAGTTTAAATGGGTATTCATAATATTTGAAAGTTTATGGATATATCCACTAAAAAATCAAAGATTAAGAAAATCATTTGTTACATTTTAAAATTTATAAGCTATCTATTTTTAGGTAAAAGCTTAGAGGTTATTGCAATTTTTTCTAAAATTTATTGGTTATAGTATGCTATTTAGAGTAGACATTATCAAGGGTCAGGTCAAAACTAGGTAATCAACCCGACCCATTACCGTCGGGTCTCAGTCTTGGAGCATGGGTTGGAATCATCTCAAGACCCACCGGATCTAGCTGGTCTAGGTTGGTTGGGTCATGAAACCACCTGGTGTAGAATCGGTGAAAACTGATGGAATTGGCGAATCTGACCCGGATCCAAGAAATCTGCCCAAAACTTTGTTTTTTAAAGAAAGACACACACACACACACAAAGCTTAATGTTAGTCAATGGAAGTTGCATGAAAAAAACATAGCACAATGCTTCGCATAATATTGTCACTACGTACTGCTAAAAATATATTTATGTCATATACTTCTTCGAAGTGGTTATTTTACTTGTTGGGGTGTTTGTGGAGCCTAGTGAACTTCCTAATGCTGCACAGGGAATTAATGTTCATGAGGAAATGGGTGCGGTTGAGTTCCTTGTCTATATGTCAATTACATTCTTGTTTCTGTGTTGTATATGGATAAAAACCTGGAAGACCTAACTCTAAGTAAATAGTGTTTGTGTTGATTTAATTGTTTTATAAGCAAAAGTTGAGCTCTCCTTTTGTAGCAATTAGATAACATTCAATCATGAGTGCCATATTTGAACTCAAAGTGACTGTAGTTGAGTATAGAGATATCATTGGATAAAATTTTTTCACCATCCCAGTTGAACATATTGGAGGAAAATGTTTTGATATTCATCCACATCTCTGTAGTGTGAAAATAATGTAACTTTTGGCTAATGTTCAATTCCATTATGAGGATGTCTTTATTTTGTGAAATACAATTTCTAATCAATTTTTGAATTTGACCATTAAATCTGGAAAGGTTCACAAAAAGTTTTAGGCCAAACAAATACAGCTCAATTTTTACCTAGTGATAAGTTAATTCAATGTTGTTTTTTTCTTTTTATGCTTGGGATTCAATTGCAATTTTGCACATCATCTTGTACATTCCGAGAAACCATCTTATTTTACAGATTTGTGCATTTGTTTTTGGCTTTTTTTTTTTGATAAATGATTTGGAAAAAAAAAAATTGGACAGTTCACGATTCCATAGAATTGAGAATCCACCCGGTCTTCATGGATCCGATTCTAGTTCCATGAAAATTGAAACAGCAAATCGACGATTCGAGTTTGATTTTGGAATTGATTCAAGCCGTGATGATGTCTAGTTTGAAGGAAAGAAATGATAGATTCCAGCTAATTAATATATGAAACGTGGAGTTGGTCTAAATTGATGAAATCACAACTACCTGACTCCATAAAAACAATGGGAAAAAAAAAAAAAAAACTCAATTAAAAGTGTTTATGAACATGGTTCCGGAGATCACATAATGTTATTAATTGCCACTTGCGAGTGCTGATGTAAAGTGAGGCAGCATGGGCCTTTCGGCCTGCAATTAAATATACTTCGGAACATGTAATGTCAATCATGATCTGGCTAAAATGCAGCAGATCCATGCACATATATTTCAACTATTAAAATAGACCTTCACCTGACGCAGCTGAAATGTTGTTTATTACAATTTCTAAGCATATATACGCATACGCGATGTGGACTAAGAAAGGAAAAAGTAAAAAGTGAATAGGAAATTCGTGAAAGGCTGAAGGAAATTTAGATGCAGAGCAGCAGAAGCTCTATTGACTGGTAAGAATTCCGCCAAAGTAAAAGGTAATCGGTTTAAACAGAAAAAGAAAAGAAAAAAAAACACAAAGTTCAATAAATTATAATTTATAAGAAAACTATATGATCCCATCAGTAATTTTGATAAGATCGATTTTGTCATCATCTAACAGCTCATACCATATCCAATCATAATTATAACTAAAATAATTAATATTTTATTTATTATATTTATTTTAATTATTAAATTAATGGCAGAACGGTCATGTCGAGAGGCAGCTCTCATTTTTTTTTGTCGTAGAGTTCAACCAACTACTTCGACCTCATACATGTATTAAATTGTGATTTTAAGTATTCACATTTTTTTTTTTGGGCCGAAATATAAGTATTCACGTTCATCGGTCAATTTTCTCATCCATATATTTAATTGAGTTAAACCAAAGTCAACTTTCTATTTTATATATCTAAATGGGTTAGATATTTTAAAAGAATTGTTCAAAAGTTATGTACAATTTTTTATATAGAGTGTGACTAATTTTATATTCAATGAAAACTAAGTGCACAAGAAATAAAAATGAATTCAGATAGCAACTTCTTAAAAATATAAATTTATATTGTTTATTTAAAAATAAAATTGGAATTAACTGGATGATTAGTCCTAAATATCAACACTAAAGAAAGATATTTCAACGTAATAAAAAAAAAAACTATTTAATGCTTATCCTGTGCACACGCTAGCCACTTATAGTGGGTTTGCAAGATAAAGTTGAAAAAGAAACATAAAAATCATACATCCAGGGAAGATAAAGTTGAAAAAGAAACATAAAAATCATACATCCAGGGAAGTGCATATATAATTTAAATTTTGATTTTGTTAAATATATAATATATCTTCTAAATGTTTAGATGTTACAAATCCCTATTAAACTTTAAATTTAGTATAGATGTACCACTCAAACCTATCAAAAAGTACACTAACCCTTTTTAAATTTCAACCTCATTATGCTTTTTAACTAATAAAAATGATAATATTTTTTATATTGCCAATTTGTTAAAGTTCAAAGGGATTATGTGTAAAATTTGAAAGTTATGAGATATATCCACACAAAGGTCAAAGATTAAAGGATTATTTATTACATTTTAAAATTTATGAGCATATCATTATTTAGACCAAAGAGATTATTTGCAATTTTCCTAAAATTCATTAGTTTTAATATGTTATTTGGAGGGTAGTGACAAATTCAAATAATTAATAAATTGTACTGTTTTAGAAAATTGCTATAAATCATTGATGAAAGTACTATATATCAATACAACTACCAATCTATGATTAATTACCCAATCCAAAAAAAAAAAAAAAAAAAAAACTTGAATAGCAAGTTTACTAATATCTTAAATGTTTATATATAAGGGAAAAATATGAAGACTTCAAAGGATCAAGATGAAGCACATGGGCAGAGGGAAAACTTCATGCATAAATTACTTATTAAAAACTTTAAGTATGCTAACTAATGTTGGGGAGAGAAATACACCAAGTTTCAGGGCTGTGAAGCCTCATATTATGCCGACAAAGAGGTATCTTTTATAGTTTAATTATGATTAATCACATGCTACTTTGCAATAGAAAAGTCGCGTTTAGTTTCGTCTATAAAGAATCTTATCTTTGAAGTGATGAGGCTTACCGAATTACCAATCCCCTGCCATGACAGAACAAAAAAAGAAAAAAAAAAAAAAGAAGTGAAAAGTGGTAGTTTCTGTCATTTTATTTCAGTTTTATTAAGTTCTTCTATCTTATCTCTCAATTTTTATGGAGGTCTAGTGGCATTAAATTAGTGCTGGAAGAGGAAAGTAAAATGTTAAAAAAAAAAAACTGAATAAAAAGTTTCAAAAATCAGAATCAAAAAAATTTCCAAGACTACGGCATATTTTAGTGGAAAATTCTAAAATGGTGATTTGAAGTCAAATTTTCAGCTTAGTTTATTATAATGGTAAGGAGAATTCATCTTTTCTTCCTTTACTCTACCGTGTGAATGGAATCAAACTTAATCATATGGACTAGTGAGATAACTAATATACTAAAAATAAATAAAAGAATAAACAAACTTTTGGTAGTATCTTAAACGAACATAACTTTTCATCTAAAATGACTTATGGAACCCATTGCACTATTTGGATGAATGATTTTTGAGTTTTATAGCTGGACAAATAAGGAGGCTTGGTTGAGTTGTTTTGACCTAAAAAACACCCTTTAAGGCCTTAAATGGGGCTTTTTTTTGGGAAGTTTGCCGATTTATCAAAGTTTAAATGGGTATTTATAATATTTGAAAGTTTATGTATATATGCATTCAAAAATCAAAGATTAAGAAAATCATTTGTTACATTTTAAAATTTATAAGCTATCTATGTTTAGGTAAAAGCTTGAAGGTTATTACAATTTTTCTAAAATTTATTGGTTATAGTATGCTATTTGGAGTAGACATCATTAAGGATTGGTCGGAACCAAGGAATTGACTGGACTCGATACTGCTTGTTCTCGAATCAGGAACCGGCCTGTGAAGTACAGGTTGGAATTGTTTCATGAACTGTCGGTTCTGATAGGTCTAAGTGGGTTGGGTCATGAAATCGCCTGGTGTAGAACCGTTGGTGACCCATGGAATTGGTGGATCTAACCGGTTCCAAAAAATCGCCTAATTCTTATAAAAAAAGGACACACACATACACACAAAGCTCAATGTCAGTTGATGGAAGTTGCATGAAAATAACAGAACACGATGCTTTGAACAATTTTGTCACTATGTATTGTTGGAAATATATTTATGTTGTATACTTCTTCGAAGTAGTTAATTTGTCTGTTCGGGTGTCTGGGGAGCTTAGTGAACTTCCTGATGTTGTGTAGGGAATTAATGTTCATGAGAAAATGGGTGTGGTTGAGCTCCATGTCTATATGTCAACTAAATTAATGTTTCTATGCCGTATATGAATAAAAACTTGAAAGACCTAACTTTGAGGAATTGTGTTTATGTTGATCTAATTTTTTGATAAGAAAAGTTGAGCTCTCCTTTTGTATCAATTAGATAATATTTAGTCATGGGCACCATATTTGAACCCCAAAACGATTACTGATAAGTGTAGAGATATCATTGAATAAATTTTTTTCACTATCTCAGTTGAACATATTGGAAAAAAATGTTTTAATATTCATCCATATATGTGCAGTGTGAAAATAATGCAACTTTTGACTAAGGTTCAATTCCATTACGAGGATGTCTTTATTTTGTGGAATACAATTTCCAATCAATTTTGAATTCGACTATTAAAATTTAGAAAGGTTGACAAAAGGTTTCAGACCAAACAAATATAGCTCAATTTTCACTTAGTAATGAGTTGATTCAATGCTGTTTTTTTTTTTTCTTTTTAAGCTTGGGATTCAATTGCACATTTAGCACATCATCTTGTACATTATGAGAAACCATCTTATTTTACAAATTTGCGTACTTGGTTTTGGCCCTTTTTTTTTTTGGATAAATGATACTAAAAAAGAAAAAATTGGACAGTTCGCAGTTGTGTAAAATTAAAAACCGACCCAACCTTTACAGATTCCATGAAAATTGAAACAATAAATTGGTTGTTCGGGTCCGATTCTTCAACCGATCCAAATCGTGATGTTGCCCAATTTGGAGTAAGAAAGTGACAGATTCCAGCTAATTAATATATGGAACGTGTGAATTGGCTTAAATTGATGAATTACGATTACCTAACTCAATAAATTGCTACTTGCTAGTGCTGATGTCAATGTGAGGCAGCATGGGGCTTTCGGCCTGCAATTAATTATACTTCGAAGCATATGATATAAAGGTCCCTGCCAATCCCTGAGAGATTTGGTGGCCCAACCAATTTCACTATATGTCAATCATGATCTGGCTAAGGATATTCTAAGTATAACAATCCTTTTTAATGAATAGAGCTTTTATTATTAACCATATAATTATTAAAATAAATAATATATTAAATATTTTAATAATACAGGTATAAATTATTAAATAACCAAATGAGATGGTCCCAAACAAATAAAATAAGAATATTGAAGAATTATAACTCTTCACGTTATGAAATTTAGGACTCGTAACCATCCTTAGAGCGGTCTGGACTGATGGACTTGCCGGCTCATGAGACAGGTTTGACTGGTTTGGACCCAACAATTCTTTTTCAATAAAATAAGAATATTGGAGAGAAATTATACAAAATAAATGTGAAATGGATTCTAGACATTTTTATTTTTTTGTTTTTGTTGGACTCTTTAGAATTGGTTGATCTTATGAATCCTCATAAAAGACGTGGTTTGGACCTGCCTACCTAGCGTGTTCCCCATTAGTTAACTACCATGGTGGGATAGGTTTAAAGTAAGATACACCATAACTGATTTGGATTGCACTAGATTTGCACCAATCTAGAGAGATGTCTAATAATAACTAAATAATTCCAAGAATCGGTTATGAATTAGATGGGTTGAGGGGTCCTGGATGAGTCTAACTAGCAGACCCATGAATCTACGGTCCAGACTGGTCCTTTTCGGAAAAAAATGAAAAAAAAAAAAAAAGGGAACAACACGTGAAAATGAATAGCAAACGTGACGGGGACTGTGTGAGACTCACATTTTCAAAGGTTTACCATGTTCATGTCGCCATCATGTCGAGAGACGCTCAGGTTTTTAAAGTACATCCCTTTTTTAATGTTTTAATATAAGGTTTTTAACTATTTTAATCATGTAACTAAAAGATATTAAGTTGAATACTCTAAGGCCAAACATATAAAGATTCCTTGTTTACCAGAATAATTCCAAATTAAACATAACAAAAGCAAAATATTAAAAGAAAAAAAAAAAAGAGCTCTTTATTTGGTGAGGATCATAGTTAAATTAATTAACCCACATGTTACATATGCGATTTTTATTTAACCTTTTAGTGAAAATCCCATAAGTAACATGCAACCTGCAACCTGTACTAATCTAATAAAAATTGTAGGTATAAACTATAATTTAACGGTGGTACTCAATCATATTTGATAGATGCAAGAGCTTTGTGTAACACTTTTAGATCTCCTCCTTAATATGTGATTTTATAATATATTTTAGTAATTAATTTAATACATATATATATATTTTCAGCGACAGTAAAGACATACTAACAAATAAAAATTTACTAAATATTAGTTTGAGACGAGAGTATCAACACAATAAAACCGAAGCCGAGCTTTACGAAAAACCACATAAGAAGCATTATTAGAAGTACTACATATGAAAACCCTCAGCCAGCCGGAGACATCTTCCACAACTTTCTTTTGATGCACCATGGTGGCAATTTAACTTGATTTTGGCCTCATTTTGGTGTCATTTTCAAACCAAACTGATACCGAACCGATATTAAATCGATACAGATATGATACCGATGATTACTAATAGTTTATTATAAATTGACCAAATCAAACTGATACCGAATCGATACCAATATTAAACTCTTACCGAATCGATACTGGACTGATATCAATCTTGTACAAATAAAATACGGACAATTCATACTGGCCATTGTAATGTTAGTTCCACTGAAGAACAGGTTTGGTGGTAGGCTTACGTGATAAAAGGGAAGCACATGCCCCCTATATATAAAGTAGCAATACCAAAATAATTAAACTGCGAAACTTCATATGCTCCATGTGTTTCTTGACCTTAAAAAAAATTATTATGTTTTATTTATAGAAATCTCCAAGTAAAACATCAACTGACTGGACATTCAATAATTTGTTACGCCGTATCATGTTCTGCAAAGTAGTCTCTCTCTCTTTTATTTGTTTTATGATGTACACGGGAGGAATTGGTTCAATTGCAAAAAAAACTTTTTGTCACCATCGAGGAAATTTGTCGAATGGAGCAATAAATCTGCAGTCTTTTGAACTTATTTGGTTGATGTTTTTATGTCGTTTTTATACTTTATCTTTATTAATTTCAAACGAGCTGTTTGCTAAGAATAGATAGAGATGAAAAACAAACATTTTTGCTCATAAATAGATCAAATAGATTAGATATAGGTAAAGAACAGATAAAACATAAATAAAATGCGAATACAAATGAGATACACGTTAAAAACAAATCATTCAGATATACCATCAAGTTAATGCGATTGACTTGCTGTGTCATCCTTATTTTATCCCCCAGGATTGCTGTCTAATTGTTTTTGTCTAACTCTACATGGGGATCGAATCATTTTCCAGTTATATGATTTACATAGTGATTTCAGTTGTATTGGGTTTTAATACAAATTGCCAAACGTCATACGTGAACATTTCATAAAAATATAATTCGGCTCATAAAGCGGTTAATTTAATATCTCATGAAACCTTTCATAATTATTTTTATTATTTCATCCAACATTACTTGATCCATTTGCAAAAAGAAAAAATAAATCTATTAATCATAGATAGTATTAGGGTAGGAAATGAAAAGTCAATAATAAACTGACTCTTCCACGTTAAAAAACAAAGCAAATGATATTAGGGGTCTGTTTGTTTTGGCTTTTTTTCGGCAGATACAAACACTTTTTCAAATTTTTTGCTAACAAATTATTTATCAAGAAATAGATATAGATAAAAAAAAGTTGACAGTTCTCATCAAAAGATCAAATAAAACAAAGATAGATAAAATTTAGATGCAAATCGGATATATTTACATATATCATTTAAAAAAGATACAGATACAGATGAAAAACAGACAATCCAAACAGAAATATAATAAAAATAGTAAGAGAAATTTAATAAAGAATTAAATTGACAATTTCAAAGATAGATACCATATTTAAATTCTAAAAAAATAACTGTCTTGTTCCAATATTACATTCCACACTTTCTCCTCTTCCTCCCAAGCAACCACTTTGAATTCTTGAAGAATTCCAAGGAAATTCTATGGTAAATAAAAGTTTGTTTTCCTCTTTGTTACCGTTTTCAACGAATTTAATGCGTGAGTAACAAAATTTTGGCTTTCTTGTGTTTAGCATGCTCTACATAGGATATAATGAATTAAGGAGAGATTTCTAGAGTAATTTGATAAGGCAGTGGTTGAAGAAATTGTTGTAGAAGGAAATAATGAAAAATTGGAAGAAGGTAATGCAATTGTGATATGTTTTGAATTTACATTTAAAAAATGTGAAAATAATTAGTTATCTCGATGTGAGAGTGTTAAATGTGACGAAGGAAAGGTTTAAAAACATTTTGAATGGAAATAAGTGGGAAATGTATGAATAGGGCACTTCTAGAACTACATGACCAAATGTATAGCCTATGTATAGGTCATGAAAACCCTTAAAAGTTATGAAAAAATTCAAATGAAGAATCTTTGGGACTAAAAGGCCTCTACATAAGCTCATGCATAAGGCTGTGAATCCCTTTGTAACCTAACAAAACAATGACTTTAGAAGTGCACAACCCATGCATGAGCTCGTGCATTAGGCTGTGTATTAATGTATGGGTTGAAACTATATCCCTAGAAGTGCATAACCAGTGCATAAGCTAGTGTACGTCTCATGCACAAGTATGAATACTATACCATATACCTTTTAGTGATTTGCATGTTTCGATTGTGAGTTACGCAATCTCTTGCATGACCATGCATTAGACCATATACATTGTATCTTTTTTCATTTCACATTTTTCCTTTTTAAAACCAATTACAATTCATTTAACTCTTTCCTTTAGGATTAAATTTTATTCTGAGAATTTGAATGCTGGAAACTAGGGTGGTAAAGAGCAAGAACTATAAATGTGTAAATCATAGTTACGTTAGAAGTATAAACGATTCTAAATAATTTAATTGTTATGTAATTCATGTTAGAGGATTTTAGTATTCAGGACGTACTACCTTTCTAAGTGCATGCATTATCTTGTTTTTGCTTATAATTGTTAGAATCTTAAATTAATTAACTAAATATTTGGCTATAAAAATTTATGTGTTTCGTGTGCTTAACTATAGTTAGTGGATCAAGAATATTGGTGGTGCTACGTGACACCACAATGATCCTTGTGTGATGCTATTTCTCTAAGGAGTCATTCTAAAGATGATTAGGAGTATATCTAGGTTTTGGATTGATGAACATTGTGGAGTATCCGACGTCATATATGTATGTATTATATAAATGTGTGGTCGAGATATTGAGTTATCCATGTGTTGTTTGGTAGACTTAAATTCAAGGATCATAATCAACTGATTGTTGCATTTGATATAAATTCACATGTTATTGCATTTTTATTTGCACATGTGCTTGTGGTAGTTCTATAATGGGTTTCGACTCACTCTCCCCTTTTTTGAGCTTTAGGTGACACTCCTATTATGTTTAACCATTTTGAATATGATGTGATTGTAGACTATGCGATGATGCTCGTGAAGGAAACTACCTAACTGATGAGTAGATTAGTCATTTATCTTTAGAGATGGAGACACCTTCAATATATATTTGGCTGTAAATTATATACTTGTGTGCTCATGTTCTAGGAAGTTAGTTAAGGCAATGACGCATTTATGCTTAGATGTGGATATTTATGTCTATTGATGGACTCTCTGTTAAGGCACTACCTATTTGATCGATGTGATGCCTAGTGGATCTTTTGTTCAATGACTTGTGAACATATTTGTGACACAACCTTATTGAAGTTATCTAATTATATATGTGTGTGAATTGGAGCTGATATGACATTTATTATGGTTATTAGCACGTCTTAATGTGTCTCCATTAAATAGAGATATGTGGCGGCTTGTACATGACCTTAATAACTTGGGTGTTGCAACTTCTTATATTTAAGTACTAGACTAAACTAACTATTTGTTTGCATTTAAATTATTGAGTTAAGTGATAAGACAAAGGAGTCCAGTCTAAACTCAACATGAGTAGAAATATATGACTTGGTGTGGTCGAAATAATTATCATTAGACCTCTCCATCTATTTTCAATCTCTTAGATATGCTCACATAATCATTAAGAAGGTTACTAGCTGTAATCCCATAACAAGCTCATCATAATAACTTTGAAAGGAGTATCACTATCTCGTCGTTGACCACCTCAGCAATTTGACAGACACCATCAAGATCAAGAGCTTGTAAATACTTAATCATTTTATCTCATTTGACATTATATTAGAGAAACAATGTTATATTGTAAAAACTTTACTTATAAGATTAAATAGGTGATTCAAATAACTATCACTCTTAATTGCTCAAGAACTATAGTCGATACCTATAGCTCCCTGGGTCTCTTATTTGTCACACATATATTTGAAACACTAAAACTTCCTCAATATATTTTGCTAGTTATCTGACTAATAGTTTGTTCACTTCACTAGACAGAAGGGGAATGGATGGTAGTTTCTTCTTGATTCCATAATATGTATTTATTACAACATTTAATTGGAAATAATATCTTTTTAGTAGGGTGATCTAGTAATTTACATAATGATTGCTATCTTGCAATTTTTTTGGCTTATTATCAATTGTTTATAATTAGGTATCGATCACAGGCCTCTTAAGTCTAATTTGACCCATTACAACCTCGGGTGCCCAGCTTACTTTAGCTCTGTTTAAAGTCTTAAAGGGATCATAACTTCTATGGCTTGGGGAACCAACATGTTGAGTATCATGGCTAGATGAGTCCCAAGCCAAGGATACTCAACCTATTCCTCCTGACTGCTACTTGTCTCACCCATTTAAATGTGGATTAGTGGCTTTCCCTTACGTTCTTAATAATTGTTGCTAACCAACCACTATCCTTTCCCACGATGCACATAATTGCTAGGGACCTACCTACTATATATGCCTTCGCTATGCATCGCTGGCAAGTTAACATCACTTTGACTCCTGCATATTTATTTGAATTTACACACTTCTAAAATGCAAACTAACTTAAGCATTAAAATGGCTGCATTATGCAACCCTTGATACATCACCAACCGTAGCTTGTTTTCTAGGCCTAACATGTTAATCCAAACCCAATAGTTAGCTTCATCTCTATTGGATTTGAGCAAGCGACACCAACTAAATAATATAATAAAAATAGATCAAGTTTATTACACTGATAAAATAAACTAGCAATAAATATCATCTTTACATTACTCAAGTTATAACACAAGACTTGTGTGACACCAAGTCACTATTTCAAATAGGCCCCTCATTTATTCCTTCATTAAAAGTTAAAAAGTCATTTTGTTGTTTATTTATTTATTTTTTTCATTATTGTATCGTTGAGCTTGTATTTTGATTTCCAGTTTAATTTTCTTTAATTCGATTTACATCAAAATCTAACCTGTTTGACATAAACCATCAATTAAGAATTAAAGAAAATTTTGAATTAAAAAAAAAAATTGGAGTCGCCACCCAACTAAAGCTGGGAAAAAATTAAATTAAGACTAATAGATAGGTTAATCCTAATCTTGCTACTGATTTGCAAAAAATTGCTTTTTAAAACGATAACAAAAAATTATTGAGTCAGGGGTTATCTTATTAGAACCAATTGATTACCACCTTTAACAATCTAAATATGATTTGTTCCCCAAACAATCTAAATTGTATTATGTGATATTTACAAAAATACTTGTCAATTTTATTAAAATTTACAAAATTAGTCAAGTTTATCAAATTTTACAAAAAAAAAAAAAAGAACTCATATTTACATGCCATAAATTAAACAGTAATAGTAACATCAATTTTCCAAAAAAAAAAAAAAGTTTTACCATTTTTGAGTCGTTGTTAGATGCATATATATCCGCTACTTAGGATAAGATGATATATAATTTTTTTTTTGAAAAATTTAATGTGTTGATTAATTTTATTTTAAATCTTTCCACTTTTAAGTTCATTAAAATTTAATAGTTTTGACAAATATTAGCCTTTTCTTGATGATATGGATTCTAGGAATTATCAATTTAAATTATACAATTTTATGAAAATTGAATTTTTCTAAGTGATAAAAATTTTAAAACAAACGGGTTATAATCATATATCATCTTATACAATCACTGTTAAGTGCGTTAATAGCTATAGTATTTTAATAATACTATACAATTTTCCTTCCATAAATATATACCAAAACTTAATTATTGGTATTAAACCTTGTTTAGATACTCTCGCTTTTATAAAATTAGAAGGGGAGAAAAAAAAAAAAAGCAGAAAAGAAGTTGAAAGCCCAAAATAAAAGGATCGGGGAAAAAGAAAAATCAAAGCGGAGAATAACCTGAAACTGAATCCAGATTAACTGACACGGAATTTATTCACATCACACTACACGCTGTTTTGCTTTGAATTCTGGTTCTTGCCTATGATTAGACACTCTACCCTCCGACATGAAATGCCGCCACAACACAGTTCAGTACGACTGTTAATTTTCATCCTCCATGGAAAATCGAGTGAATAGGAATTGCATAATAATAGCTAGACATCTGACGTGGCCGGTTTGAGTCCGCGTCCTATATTTAAGACCTGTGACCGCTACAGTTTGATAGAAGCGCGGTCAAACTTATAGATCTGCTGGTACTAACGATACAAGCGTGCTGGGTTGTTATAGGATATCCGACTGTCTAACCCGTTAAAAACTTGATAAGTTATTAGGTCAGGTTTTGAGTTTATTATGTAACCCGTTGGGAAAACCCGACCCGACATAAATTCAAAATATTAAAAAATTAAAAATATTAAGTTATTAAAGTAAGAATTTCATTTATATTATATGTATGTAAAAGTAAGTGGAAATAAAGTGTTTGCATCATTTTATATGATATTATTATCTAAAATTCATTCTTTCAATAAAAATGTTTGTATCATTAATAACTTAAAATAAAATTCTTTCTTTTGCTTTTTTTTTTTAAAAAAATTAAAAATCTTGGAATCTGGTCGGGTCGGGTTATGGTTCCTTAAATCATAGCGGGTTGGGTTTTGGGAATGACAAAAAACCCGATAGGATTTTTCTTGGGTTCTGGGACACCCATTAAGGACTCGGGTCGGGTTCGAGTTTCAAAAAATCTTGCCCTAGTTGCATCCCTAGCTAGTACATGAGCAAATCGAACCGGTTTGAACTCAATAAAATTTTTTAATAAAAAAAGAATATTGGAGAGGAAAAAAATTATCCAATGTAGGCAAAAAATGGTCTCTAGTTTTTTTTTTTCCCCCTTCTTTATGGACCCTTTAAAAACCGATGGATTCCTCTGGCGGGTATCAAGCACTCTGGTGGAGCGGGTCCAAATCAGGATCCATAATGGCTGATCCAACGTCTAATATAATAAGGCACGAACCAGACGGGTTTATGGTCAACCACACGTGAAAATGATTTGCAAATGTGACGGTGACAGTGTGGGACTCACACTTTCCAAGGACAACCCTCTAGTGATAGCTGGCTGCGATCATGCTGCCGTCCTTCCGCCAGAGGCTTAGGTTTTTTAATCATATCATTTTTTTGATGTTTAAATATAAGGTTTTTAACTATTTTATCCATGTAACGATAAGATATTAAGTTGAAAAATTAATACTATAAGGCCAAACATATAAATACCCCGTTTGCCAGAATACTTCCAAATTAAACATAACAAAAGCAAAATATTAAAAGGAAAAAAAAAAGAGTTTTTTATTTGATTAGGACCCATAGTTAAATTAACTAACTGACATGTTGCATATGTGATTTTTACTAAGCCTTATTCCTTGTAGTAAAATTCCATGAATAACATGCCACTTTTACTAACCTAACGAAAATTATGGATATAAACTATAATTTAACGATACTGCGAAAATTTAAATCATATTTGATAGAAGCGAGAATCTTATATAACTTTTTCAAATTTTATCTATAACATATGGTTTTACAATACATTTTAGTAATTAATTTAATATCCATATTTTTTTTCTTTTAGCAACAACAAACATGTATTAAAAAATAAAAATTTACTAAATATTAAACTTTGTGGTCTAATAATATTCTTCTTGGTCTTAAGATTCCCCGTTGTAATGAAAAAATAAAAAAAATAAAACCGAAGCCGTTAACGGAAGCTTTATAAAAAAAAAAAATACATATGAAGCTTTATTGGAAGTAGAAGTACTACAGACAAATACGACAATACTTGAGTTTCAATGATGATTTAAAGTACTGCGACGCAAGAGGTTTATTTTAGAGAATCTACCTACACCCTTTCACAGTTTTTGAGTCCGCACAATTCGCCTTTATTCCATTTCTCTTTTTCCTAACTAGTAAATTAATGTCGGTTGATGAAATCGGCGATCCCGGCGTAAAGGTGGTCGGTGGCGGCGGAGGTGTTGGGATCCTTCTGAACCGCAATCTTGTTAAGATAGAAGCTGTGCGTCATGCCATGGCTCATAAGTATCTCCACATCCTTGTTTGCTTTAATCATGGCATGGTAATACTCCATTTCGGTGTCTATTACCAAATCCTTCTCGGCCAAACAAAGCAGCATCGGAGGGAATTTGATTCCCTCCAACTTTGGTGCTGCATCACCCATTGGACATGTTATGGGATGGTCCTTGTTGCTTCCAACTGGCAAGGCCAGTCCTAGGAACTTGTCCAGCATGTCTAGAGTCAGAAATGGGGTCTGAGGCTGCTCGATCTCGGACCGGCTCCGTGTGGACCGGACGAATCCGGGGTGGATCGGAATTGCCCCGGCTAGATTAACCCGGTCCAAATCCGCCTCTCCTGCCCTGGCCGCCACTTCATGGACCACGTTACCCCCAGAACTATCTCCAATTAAAAACACCCTATTGAAATCTCCATAATTCTCGAGCCATGGCTCGTGTGACTCGCCCTTAGCCACGGAATTGAGCCATTGGAGAGCCGAGAATCCGTCATCGATAGCGGCTGGGAGCTTGTGCTCAGGAGCCAGCCTTAAGTAGACCGATACACATATGGCTTGAGCTAATTTAGCCAGTTTAGTGTATGTATCATAGTACATGAAATAATCAGCTTGAGAAATACAAAATCCACCACCATGGAAATGGAATATGATTGGTAATTTTCTATCTTGATCATCCATTGGTAATTCTGGTAAGTAAATTCGAACCCGTTTATCAGGCTTTTCGTCTATGGCGACATCCCTGGTGGCAACTCCATTAACGAAATTTTCATGGGCAGGAACCGGTTCTGCCATGAAATTGACCTCGGGTGGTCCGGACCAAGTTCGGTCGGCCGAACCGTCGTCGAAAACCCTCAGCCAGCCGGAGACATCCTCCACGACTTTCTTTTGATGCACCATGATGACAATAATTTAACTTGGTTTTAATAAATTGTGATGTTAGTTCCACTAGAGAACAGGCTTGGTGGTAGGTTTACGTGAGAAACGGGAAGCAGATGCCCCCTATATATAGAGTAGTAGCACCAGAATAAAAGTTAGCAGAACTAGGAAACTTCATGCTCAATGTGTTTTCTTGAGCTTTTAAAAAAAAAATATATTATTATTTTTGATATAGAGAAGTCTCCTCGTAAAAAAATTAACTGACTGGACATTCAATAATTCGTTGGATGATTTGGGAATATTATTATATTAAGTCAATCAATATATGAACTTAATATTTTCTTAATTCGTTATACCTAACATAAATGCATCTCATCTATCATTTTTAATAAAAATTTCAAGAATCAATCTTGTATCTTTCTCACAAATCGATCATACCCGATATAACATAATAATTTCCTCCCTATTATGTTCTGCAAAGTATCCTCTCTCTCTTATTTGTTTTAAATTCTATACATTGGTGTGATCATCGTGTTAGGAATGGTTGGACGGCGAAATAACCTTTTGGTCACCATCGAGGAAATTTGTCGGATGTAGTCCTTTAAAAAGATATAAAATTAATGTGATAGACTTGCTTTGTCATCCTTATTTTACCCCCCAGGTTTGCTGCCTAATTGTTTTTGTCTGACTCTACGGAGGGATCGAATCATTTTCCAATTAAATGATGTACATAGTGAAAATAAAAAGTAAGAAAACATTCCTTTTGTCCGGATGTACGGTTTTTAAGAGAAGATGGCAAGTTTAATATTAAAATGTTTTTTGAAAATTTAATTTAACACATAAACTTTAAAGTGATCGATGTAATATTAAACTTTTCATAATTATTTTTATTATCTCACCAAAAATCTTATTTCTAATAATATATAGTAGGTTGCATTTTACCAACTCATTAAGGGTGAATAGTTATCGATTCATATTGATGGATGATGTAATTCACCACGGTTAAAATAACACAAAAATGAAATCAATTGTAAATAATTTCCCTTGTGATGAGGTCTTTTGGTTTTACATGTAAAACCTCTTTTTTTTTTTTTTTTGGTAATTCTTTTAAACTATTTGTGTAACGAAAAGATTCATTATATAGGACGAATAAAAAAATATTTAATAGACCTCTTACTATCCATGGTTTAAAGTGGAGATTTAAGCATAAATTATAGAAATAGCCATAAATGATTAGCGAATAAACCATTGTATCTATGCTTACCCATCAAATTAGGTTTCTTTGTTAATTGTTTTTGCCATTTCTATAATTTTCTAAAATTATTTTCTAATAGAGATAAAATTTATAAAATAACAAAAAAAAAATTTCGAATGTGGGGGCAAAATCATAATTTCATTTTTAAAAGTGGGGTAAATTTTTTTTTTTCACCGTGAAAGTTAAGAAATACATTTGTTGGCAAATATATGTTTGGATTGTTGGATTTTCCTCTGTATCGTATCTATATTTTAACTTATCTGTATCATATCTGTCTTTGACGCAGCGGAGGTAAAAGAAAACTATCGCAAGATGTTGATTCGCACACGAATACCCGGCTTGTGATCTTCAAATATCTATTGATTCTGAAAATACCTAGATATCTGGCATCAAAAGTCGAAATCTACACAAAGATAACGTTGGAATAGAGAGAACACTCTCAAAGAAATTTCATTCAAAAACAACATATGTCTGCGCCTACTGTAACCACAAAATATATAATATGTTTTTTTTACCAAAAAAGGAAACCTATCTAAATAAAACCTAGGGCGAAAATAAATAAACGGATGAGATTAATGCCACAGATGGCATATGAAAAAGAGTATCCTATCAAAAGATATGACATAAAGAAAAATTACTAAAAATAGTAAAAACGCGATTTTTATGGCCTAAACAAAGAAATTTGGCCAAAAACCGGCATGCATCACAAGCAAAGCTAGTAAGTTTTACTCGTTGGCTCGATTCCCTTCAGAATATGGTCTCGCTCGGTTAAATTCCATAACTCTCCAAAATTACGAAACTGCCATTGTCAAATTCTATGCCACTTTTCCAAATAATTATTTGCTATTTTTTCCATTGCATCAGTATTTTATCAATTTGGTCAATTTATGAGTAAAATTGTTAGTTTTTCATTGATATTTGTTTCTTGATAGACATTTATTTGAAAACAACACAAATATAATGCAAAAATGACTAGAATATGATGAAAGAAACAAAACTTGAAATTGTA
This sequence comes from Combretum micranthum, assembly GCA_024138025.1. Classification (NCBI taxonomy): domain Eukaryota; kingdom Viridiplantae; phylum Streptophyta; class Magnoliopsida; order Myrtales; family Combretaceae; genus Combretum; species Combretum micranthum. Next base: position 37,240 of record JAMXBD010000426.1, on the reverse strand, counting down.
GAAAAATAACTTTCTTTTTCCTCTTTTTCTACGTTCCACAATTTCTCCTCTTTCTCCCAAACCAACACTTTTAATTCTTGAAGAATGCTAAGAAAATTTTGCGATAAGTAAAAGTTTCTTTCCCTCTATCTTATCATTGAAAATGGGGTAAATGCATGGATGACAAAATCTTGGCACTTTAGGCTGCGAGCAACGCTTAAAATTTTCAAATGAAGAATCTATGGGACCGTATGACCATTGCACAAGCTTGTGCATGAGGTTATGTGCCTCTCTATGACCAATTGAAAAAATGACTCTAGAAGTGCATGACTTATGCATGAGTTTGTACATCAAGCCGGGTACCAAGCCTGCACACTAGACCGTGTACACTTTTATGACTCATAGATTTTGAATATGAGTTACTATGATCTCTTACATGACCGTGCACATTGTAACTTCTTTTAGTTGATCTGTTTCTTTCTTGAAAGCAATAAAAGCTTGTTTAATTCTTTTCTCTAGGATTAAAGTTTTTCTTAAGATCTTGAAACATCGATGCTAGTAAGGTAGATGAAGAGCTATAAAAAGTGAGTTAGAAGTATAAATGATTTTAAATAATTCAATTGGTATGTAATTCAAGTTAGATGATTCAAGCACTCAAGATGGATCAACTTTTCAGGTACATGTATTACCTTGTTTGTTGTTTATGCTTCTTAGGATATGATCTTAATTAAATTGATTAACTAAATATCCATCTATTAAACTTTGGGTATTGCATGTGTTTGGTTATGGTTAGTAGACTAGGAGTATTGTTGATGTTGATTTGGCACATCGATGATCTTTATGTGATGTTGTCTCTACATGGAGTTGTGCCTAAAGATGCTTACGAGTAGATTTAGGTTTTGGACTCATGCTTATGTGTATTATACATATGTGTGGTAGGGATATTGAGTGTTAATACCCCATTTTTGTTCTCCTAAAAAGAAAAAAATAGAAAAATAAAATAAAGAATAAAAAATTGGAAAAATGAAAAAAAAAAATATTTATGACTTAGAAACTCCCCCTCCTTTAGGTAAATATGTTTAGATAAAAATTAAGTATAATAGAAAATATAATTATAAAAAATATTTGAAAAAAATTATTATTATTAGCATGCATAATAATACATTTAACGTAATAGAATATAATATATATCTGTAAATTATCTCTTTTAAGTTTAATATTCATTTTATAAGGTATATGAATGCTTTTATAAATTAGATTGGAACTTAAAACTCATTCTACTTTCAGCCGAGCTCAGTTAAGTCTACTTGAGAAAGGGCACAAGCTCAATTGTTAGATGCGAGTACCCTTTTTAGTTTTTTTTTTTTTTTTAATTTGGCACGTGCCTAGTACGTGTTAATTGCAGCGATATTGCTTCTAAAGTCAAGCTTTTTCAACTACTCATTTGAAATAAAAAAATTGAAATTTGTGTAACTCCGATATTTTTGTAGAATAAAGCTCGTGTAATGTAACTGTCCCATCCTTCGATTTTCTAAACCGATGATCGAATGGCCTTGTCTAGTATTTACCCGATCTTTGTCCATAATCTCCCTCTCAGTTAAAACCAAAAATAGATTGGATCTCTCTCCTTCTCTCTAACTTCTCTCTCTCTAAAAACTCACCGTCGGCACCTCTCTCTTTCTAACTTCCTCTCTCCCACTCCAAAACCAACAAAAACGTAGAGCACCGCCACATTATGATGTACATATTAATTAAATAAATATCAACGTATAAAGATATAATATATACTGTATTTTACACGCGTAAATATTATATTTATATGTTCTTTATATTATACGATATCTTATTACATCATGCCATGTTATGCTTGTTATATTGAAATTATTATCACTAATAAAAAAACTAGGCATTTGAGGCGAATTAAATCGCCTCAAAATGCTAAAATTTGTCCTTAGAATTTCCCCTAGAAGGGTTGGCCCAACGTGGCGAAAATAGCTACTAAACTGGTGTTTTCCACCTCTATGTAGTTAAGAGGCGAAACTCACCTTATTGTTTGACGTAGAATGAGGTGAGCTTCGCTTCTGACAAGGACACAAAGGCGAAAATTCCAACATTCTAATTTTTTTTTCATAAATATGTCTTTTTTTCTAATCGAATTTCATAAATATGTCTGAACAATTGTTTTTGAAATTAAAAAAAAAACTATTTTTTAAAACAATTATTTGATTTTAAATAAATAAAATATTTTTAATGCATAATTATTTCTTATTTTAAGTTATTTTGAATGGGAATTTTAATTTATTAATTATAAGTAATGAAACGTTTTTTTTTATCATTTTATATTTTTAATACATAAATTTTATAAATAATAAATTTCTTATGTTTCCATCAATTTATTTTTATTTGCATAAATATTATATGTTTGAAATCATCATTTTTTTACTCGTAATACTAATATCTATGACGATCTATTAGCATACCGTAATCAAAGCCATAATGATAGCCGAATCTATGCCTTACAAACCTCCTCCATAATCTCCTTATCGGTCATAGGCAGCTGACCCGTTGCGGCAGCACGACCATCCTTCTCCTTCCTCTTGTACTCCATAATGGCCTGATTGAAACAAAGGAAATGTAGTGTCGATATTATAATATGAAATGATGGATATAGTGTACCACCATAAAAATGAAAATCAAATATGCTTAAAAAATTATACATGGACTCCTCAAACTCCCATCGATCAGTCAACTATCCCTTCTCCTTCCTCAAATGTGTGTACTTGTTGGTCTCAATGGGTGTGTGTTTCTGTAATATAAGATACATGAAAATAATAATAAATGTAGAACGTAGATTCGTACACCATGTGTGTATCATGATATGCAGTAGAAAATGGAATTTGCTACCCACCTTCGTAATAGCATGGTAAAGAATTGACTTCATCCCATTTGTATGCATTGATTTTTGCTTCTTTCCATTTGCTGTGTTTATCGTGGATTGATGTGACAGGAGGGAAAAAAAGATATAGATAACTAGTTACGTGAATTGTCACATGTAGACTTGTCCCATTTACATTTTAAAAACATTAATACTTGGTAATCTTGATTGTTCTCTATGAAGTGGATGAATCCCCTCCACTCCTCCACCCAGTGCTCAAAACCCATCTATACCTTTAGTGTGGATGTATAACTTCAACTTATAGCGGAGTTGGTTATATGATTTACTCACTAGAAAGTGATGCACTACTTATGCATAGTTCATCAATTCTTTGGTAGTTTAAACTTTTTTTGTGCATTAAAGACAAACTATATGTGTTAGTGAATGGTCGAAGCTAATGTAATTGTCACAAGTATGTCTTTAACGAAAAATAAACTTACCACAACCCTCTGGATAATGTCATGGCAATAGGCCTTTGGAAATGCTAACCACACCTTATCTCTTAATCCTGGAATGAACAATTTAGTCGATACTCTGTGGTGAAGCAGGAACTCCAACCTAATCATTCAAGAACTGGAGCATATGAGGCCCATAAATCCCTTTGGCATGCTAACTGTCAGCCTATAGCCAGTCTTCTTGTACTCCTCCTTTGCCTGGATCCCCATATACATGCCTTAGCTCTTCATGCTCACCATGATATTGGCCTCCTTTAGCTCAGCCATTTCTCTTGCTCGACAGCTACAGCCTCTAAGTCATGAGGGTCCACCTGAGCAGGTTGATAATTGGGAAATACCATAGGTGATATCTTTCCCAACTCATTCGCTTACCTTTTCTCAGTAGACTGGCCTAATTGGTTGTCGATATCTCTGTCATGTGGATTGGTGAGTAGTGTAATAAATGATCCTCCTACAAAATCAAGTAAGAATATTAGTGCATCCTTCCAGTGTGGATATGGAAGGAAAAAAATTAACCATTTGAGATAGAAACCTAACCAATACACTGCTTGAGGCATGCCTTAGCATCCTCTATAATCTGATTGTAGAAATCCAGGCACTTTATCCCACACATTAAAAAATAGTACTTGTTAGTGATACATTACATCTAGGTCATTACAAACAAACTAATGTAACAAAGAAAAAAACAAGCATGTAGACTATTTGTCATTTCATCATTACCCACCCGCCTACAACCCTCACTTGGATCGAGTCGATGTGCTAGGTTTCTTAGGTCAACAAATATGAGATCGATTGGAGTCGTCTAAGGCCTTCAACTGTCTATTACAATGGCTCTTCCTGTTCACTATCTTTTGTGGATTCAAATTGGAAGAGACCACAAGTGAATATATGATGGTGATGAACTTTCTGGACATTCTTCCATTTGCTAGCTCACTTGCTCGAGTCCTTTAGGTAAAATACTTGTTGCCATGATTGAGATGAGGTCTCCATTGATGCTTTCCAATTTGTCCTAATTTGTGTCAAACCACCTATACTTGAACAAAAACACTTGCTTGGACCCCATGTTATTTAATTGAATAACTCTAGTGAGAATGCTATAAAAGGTTATCCTCCATCCGTTATCTACACAAATCATGCATATACCGTTGTTCTGTTGTTTAAAGCTTGCCTTCTTAGATTTAGTGTTGTATTAGACTTTGTTCACAACGTAAGCTTTATAGCTATAGCGGTGAACATCCAAGCCCCAAGCCAAGGCTTCTAAATCTTCCAACACCTGCTGCCTATGGACACAACTGCTTTCCATAATCTATAAAAGATGCGAGTGAGGAAGTTAATGTTTAGCCTATTGAAAACTTATTTCAAATGATGTGGGTGAGTTGTAACCTTATTTCTAAAGCACTCAGCAAAATGTATATAACTATTGTGCCCATGTTGCATGCTCCTTGCGCATTAAGTTCTTGCTCAAATTCCCTAAAAATAAATGGATTAATAGTGTACATTAGGAAACAGTGAAATGATGGAGTACTTAGATAATAAATGAATGAAGATGACACTCTTACCTTACATATAGCTACACCTCCTTGTAATTATTCAACACGGTCCAATGCATTTTATTGATTTCGACATTAGTACCCCATATGGTGCACGTGCCTATCGAATGTACGAGCTATGCAAATATTTGAAATGATGAGGATGAACATTCATCTAGTGGTTTGTCCCACTGTCGATGGGGCCTATTTATTATTGAATCCATGTTATCGAAATATAACGAATAAAATTGGATGCTTTCTCTCACGACATTTGACTCAATAATGGAACCTCTGGTCTGACCTTGTTCCTCAAATCTCGCTTAAGAACGCTTAGGTATCTTTCAACAAGATAAATCCAACCTATTGGATAAGGCCACGTATGTGTGCTTTCCTCAAAAGATGCAAGCTAAGTGGACCATGATGTCAAAAAAGGTAGGAGGAAATATCATCTCTAGCTTGCAAAGTGTTAGGATTATGGTTTTTCTCCAAAGACTCCAGTAAACTCACATGAAGTTCTTTGGCTACCAATTCCCTTAAGAAACAAGAAACATCATAAACTACATCATAAATTTAGTTATTGAGAAACCATGAATGATTATCGAGAGGATCCGTTGTAGCGGCACATGATAATCATAGCTCTTCAGACCCCTCAAACTTACTTCATCTGTACCTAGGCAAGAAGATATGTTGGAAGCATGTCCATTAGGTGTCTTTATTGTTGGTCCTAAAAGAATAACCAGGAGGAGGAGGAGAAGGGCGGTGGTGTGGGAATGTAAATTAGTTACTTAAAATTTTAAATTTTTTCTTTTAAAAATTTTCATAACCCCAATTAGTTATTAAAAAATATGTGAATTTTTTAATTTGATTTACAATCACAAATATACTTAGAAAATAAATAATGAATGCATAGAAATAAAAGAATAGGGTAAGAGAAAATTGTGCAAGTATTTATAGAGGTTCTAACTTGTGCATTGTCCATTCTTCTAGCTCTAAGCCAAGGATCCGGTATTCCATACCAGTATGTTCTACTATATCCAATCAAATTCAAGATTATAAATAGTGCCCTCAATTTACTCTGACCAGACTTTATACTAACCCTTAGCTATCTCTGATCTTAGAGTGTATTTGTAATCTAACTCTCACAAAGTAATAAAAAAAAATGAAGAAAAAAGAATAAATATCCTCTCAAAATTTGACTTAAATATATGAAATAAAAGTAGTAAGAATTAGCAAAAGAATGGTCGCAATATCACTGTTCAAATAAGATCATCTTCGTGTTTTCTGATTTTGAACTCCATGGAATATTTAAAACTTCATGCTTCCAATGGCTAGAAAATGGTTAAGCAGAACGTTGAAGATAAGATTCATTCCTAATAGTGTGTGCTTATTGGATTATAAACTTTGTGTATATCATTTGTCAAAACTGAAACGTTGATCCTCAACTTGCGTTAGGCGAGATTTGTGGCTGATATTTGAAAAGTTGTTGACTATATCTTAATAATAAACCTCTTCTCATATGCTACATTTAAACTATCTTTATATTCCAAATAAATAAGAGTATGTACTCTTTAATCACGACTTTAAAAAGTAAAAAATATAGATCTTCGATAGATAAAACCTACTCAACAAATTTGGAATGAAAATAAACTTGTTTGGAAAAAACTTGAACTTGTTGTCATTAAATAATTAATACTTCAAGGAGTTTTAATCTGATATAAACTCAAATCTCCTAGATATATTAACCAACTTTGCGGAACATATTGAATGTTTTACCTAAATACATTCAATTTTGGATTTAAGTCTTGAAATTGATGAAAACTTTAGAGATAAACTTGTTTTGCAATATTTTGTTCATTTTTGTAGTGTTCTGTTCATTTTTGACATGCAACAAGTTCACCCTTTGAGTTAGTTTCTTGAGTGTCACAAACTTCTTGACAAGCTTTCCAGATAGTCTTTGAGTTACCGTCTGAGTTGAATCCCTCTTTGAAAATTTTTTTCAAAACACTTCTAAGCATGCTTGATTATATATTTTATAATTTAAAGGCTGCACACTTAATAACTTTGTTAATAAACCTTAATCTTTTTATTATCATAAAAAATAATAATGAGAGAACCTAGTATTCACATCTCTAGTTCTGGACCTCTATTATTTGCCAAGTTGACATTATATACACAATCGGTGGTTTGAAAGTCCAACTACTACGAACTTGCAAATGCAGCCCCAATCGAATACCCATTTCTTAGAGAGTGAATCTTGCCTTATCTATGTCCTTTGACTTGCCCTTCAAATAAAAATTGTCCCAACTAGGTTATCACATATATTCTTTTTTATGTGCATCTCATCAAGGGGGTGTTGTATATGCAGTTCCTTCTAATATGGCAATCTAAAAAACACACTTTTCTTACACTAGTTTGTTCCGTCTTCGCTCCTTTGATGACTGAGCTGCTCTTGCACCTTCCCCAATATGACATGCTTATACTGGCTCAACTTATCCATAACGTCCTCACCAGTGAAATCCCTTAGCTAGGGTCTCATTTCCATGGTGCCATCAAAACTTGCACTGTTGTAGTATTATTTATGCCCTAGTGGCAAGAATCTTTTATTGTCTATATAATGGAACTTACTATTTGTATGTTTGCTTATGTAATCAATGTTACACATAGGAAATGCTTTGTACCCCTTGGTCGTTCAGCCTAAAACATCACCATATGCGAAAAAATTGTTGATAGTCCACAAACAATGCATCATGCATTGGGAATGTCTGACATTCCACCACATCTAGTGTTTTTACACCACTTGCCTACAGTCCTTCCAGCTTTTCCATAATGGGTCGTAAGTACACATTAATGTCTTTATTTGGAGATCTTGACCCCGATATTAAGAGGGACATCATCAAATATGGCTCCTTTATGCATCTCCACGATGGAACATTGTATACAAACATAATAACTAACCACACACTTTATGTTGTCCTCATGTTTGCATAAGGATTGAACCCATCACTACCAAGTCCTAATCGCAAACTCCAGAGATCTGATACAAACCGATGGTATTTTCTATCCAATCCCTTCCATTGTTTGGAATCTATGGGACGCCTCACACACCTTCGTTTGATACATATTTTTCTTTGTGCCATCTCATCTCTGGAGTCATCTTCCAACTATTGTAATCTTGGAATTAGTGAAAGATGCTGTAAAACCTTAACCAATATTATCTTTTGCTTCTTAGAACGAAGTTCCCACCTTCTTTCACCACACATGAGGAAGCTATCGACATTTTGGAATTCTTTCCGAAACAGCACCCAATCATTTTTGCGTACATGGATCATGTTTGCGTCCATGCCCAATTGCTTCAGTATTTGGTGATAAGCTCCCAAGGGGGTTAACAATTTTTTTTTACAATCTTTTTGGGTTTTCTGATTTTAAAGGAAAACAGAAATAAATGATATGGATGATATTATTAGTCGATAGGTGCCACGACTAACAAAAATCAAACTGGTTTGTGAATAGAATCACAAATCGATATAACTCATGATTTGTAAAAACTCTCACGAATTGCTAAAGGAATATAAAAATTCAATCAGCAAGAAGAATAAAGAAAATTATAATTCTCAATATTCATAACATGTATTGATAATCCTGTCAATTACAAGAGAGAACTCTCTCGCATGAACTCACCAAGATAGAAATCAATCAAAACCTTCCTAATTCTCATAACCAAGGCTTAATATAGTCTTTTACATACAAAGAAATTAAAGATATGTAACTGACAAAAATAAGTAGTTGACTGTAACTAACAAAGAAATTAAAGACATATAACTGACAAAGAAATTAAAGACATGTAACTGACAAAAATAAGTAACTGATTGTAACTGACAAAGAAATTAAAAATGACAATTAACTGATAAATTGGTCTTGATGCGTTCACATCATTTGGCGTGTTCCATAGTATGAGGATGGTAACAAATTGTTGTTCAGTAACAAATTTTTATTAAAGCAAGCCAATTGTTGAATGATTTCATTGACTGTTTACCATCAACATTTAGATGCATCATTTAAAGTACCAGCAACAATTAGAGAACTTTATACAGCTTGGATACACCAGACTCTTTGCATTTTCTAACACTCTTGTCCATTGCTCTCTGTTAACTACATTACTTTCATCCCTGCCATTGATGTCATCCCTTTTGGGATCACTCATATTAGCAGCGAAGTCCTCCAAAGGTTCTTGATTTGCTTTATCTTCGAAATGTATGTACCCATGCGGAATAGTCCCTTCAATCCCAATAACACCATCATCGACCTCATCTTCATTGTCCACTAAATCATCAGACTCCTTAACATGGTAAATCTACCTCGAGTAGGTCCAAGCCATTAACCCTGTTAGGAGTTGATACTTAATAATTTGAATAGACTGCCATGCGTTGTTGAGACAGTCTCTACAGGAGCATATTATCAATCCATCTATCATTCAATGGTTTGTAGTAGCTTGGAAAAATGCTCTAAACCCCATCTCTTTATTGAGCAATTGTCAAATCACATGTTATATGCTAATTTCGTGTAAACATTCTAAACTAGCATTTAACTAATGACCACTTCTTATTTTATTAGATATTTGCATCTAATTTTCCAAACATTATAATCTAAATTAACATATTATTAAACTATCTAAATGTCATATAGTTAAATTCATTAAACATGAATTAAATAATATACAACTGCTAACTCTTGAATAAATATATACTTTTCAATTACTAACAAGAAATGTATTCAAATAAAATTAAATATATGTTAAATAACAATTGTATAAATACTAGCTTTCAAATAACTGTATTTAAATTATTAAAAATTTTACTAACCTTCAGGTGGTGCTAGTACTCTAAATACTGGCTTTAGATTAGCAATTTATGAAATACCTATGAAAAAGATTAAAAAAAAATACAAATGGATTAATTAATATTAAATTAACAAAAATAATATATACATGGTTAATGAAAAAATGAAACCTAAACTTTTGCAAAATATTCAATTACATACTTGAAGTTTGGTTTTGACATTTTAGGTACCTGAAGGAAGTTTTCGTATACATTTTTGGTACCTAATTGAATTTCCTTTAGGTTGAAAAATTCAAAGACTTGTTTTATGTACCAAAATTATTAAAACCAAACTTCAGGTAGCAAAAATATATGCGGAAACTTACTTTAAGTACTAAATTATTCAAAACCAAACTCCATGTTTCTGATTGAACTTTTTGTGAAAGTTCAAATACCATTTTTAGTAAAAATGCAAACACAAAATATAGAGAGAGAGTAAGAGACTTGTGTGCAGGGAGCAGAGAGCGACAGATGAGAATGAGCTCAAAGGCGCGCGTGCACACACACACACAGAGATAATGGAGAGGGCAGGGAGAACGTGCAATTTATAAAAAAATTTAAGAGGCGAACATCGCTGACTAGGACATTGAGGTGAGTTTTGTCTTAGTATCCCGGTCAGTGGTGACATTAGCCTCAAATTTTTTCACCCCATGTTGAAACTTTTATTAGTATATATTTGCCACACTTTAAATAAATAAATCGAATGTACAAATATTAAGTAACACATTAAAAGGACATAGATTTAGGTTGGAGTAAGTTTTATGTGAATATTACTATTTTATTAGTTTGTGATTGCATTTATAATTTTTAAATAGGATATAATATATTATATAATCATTAAATCCAAAAAAAAGATAAAAATCATAATTATAAATTTTTGTATGTCATGTTAGACTTAATCTTTGCACACAGTGCACTTGTGCTATATGCCATGGTCAATATGCTATAAAACTAATTAACAAAATAGACTAACATGTTTTGATGGATTTGAAAATTGTTGATGATTCGCTTGTATTTAAAATCTTGCTTAGTCAATTGGTCCCCTATAGATATTAGTCTATCTTGCAAAAACATAAAAACGAAAAAGTGGAAAAATCATATAAAAAGAATAAAAACTTTATCTCTTTTTCATTTTTCTTGTGTGTGGGATATATATACACACACATTTATATAAGCAAGTAAGAATCATTTTGCTGGCTTGAGGTTTTTCGAAAGCTCAGGATTCTTTTTAGGTATTTTTAAAATCATGAAAAAAAAAGTTAGAAATCTCTTAGGATTTTTTAGAAAATCAAAATTCAAATTGGATAATCACTTAAATCCTTCTAATATTTCAAGGAAATTATCAATTTACCAATTTATTGAAAAATTATCCATACAAAATCAATTACATAAAAATTTACTAAATATCAATACAAAATTACATTTATAAGATATAATTTTACCTTTTCTAAGATATGTATTAAGTATGTGATTTTACTTTTTATTTTCAAAATCACATGTTTAACATCCTATTTCTTGGTTAAAACCAAAGTTGCTTGTTTTAAATGTAATTTTGTATTGATATTTTGATAATTAAAATTGTATTATTTATATTTAAGTGTTTTTATTTTATAGGATTTATAGACCTGTTGAATCCTATTATTTTCTACTATATTCATTTTCGTCATATCATTTGATTTTTTTTTCCCCAAATGAGAATCGAAGTGTAGTGGTATTTGTTTACATAAGTACTTTTGTACTATTGATTCCCGTTTAGTAAACTTAGGCTATGAAATATAAAATTTCAAATGGAAAAAACACCAAATACATAGTTCCCCAGAAATGTGTATCGTGGACTCCCACTGATTAAGCGCTGCCATTGTCCCGGGTTCGTTTTCCACGTTGTTTCCAAACAGTAAGTAGTAACAATCAAGTCGTTTTGTTTCTTTTTCTTTAGGACGTTAGGTGAGTGAGTTTGACCATTTCCAAACCACACAAACATCACGATGCCAATTTCTTTATGCGAAATCCCAGTGAATTTGGAACGAAACTGGGACGTCATTACTATGCATGGTTGGGAAATAAGCATCGATTGACCCGTGATTGGATTTGAGGACAATGACACACAAAATACTTATATTTATAATTTTTAGCAATTCAATATCTAAACTTTTTATTTTTACTGTAATGGTTTTTATTTTCAACTTCTATACTTTAATGCCTGTATTTTAGTTTTAATTATATTTTAATGTTTATACTTTAAATTTAATGCATTTTAGTATTTATTTACCAAGTTCTTTCATTGAAAATTAATATTTAAATTTTAATTGATAAACTATTTTAGAAATCAAAGAAAAATTATTTATAATTTTTAAATTGTAAATAACTTTTTGCATATATGATCTTCTATTTTGATAAAATTGGTTTTGACAAAGTCTTATATTTATACAAAGTTATTGACTTTAATTTTATTTAAATGTAAGTCTTACTATGTATTTCAAGACAATTGCAGATGGAAAATCGCTGGTAGCAAGTTCAAGGGCCTACCACTAAGAGAAATGGCTAGTGGTGTACGGAGATGGTCTAACAATGGCCACCATGATGCTTAACTTAGTTGTGGGTTTTAAGAGAGTGTACACAAAGTGGAGAGAGAACAACTGAGCAAAGTCATGTTAGCATTTCCTTGCAACCTTAAGTGCAATTTATAAGTGATTATCATACTAGAAAGGGGGACCCATGTAGTTTTTTGCATGCATGTATTGCTTTCCCAAAGGAGATGGGAATAAGAAGAGTGAAGACTCCTTATTGGTAGCTAACTTAGACGCAATGTAGCGGTAGTAATCATTTGAGGAGAATGGTTAGATTGGTGGAAAGTTATATCTTTGGAGCACTCTAGAAAGGTCTAGAGTAACTCCATTAAGAAGTGGTAAGTTGAGGTGATGCAAGTACCCCTAGGGAGACATGGAGAGCCAGGAAGATGCAACTACTCTTGAGGAGACATGGAAGGTTGGGGTGTTGCAAGTTCTCTTGATGAGATATGGAGAGCCGGGATGGGGCAAGTTCCCCCGAAGAGACATGGAGAGCCGAAGAGGTTTATTTGTTAAGGCAAGAGCTAGGGGAAGGAGGAGGGCTTTAGGTTGGCACCTTATGTAGATTAGTGGAACGAGATTGTCTTCTAAGCTGGTAGGTGGCTTGAAGGCTGTGGGCCAAGTCTATCTAGGATGCTTGATGGGCCAAGTGGATCCTATTACTGGTTCACTTTGTTAGTGTTAGGCCCATTGGATCTTGATTAAATAAAGCTTATCAACAAAAACTATACATATTAGGTAAAATTTCGAAAGGGTCATAATTTGCAAAACATGAGACTTTTGCCCTTATAACATGAATTTCCAAACTTGTTGAATATTATAGCTATATATTATAATATTTCCTTATATTTTTTTAGCAGTATCCTTGAAAGACCCTCATAAGATTGTTCAAAAGGTCCTCCATCGTCCCGAGATTGAGGGGTTTTATATCGATTAGCTTACATGTTCGTGTGAAAAAAGAATCTTTTTTAATTGCTCTAAAAAAATTGCTGTCTAATTAAGTTTATTCATAATAGTTAGTCTTCTTTTCTAAATGGGAAACATGAATTATATTTTTGAAAGGTCTTAGTGGGTCGCATGTATGGCTCGCTCACTTCGCTGAATGAATATGTTATAATAAAATTCTTATTACGGATGAATGAAATATAGTTGTAATAGGATTTTCTTTATTAATTTTTTATTTAAATTGTGGCATTTTGAAAAAAAAATAGTTCCAGCATTGACTTGATATTCATAGGTTTGAGTAAAAAATGACTATTCAATATTTTGTGTAATAGTGATTTATTGTGGAATCGCTATTCAGTGAATTGAACATTGTAATAGCTATTTGTAAAAATAAGGCTGTAATGGAATTGCAATTATAACGAAGTGAACGAACAGTTAAAATTATAGCCCCGAATGTACTCAAAACTAAAGTATAGATACTAAAATAAAAAATATTAATTTTTTAATGGAGGTACTAAATTGAAAAAATAAGCATCAAATTGTTAAAAATAAAAGTTTAGATAATAAATTGTTAAAAATTGAACGTACATAGGCTTTAGATGCCTTCATCCTTAGATTTAGATCCCTTAAATTTAATTTCTCTTCGTTTTTCTCAATTTATGAATCAATCCTTGAGATTATCAAGACTCTTCAAATAATAACATAACCATTGCACCATCTTCTTTCTTCTCTCAACTATTGATTAAAAGTAGCAATATGTTATATGACAAATTGAGGAAAATTGAGAAAAAAATTAAAGGGAAAAATTTTATTATCTTCCTAATTTTGACTTAGACGTAAATCCATCCCCTAAACTTTCAAATGTTATAAAAAAACCTTATAAACTTTAATAAATTGGTATCATTAAGAAAATTTGGTTTTTTCAGTTTGCTATAAACTTACAAAGATAAAATTTAGGAGGTGTTGAGTTTAGGTACACTTTAATAATTTAACGGGTGTTTTGTTTTCACACCAAATTCAAAATTTAGAGGGTCACTTTTAATTTTAGGGGTTATTTAATAATTGATCAAAGCTCATCGATGATTGACAATATTGAAAGTTCAAAAAGTGTATTTGTAGTAAAATCAAAGTTTAAAGGGTTTATTTGCATTTACTAAAACATAAACAATAAAGATCCATTTTTTCTTATGATTAGCTCATTTTTTTTATAATATTTTATATTATTAAGTAAATACTCGCCATAGGACTCATACCCTTTAAGAGATTACTATTATTAATCAAATTATTGGGTTAATTTCACTAACAATACATGAACTTTTTTTATTATAACATAAAAATACTAAAACAAAAGTTACTTATAAAAAATATCTAAACTTTTTAAATCTTTCATTTTGGCCAAAAGTTCAGTGATATCCTGATGTAGTGAGGAATATACATTATCAAATTAATTTTCAATTCCCACATCAACATATTTATTTATTTTTCTTTTTTTTTTTCATTAATCTCCTTCTTCTTCTCTTCTTCTTCTTCAACCACTCTAATAGCACTCCACCAAACATTACAGAAATAGAAACAGAAACACAAACACAAACAAACAAAAACCATACTAAACCTACGTTGTCAACCATACCTTACCTTTACGCTGTTGTTATCAACCCTAAGCCATCATCTCGATTGACCGTCCCAAATATAAAATGCCATAAACGCACCACCATCACTCAACTAAAATTTGACAACCATAAAACCAGCACCACCGTAGACACAACTCGAAGACACCACATAACCATGTGTAATGACCAAAATTGAAGTTACACACTGCTATGTTAACCACTACTAGCTCACATCACAAACACAAACTGAAAAATACAAACCCAAACATGCATTGCCATTTATGCTAAACTTAACCATCATGACAACGCCATAATCAACCAAGGTGGCACCACTGACAAGACCCTGACACGTCGACCTCCATCAGCAACTTTTGACCCATAAACCAAACATTGACTAAAATCAGGCCCTGAACAGCCATTGTTCAATAACAACCAGTGTAAGCTACTTTCAACATTGCTTCGACCCATTACCTAAATTGAACCCCACTATCAAACAATCACAACCAATACAACCCTCCGAGTTGTAAGCTTGATTGAAGGAAGAAAAGAGCAAAATACCTCGAATTTTACCAATATAAATTAGGAATATAATGATTAAATACTATGAAAATGTGGGTAATTTGAATTTTATTTTAAATTTAACTTAGTAATTGAATTTAGATGGTTTAGTTAATTAAATTTGGTAAATTGTAGAATATAATTAGATAATTTAACATAATTGAATTAATAAATGGACTTAATAGAAATAGAGATTTTAATATAATAAATATTGATTTTAACCTATCGAATTACTTCAATTTTCTATCTTCAATGTCCTAAGCTATTCAATTCATTTCACTTATCAACTTGAAATGAATTTCTCAAGTTGAATTATCTAAAATCCTAACCACAAAATTAAATTCAATCAAACTTCACAAGTTTAACCATCTAAACCCTAAATGCTTAATTACCTATTTTAACCAAAATTCCAACACCTTAATTCTTAGAACTTCAACCCTAAATTTTTTCTAAGCTCTATATTCCTAAACTAAAGCTAGATATCAATTTATCACTAATCAAATTCCTAAGTTAAATGTTTAATTCAATTTAACAATCTCTACTTATAAATTATATTACTTATTTTAAGAAATTCAAATTATTCAATACTTTCTAATTATCAAATTAAATTAATTCATCAAGTTCAATCACCTAAACCCCTAAACATTCAATTCAACCATCTAAGCCTAAATTTCAACTCCTTAAATCCTAGAAATTTAAATCTAGATATTTGCTTTCAAATACCAATTCCTAAGCTCCTAAAACCCTAAATTAAGTGAGATATTAATTTTCCTTTGGCTAAATTTCCTAAATTCAATTTTTATGTAATTAGAAAACTTTCTTTTCTTACTTCTTAAATCCATTACTAATTCCTAAAAGCCCATTAAAAGCCTAATTCATTATCTAAAAACGTAAGCCCATTAACATTAAAGTCCAAGCCCATATCCATGAAGCCTATTAACATGAAATCAAGCCCATCAAGTCAAGTGCATAATCAATACCCATGCCCATTTCTAGAAAGCCTATAATTGGAAGATTAAACAGATGAATTAAGCCTATAAGCTGATGGCTCAAAGCCCATAAACCCATAGATCAAAGCCCATGACACTATGCATTAATATGCTCCATCACACACCAAATAATTCCCAATTTGTAGAGAAATTCAACAAGTAAAATGACAAAAATGACCTTAACCCATTCAAGAAGAGTTCTACATCTATGAAAAGATCAAAATGTCTTTTAAAATTCTACACAATATGAACAAAAGAAAATATCATTTACATCTAGAGATTTTTTCCAATGAGAAAAGACTATAATACCCCTTAATCTATTAGGTAAAATGACTAAAATGCCCTTAACCCTAGAGGAAATTACAATACATGAATCATATAAATATTGCACTTAGAAAACCTAAGTTCTTCTTCCATCTTTAGCATCAACACATCTCTCCAAAATCTTCTCAAAAACATCTCTAAAACACACCAAAAATCCTACAAAAATTCTACAACAATTCCTCTTCAAGACAACTCTCCAATAGGTAAGGGAATCCCTTCTTAATCCATCATTTAATTACTCAATTTCTTCCTAAAAATCTAATATTTATTTCAATTGATTCTTGAGTGGAATTTGAAGACAAAAATCAATTATTAAATTTAGAGTTAGCATTAGAAGCATCAACAATATCTTGGAGTAGTAGAGAGAGATTTCTAGGGATTATTTGCAAATTCAAGTAATTAATTATAATTAATTTGTTTGATTATGTTGATGACATTTAAAATTCATGTAGATTACTAAAAATATACTTAGATTTATGTATTGATTAATAAATTTATATATGTATAAAAACTGAAATCTATATGTGTATATGTATGTATGTTAAAATCTAAGTATTTAAAATTATTGTATGCTAATATATATATATATATAGCGTACCGAAATTTATGTATGTTATATGTTGGATTGATATTTTTATTGAAATAAAATTAACAAATAAATATATGAATATATTAAATAAAATTTTGTTGAAATATAGTGTGTATGTTATGTTGATATAAGCTGGAATTTTTGGATAAACTAGTGTTGAAAGTGATAATTGAGCTATAATTTGTTCTTTAATTTTCAAAATATAAACTAATATATATATGTATATCTATATATAGACACACACACACACTAAATAAAATAACATAAAATAAAAGTGTTTTAGATGATTTAAATATGCTAGAAAAAGCAATTTATATGCATATATATGTAATCTAAATAGCTTGGATTATCAAATTTAAATAAATATTAAATGAAAAATTTTTAATGAAATTTATAAAGTGATAGATTAATAATCCTAGATGAAAACTGGAAATTTTTATGATTTTTGAAATACATTTACTATTTAAAAATTAAAAAAATTACAAAATAGCAAGATAGTGTTTCGGCCGACAGTAGTAGCACGAATGAATAGGGCTAACCAGTGACTTTTCTTCTTCTTTTAGGTAAAATTATAACAGTTAGAAAGCTTAAGAAGTCAATTTAAAATGGCGTAAAGAACAAGACAAGAACCGATTGGCTTGATGGTCAAATTTGATCAAACTGATTGGACACTGCTGCCTACGCTTTGTTATGGATAGTTTTGTGTTAATCAAGATTACAACTATATTAACTAATTATTTTTGGCTAATTGAACTTAATAACATGTTAACATACGTGTTAGGTAGTTTACAAAAAATTGAGCTCAAGCACCCATGTTAAGATAGTGAACCAATTATTTAAATTGGGGTGCAACTAGTTTTCTATAGGAAAAGAAATATTAGAATTTAAAGTAAATTAATTCTAATAAAAATAAATCTGAAACATATGTAAAATGTGTTTTCATATTAAAATATGAATTTTTAATATGAATAATTTATTATTTTTATTTTAGGAATTTATTTAATAAAATAGGTATAAATTTGACATTACAAGATAATATAAAACATAATAGGAAACTAGTTTAGATTTTTAGCACATTTAGAGATAAAAATGGATTATAAGTGATATTAATGGAGTAGTTATATTTTAAATGATTTGTTTTGCTCAATAAATTTTATTAGAATTAACATACGATATGTTATTTTACATACCATTTTAATGACCTAAGTACCATAAAATGAGTTTAGTAGACTAAAGTTGGATATAAAATAAACTTAATTAAATTCTATCTAACTTGGCTAAATTAAGTTAGTATAGATTTATTAAATAATATTGGCTTAGTAAATTCTTTAGAAACCAACAATTTATATTTAGTTATTAATTTAACTAGTGAACTCTTATAAGATCATATTAACTTGTAAATGGCTTAAATAAATTGTAATGTGATAGACCATGAATAACAAGAGGAATATATTGTTTCAAATGTATATTAGCTAGAAACATGAGTATTTAATATGATTTTGATATAAGTTAATAATTGGTTTAAATGCTTATATAGTTAATCTCTTGAGCAGATATTTGTTAGGAGTCTACTTTCTGCTTTATCTTCTGGCCTGTCTTCTGTTTATTAGATTTTGTACCAGGTATGTAGTGGCTTGTGTGTTGCGTGCTAAGGTAGGCATTCTAAATAAACTAATACTAAAAAACAGCTTTAAATTGCTTGTTGCTTGTACGTATCCGTTTTTGAGACCCAATCCGAGGTAGCAACCTTGCTATGCGATGCTAGCATGGTAGTTAGGTGCTTAGGTCATCATAGGTTAGTTCGGTGGTAGCTGATAGGAGAACGGTAGTGGGATAACGTCTATTCATATTGGAGAGAAGTTGTATTAAGCAGTTTAGTTATATGTGCTTTATTACTTTGCTTAATTACAATAGATTAATATAGATAGAGATGTGTAATGGTTGTGACCCTTAGACGACGCTATTACTTATAGAGGAAGGAGAAATATGTATTTGGGTTTCGTATATCAATTCCCTGAGTAGTTACTGTTACTCAGGATCCTTAGATTCCTAGTGTGTTGTTAGAGTGTGAGTGCTCCATTGTTGTTGTCACACTTTGATTTGTTACACTGCATTTAGAATAGGTGTTTGTGCCTATCTTTGTGTGTTTGTGTTGCTGTCATACTGGGTTTTGACTCATTCCTTTCTTTTTCAGGTGATGATCTGGATGCTGTGATTATCGGGTATGAGATGACTCTAAAGGAGCTTATTAATGAGTTAAGTGATTATTAATGTTGAATTGTTTATGCTGTTGATGGAAGTTACTAATTATCTTTTCAAACTTATATTTTGGTGAGGGAATATCTATTGGTCCATGGTTGCATTTTGAGATACTAGATAATACGTATTTGGAGATACTTGATGGTATGATATTTATTTATAAATGTTGGTATACTCATGGGAGTAGCCCTTTTGAAAATCTTTTGCAAAAATTTATATTTTCCACTTTAAATCCAATGTTTCCATAATCGAATTAAACAATTTCATAATCTAAAATATGTTTAGCAACAACTACAATAAACTATAAATTAGGTTAGCCTTAACGTAAAATGCATAATGTTATACATGGCGATTAACATACCTTGACCTAAATCAAGCGTGATGAGAGAGAGACAGAGACTACCATTTATTTAGGATCCGATGAACCACATTTAACCTAACCCACATGGAACCTTAGAGGTGTCCTGGGTGTTGAAGCTCAATTTGGGTCGTTGTTCGTGGTAGGTTGAGTGATTGTCATGGTTGTTTGGAGTGGTTACTTTAAGTGACTTGTTAATGGTGGATGTGTTTGGTTGTTTTGGGGTTGGGTTGGTTAGGCTGATCATGTGATATTTGGCATTTTGGAGATTTTAGGTTTGTGAGGAAGAAGAAAAGAAGAAGCATCACGCGCATGCGCGGGGGGGGGGTGGGGGGTGGTTGTTTTGGTGGTGTTGGGTTGGTAGGTGATCACGTGATGTTTGGCATTTTGGAGATTTTAGGTTTGTGAGGAAGAAGAAGAAGAAGTAGCATCAGGCGCATGCGCGCGGGGGGGGGGGGGGGGTGGGGTGGTTGGGGGAGGGAGAGAGAGAGGATGAAAAAGGAAAAATAAAATACTGCCGATGGAAATTAAAATTAATTTTTTAATATAGATTCCCTACTATGTCAACATATCATCGAACTTTCGAAGGTGAAAAATTTCAAAAGTTTAGGTATTTTTTTATAAGAAAATTTTATTTATATGTATTTTTATTATAATAAAAGAAGTGCAGGTGCCGTTAATGAGATTAACCCTCAAATTACATTAAGCCATTTTCATTTTATTAAAATAACCTTTCAATTACTTTCATATCTAAAACATTATGAACTTTACAATCTTGCATTTTATGGAGACAAATACAACCACATGATTACCTTTGAAAAACAACCACCCTCGCATATCTTGTTGTTTTAGCTACATGTGAATTTTTTGGATTCTTTCATTTTCTAGATATCCAAAGATGAAATAGATGTTATTATTTCTAGAAGTGTTTGTTTTCTTATGCTAAATACAATTTAAAAAAATGTTTGTTATCTTTTATCTCTATAATTGTGTTAAAGCATTAATTGTTTCACATTTATTGAAGTGGTATTAGTTACTAGTTCTAACAAGTTATATATATATATATATATATAGAGAGAGAGAGAGAGAGGAATACCTACAATCCACCATTAAACTGTTAAGATATTTATGAAAAATTAATGTTGGAAGAATTATAAGGCTTTTGTTATGAGTTGTATGGTTAGGAAAAGGAAATTAATATTTAATTTTTTTAAAAAAAATTCCGAAATTACCACTATTATCAAAATAATATAGTATTATGTAATTTGACCTTATCTCTTCAAGAGATGAGTTCTTTAAAAGACCAAAAGACCTAGTCTCTTGAAGAGATGAGATCTAGACAACATACTAATCTTGTCTCTTGAAGAGATGAGGTTAGCACTATCATCACCCCTCCCTCCTTTGAATTTCATATTTCACTCCCTATTACATTAGTCGATAGAAACAATTGTAACCTGTTAGAATCGTGTACAATTAGCTGTATATATCATGGTCTACCATAGAGAAACAACTTCTAAGCAACATAATCCAACCAAACCCAATCCATCCAATCACAAAAGTATTCCTAAACCCAATCCATTTAATCATAGTGGTACTCCAAAACCCTTCACAGCCAACGTAGGGGAAAACTCATAAAACATAATATGAAAATAGTTGCAGTATTTTTCAATTCATGACATCAAATGTATATATAATAATACATATCATCATTGTAAAACTTAAATATGAACAAAATATAATCTAATATAATCCTGCGTACTTTGTCTCCCTTATCTTCGCCTGGTAAAAGTATGACCGAGTGGCGTACGCTGGTGCAAACCTTATTGGGCATCCTATGGATTAACCTATGTGAGTGTGGCATCCTTATCTTTACCACTAACACTATATTGGTGAAATGAGACAAGTTTGAATCCACCTAGGTAAGTCCCTCTCCCATATCATCCGGCGGGGAAGGTCACTTCTTATGCGGACCTCCCGGGTTATGAACGACATATGAGATATTTGGCATCAGGGTGTCCAGCAGATAAGCATATGATGATGATAATGGATCAGACAAATCAGGTTGAACATGAGACGGGCCCGACTCGTCATGGTGTACATGGGGGAGCAAAGGCTAGTCTCTAAGCTCCTTACTACATTAATATCTGTAGGAGCCATGAAATGGTGGCAGTCATTACTCTTAAGTTGTACATCGGTAACAATTACTTGCTAAGACAAACCTGCCATAGAATCATTTCTATCATCATTATAGTCGTCACTTGATTCATTAATTGAAGAGGCTTGCTTTGTATCAGTTTCATGACCACAACTCCAGTCAGGTGCACCCATTTCAAAGTTACTCATTTGAACCCATAGGCCCATTATTGTTCGATTTGGAGTGGGGTTCAAATCTCCTAACCCTTGGCTGCTAACATTTCCATCATTGCCTATGGCGCTTGCAGGTGCCTATGATAATTCCTTTTCAAATATTTAGACATATACAGTCACTGACCTTTTTGTGTACACCAACATCTCTTATTCAACATTATCATCGATGACTGGAACAATGTCATAGCGTAGCGTCCTATCTCCAATAGCTACCTTATGATACAACTCAACTTGATGTGTAAACCTATTTTTTTTAAGTCTACTGTAAATGGTGTCAAGTATTTGCTCATATGTAGAGTTCCTACTAACACTGACCACAACAACTAGCCATCACAACCAAAACCATCATTTCTTTCACAATATTGCCATGAGCATACAATATAAACTTGGCTTTATCCATTTCCTTGCCTATTATGCCAGCTCATAATACATAGGTTGAATGTATTAAATGTGATCATGCCTTATGAATTGCACACCCTAATATCAAACATGCCTACTAATGCTAGTATATTCATCTAAGCCTATCAAACTATTTCATTGATGTGGGCTCTAACATCATCAAATATGATCAAGGTGTAAGACATATAACAATATATGATTTCATAATTTGATTCCTAAATTCTAAAAGTATACAATAACATTAAAATTACATCATACAATGTCCATAATGCAACATCAACAACACATACAACAAACATAAAATTCGCACAACCACTCTACAATACAGATCATTTTACAAGTAAAATACAATTGCTTCAGCATTTAAAAAAAAAAAAATCCAACAACATATATAACACTTAAAAATCTATAACGCAACATCAATAATTGTGAAAAATTAAGCAAAAATCTCACGAATCTGACTTATGGAGTTCGACGCATCCACTCGTTTTTCACAGGAATTATTTGACTTTTTCATGAATTGATGTCTTTATAATGCCCACTAATCGAAATTAACCAAGATAACTCGCCAATTTGATGAAAATCAGTGTTACAATGCGGAATTAGGGTTAGGGTTTATGAGATAAATTGGGGATTTTTTTTATGTCAGCCGTTCTAATGAAAAAGAAGAAGAAGAAGATGGCAGGCAAATTATGCCCGTCAACCTTGTCTCTTGAAGAAACAAAGTCATAAACTCTAACTTTGTCTCTTCAAGAGACGATGTTCTTCCATATTTTAAAGACCTCATCTCTTGAAGAGATGAGATCAGACACTTATAACCTCGTTTCTTCAAGAGACGAAGTCAAATTATCTAAAATTAGGATTATTTTGATCTTAATGGTAATTTTATAATTTTTTCTAACAACTTAAATATTAATTTCCTTTTCCCTTGTACAGTTCTATGAATGGATCATTAAAAAAATACATACCAGAATTGTTAGTTTAAGAAGTCTTTCCTTAGAGTCCATGATAAAGGTAGGTCGACTTTTATTCCGAATCATCAACGAACTTGGAATCAGCCCACCGGTTTGGGAAACGGAACCAAACTTATAGGGTCAAATTAACCTTAAACTTTGTGAGTCTACTATTAGTTTGAGAAGTTTAATTGAAAAAAAAATTATAGAAAGAAGAAATGGAAAAACATATATTTAAATGGCATTGAAAATTTAAACTGCTTATATGTGAATGTGAAAAAAGTATTTATCATTCACAATATTAATGTGTCGCTACTAACAACAAAAAGAATAAATATACATTTTTAAAGCATGTTTTAGTTTATATTAACTTCTACAATAAGGTAAATTTTTGCTTAATAATGCGGTGCTAGTTTTTTTTCATCTTTTGATATTTTTTTCTAGTGTCTAAATTTTAGATCTTATGTTACTAATGCTACAAGGATATCGTTGCATAAAATAAATGCATATTCTTAACGGCTCTTTAAAAAATGGATAAAAAATATTGGGTTCAAGTTTTCCTTTGAATTTAAAGTTTAATCCATGTAATTTTTTAATTTTTTTTTGCCAAAATTTCATTAAAAATAAAGATTTATCATTTCCCAAAAGGAAAAAGAAACTCCAAAGACTAGACTGATCTGGAATTAGGATTAGGAATTAATGATTTCGTAAACCTGGCTGGAAACCAAATTTAGTACAAAAATTCCGATTGCATAATTTTAGAATGGAAAGTCTATGGTTTTGGGTTGTATCAGAGCCGAACACGTCTAATCCACCATTTCCATTCTCAGCATTTCTCCCGATTCGAATGATATGGAAGTTCTATAGGAATTGGGGGTACTAAGGGTTTGACTGGTTGGTTAGTTTTGGTATCTTATGGAATCAGATTATTCGTTAAAAAGTAAATATTAATAAAAAAAAAAATATTACTCGTATATGTATTAAATAAATCAGATATAAATGCATATAAAATATAGATATAGAAGGAAATAAGACAATCCAAAAAGACCCAACGGATGCATATAAGTATCATAGGAGTTGTTGAAGAGGTGCTAAGTTCGCTTTGTATTTGTAACAAAATCTATAGGAATAGTAATTTATGGTTGGAAATCATAACCACTACATGGACATAGAATGCCTAAACAAAGAAAGATAAATTTGCTCAAGAACAGTATAATTAAATATATGCAATTAAAAAAAATCATATATTAGTGTCTGAAAATTAAGCCTGTCTTAACTATGGAAAAGAAATATTTGAACTTGGTATATTTTACTAAAACAATTTTGGAGATATGTTATTAGACTATAAAGTTATTGACTAACTATGTGGAATTAAGAATGTAAAAATGTCAAACTAGATCTGAGAAGGGGTGTGTGTGTGTGTGTTTTTTTTTTTTTGGGTGGACTTATTTTCTCTCTACCATAGTCGTCATGTTCATTTTCCAAGTTGTTTCTTAAGAGGTCATGCTTTTCTTCGTCGTCATCTTTAATGACTGACTTGGTAAACATTCAAGAAAATTTAGGAACCACCACTGACCCATTTATCCATTTGGATATGACAGCTGCAGGTCAATGAAATGTAAGTGTCAAGAAGTTCCTACGAACTGGGAATGAAATTTGGTTGTTCACTAACTGTTAAATTAATATTCAGTGCATTAGCTCATTTTGAAAGTTCCGGCAAAATGCAGCGTGATAAATGGTCTCCAAGTCTATGGCCATAAAAAGAATGGGAAAAAAAAAACTCTCTAAGTCAAGACTCGAGAGAATCTTGAAGACTTATCGAGTTTGTGGACCTTATAAATTTTATGCTAATGTTCGACCTTTGATACATCATATAATCATTGAGCTTGTTATTAGAATTAATTGTTAGGTTTATACGTGTTAATGAAATAATTTTGTAATAAGACTATTATTATAACATATAGAGTTCATATAAAGTGATTTAATAAAATTATACAGATTTTAATGCATCAAACAGAGTATACCATATTATGTATAGAAACTAGACATATTATTTCTTGTTTTATATTGAACGAAATTAAAATGCCCTCAAAATTTATTAAATCAATTTTTGCCACATAAAATACTTCATGTATAACATGCTCAGGTAGGGCCGTAAACGAAACAAGTCGAGTTGATACAATACCAAATTCAAATTTGAATCAAATGAAAAACTCAAAATGCGAACTTGAACTCGAACTCCTAATTGATCGAGTTTCTATTTTTAAGTCGAAATCGACTCGATTTAATACTCAATAAACTAGAACTCAACTGGTTAAGCTCGATTATTTTTTTAAATATTGATTTAATTATAAAAAGTATTTAATACTTGATAAACTGGAACTTGACTCGACTCAATTTAATACTCAATTAAGCTCGTGAGCTCTCCAAGTCGGGTATTTTCAAGGTCGAACTCGAACTTGGTAACTACTCGTAGCTTAAACTTGAGCTCGGCTTGATTATAAATAAGTCAAATTCGAGCTTTCGCCAAGTAGAACTCGAGTAACTTACAAACCGTCTCGACTTATTTACAGCCCTATGCTTAGGTTTCCTTTAGAAGAACTTTTTTATATTGAACATTTCTAGCTAATTTTAAAATTTGAAACCATTTAATTATATTCTAGAGACAATTAGATTTGTGATAGGGAAAAAACTTAAGAAAAACGTTTCTAGCTTCTATTCAAATGAGTAGATCAACACTCTTAAAAACAAAACTTTAAAATATTATTACAAACATATGGGCTCCATAAGACACTTTAGAAGAAATACAATGTCAAAAGATAAATCCAGCTCCATATACAAAATAAAATAAAAACATACACAAATAATCCATTAGTCTTATCTTACCTCATTCCTTCACTCATATCTCCAGGATCACCTATACCCGAGAAAACATACCATCATCCACATCAACATTGTCAACAACAACAACAACATCATCGTCATTATCAATATCACATCGTCATCATCGCTATAATACCTGGAAAAAGACAACAATAACAATAATGAGCCGAAGCCCAATACACAGTAATACAATTACACATGAGATATCACATGAGCTTAAACTAAATGCAATGCATCAACAACAGTTTATTATCTTTATTAAAGTAAACAAATCAACACTGAAGCACTCATACTCCGAACCAATCTTGGGAACCAGGGTCCTGAGTAATAATAGACGCTCAGGGGGTTGATATAAGCAGTCTGAATACTTATTTCTTCTACATAACGTTACAAGAAAAATAGCCCCATTTAGGGTTTACAGTCGTTACACATCTTTACTCAACCCCAGTCCATAAAATCAGTTAGTTCAGTCATGCCCATAAATATGAATTAAAACATGTTACTTCACTCCAAGCTTAAGCAAATGTTAAGTCGATCTTGTTTGCCCCATCAACTACTCGCTGAGCCACTTATGAAAGTCATTACATTATGACAAGGGTACCATAAGCGCTTGAACTACCGTGTCCCCCCGGGATGAGATTGTTGCTACTTGGACCGGATTTAATAGCACTAGCACAAGCACAAGCACAAGTACAAGCACAAGCAACATTCATTAATTATTAAGCCATATTTAAGTTTTCGCCCGTTTAGGATGTCTATCCTAGCATACGACACGCAACTCACTGTGTACCTTGTATATGGAATCCAAATAGAATCTTAGAATTCCTTTAAGAAGATATATTAGATATCCATATTTGTTTTAAGAAATTAAACTCATAGAAGAAATTAAATTAATTATCCATTACATCAAACTTTTATTAAAACCTTATTTAATCAGACATTAAGTAGGAACTCCACCATGGCTACAAGATTCGTTCTACCTAGATATGAATAGTTTTCCATTGTCTATCAAAGTCTTTCTTTTCACTTTGTTTATAATATTTTATTACAACGACATTATCAAAAACATTCATTTTCTAAACAAGCATACATTTAAAACAACATACTCTCTATACTCCTTATGCTATTCATGATTTATCCTAATTCATTATTCTATGCCAATTGTAATTTATTAAGCCTATATTATCTTTAGCCAAATTGATTAGAATGAATTAATTATTCAATTACTAAGCTAAGGTGATTAAAGTTAATCAATCTAATTCATTTTAACTCATTATAACTTATTAAATCAAGTTGAAATTAAGTTTATTAACAAAGTTCATTTTATATCTAACTTCAATATTTAATCCAATTATTTATTAAATCTATAAATGCACTAAACTCATGTTTAGTTATATCATTTAACTAATATAACATATCAACTATCATTCATCTACTTCATTTTATCTCATTTTATTTTCATTTTTGAATAGCACTAGGGGATAGATCATGCCATGGTATAGGCTGTGATCGACTTCGCTTACCTCATCACGCCCATGATAGAGGTCGTGATTACCAGTACGGGCTTTGTTATACCCATAACAAGGAGATAAGACCCATTGTCATGCCGTGATATAGGTTGTTTAATTTGAAAATTCTTATTAGAGGATATTACGCCATTCGTAACGATCGTGATTTTAGCTTTGATGTTCATCACTTGCAAAATACACTCATTGTCATGTTTTATCTTTTGATAAGAGGAAATCACGATCCTTGTCATGCCCATGATCACCCTTGATTTTCATTTCCGCATACATCACAGACTGTGTTACGGCCGTGAGGAATAAGGGGATCATATTACGTTTTTTCTTTATTTTTTACACAATTTTTAGCTACTTATATTCAACATACGTCAACAAAACAAATTGTTATTCGTATAACGATGCTTAATCTTGTCCTATAAACATTTCTATGTATATTTCTATATCATATTTTCACAAATCATTTCATCAAACATACCATCTACACATGTATATACATATCTATATTTTGATAAATATGTTCATATCTTACTAATTTATCAGCTCTATTACAAGATCTATATCTATCTAGTTCTAATTTAATATTTGCATACATGAACAACAATCAAAACAAGAAAAATAACTAAACTTATGTTTTTAGCAAATCCAAGGAGGTTGGTCTTCTCTACTACTATTATTACTTCCACTTCTTGGGTTGATGTAGCTTCTTTGAGCTAATTTCCTACTATCTTATTTTCCATCTTCAATTTTTCTTTTAATCTTATTGAACTTGAGATTTGTGGTGTGATTTTGAAGAAAAGAAAAGAAGAAGAAAAGGAAGAGAAAAGGAATCATATAAGAAATGAAAAAGGAAAGGAAGAGAAAAGAAGAAATGAGAAGAAAAGAGAGAGATAGGTGGCAACAAAGGAGAGGGGAGGAAAAAGGAGAAATTGAAGATATTTTTAGGATAAGGTTATTAGATTTAAAGCTTTCAGATCGATATCTTTATTTCTGAAAAATGTCAAAAATATAATCTGAGGATTAATATGTTAGAAATAAAGAACTTGGGATAATGATTTGATTTTGGAGATTAGTTTATATCAAATTGACATTTAACTAGAAGTTAGGCTCAAGATATGATTTTTTTAGAAAGTAGGAAATTCAAAAATTTACAGGCGTTAGCTAAAGTTTAGGGATTTAGGAATCTACTAAATAGTTAAACAACATATTTAAGGGTTTAAGAATTTGAAATCTCAAATTTCAACTTAATTTTATTTACTAAATTAATTTCATTGATTTATCTAATAATAACTCATTATCTATTTTACTTGCTCCGATTAAACAATCTAAATCCAATTTCTAACTTAGGTGAAGGTTTGTGATATTTCAGAACTAGAAAATAATAGATGTGGACTTATATATATGTGTATATATATATAGGTAAGTTATATCAAAAGTATCCACATTTGATAGTAAATTCATTTAAATATCTATGTTTGGCAAAGTGATTCAAATAAGATATCAATAATTGAGTATTGACAAAAATTAATGAAAGTTGATTGAAAATTAATCCAAAAGTTGATATGCTGGATGAATGTTTCAAAATATCGATATTTTATTTGATTTGCTTTGCAAAACGTTGATTTTTTTTTTTTTTAACACTTGAAATATTGATACCTTAAATGAACTTACCCTCAAATATTGATATGTATGGTTTACCCTATACATACATACATATATAGTTGTGTTCCCCATATAATGATTTGGATGTGCTTTTACAATTACTTTTAGTTGTTTATGCCTTAATATTTTACATGTATAATTTGATTTGGGGGTCTAAGATTTAATCCCAACAAGTGTTATTAAAGCTACCATGTGCAAGATTAGAGTTATAAAGATTATTATGATTAAATTTTTTTTAACACTCTCTTCCCTAATCCTTCAGAATTGTGGTTTTCAATAGATTAACATGAACAAATAAAGATTAAGATTCTGAGTCACTACAAATATATCTAGGTTTAATTTGTGTAACAATTGTGATATATTAATAAAATATGAATAAAAGGTTGTATCTTTATTTGAATATAGATGTAATACATGTTTGATCATATGTTGAAAATTATGTGTTATAGAGGATTTTGGATTATTGAATCATGTTTACGTCATATTTTTTCATATGGATTCTATCTATTGTTAGATAATTTTAGATTTAAGAAATTCAAGAAGGATTCTCAATATACAAGGGTGTAATTTTTGGTTGAGAGTAAACATGTTTTGTAAAACATAGTCATGTTGAGAAGGAAAAAAGGATGTGTTAAGAAACATAAGAAAGAGCATAAACGTATTCTTACTCATGTAACCCTCGAATTCAAAGCTTAAAGCGTGCTTCTCTCATATTAAAAGCATTGAGTAATCTAACAAGAAATGAGACAAGACAACTTAACTGAACATTTAACATTGAAAGTCTATATTAGAAAAAAAAAAAAAATGAAAGGATTGATTTATAACATGAGGGCATGATTGACATATGAGATTCAAATTTTGACAATTTTGTATCTATTATTCGAGATGGATGATTGAAACAATATGTTATCAAAGTAGCCTCTCCTCTAGAAGTCATCTGTTTTAATATGATAGAAAAGATTACAAAGGAAGGTCAGTATTTGGCTAATTTTTTTGTGCATTGTAGTGATAGATATAATGATGGTTATTTTGATTTCCCTATGAATGATTGATCGGCTCAAAGAAAGGCCTAATTATTTGATAGGAACTTACCATTAATGTTTAATCACAACACCATGAGTACGACTCATAAGTTGATATCTCTGTCCAAAGACTAGGTGTCATTGTTGTGCCAAGTATGTTGTGATGGGTGATTTCATTATTTGAATTATTATTTCCATACTTTAATTTAAATGCAATAATAAGTTTGTTTTGCTTGCTTTTGTTCTTTATAGTTATAGGCTTTACTCAAATATCACTAAAAATATCAACTCTATTCCTGTGCCGAACGGCATGAATTTTAAGACATGGCAAGAGAACGTTCTAATTGTTCTTGAAGTCATGGATCTGGGCATGCATTAAAGGGAAATTGACCTGCTACTCAGGGGTGGACTTATGATAATACAATTAGGAGGGTCGGATCTTAATTAAGTTAATATTAGAATTATTTATATATTCGCTTACTATTACAACTATATTGCATCTTATATATATATTATTAATGATCTCGCTGTGATATTTTCTAACTTTACAATTATGAAAATAATTATTCGATATATAGTTAAGGGCATTTAGTAAATTTGATAACATATTATACGTATATCACTTGAAAATTAATTATCAATTAAAAAATAGAGTTAATAAATGATGTAGTTAATGTTACTAAAGAAATGCATTGTGTGATGAAATCATATCATTTATAACATGAATAATATAATTAATAGGTATAGTGTACTACGAATAAAAATAGTTGTTCACAATAATTTATCTTTTAAAAATAACTTTATGATAAGTAAATTCAATTATATTGGTAATTATGAAAGAAAAAAGTAAAAAAAAAAAAAAAGATTGGAGAGAGAAAAGATAATGTAATAAATGAATGTTGAGAAAAAAGGAAAGAGAGTGTAATAAATGCTATTGAAAAAAGAAAATTATACTCATGTGATTTAAACCCACGACCTTTTGGATATAAAACTAAATACTTAACCACTACATTAA
Source organism: Combretum micranthum (assembly GCA_024138025.1). Lineage (NCBI taxonomy): Eukaryota > Viridiplantae > Streptophyta > Magnoliopsida > Myrtales > Combretaceae > Combretum > Combretum micranthum. Next base: position 5,448 of record JAMXBD010000426.1, on the reverse strand, counting down.
CTTTAAATTTACATTATCATTTACTTTTTATAATATACATGTTATACATGTAATTTTTTTCCTATTTTATAACATACAAAATTTAACTTTTTCCGAGTTTGGGTGGGAGGGGGTGAGGCCCCTGCTGGCCTCCTTTGGATTCGACCATGCTGCTACTACTATAGATAAAGTACCTCTAATTAGAATGAGGATATGGGAAAACGAGATTGATCTAATCGCATGAGTATGATAATTATGAAGCATGCCACCTTAAAAGCATTAGAGGATCTATGTGTGATAAGATTTAGATGACCAATGAGTACCTTTAAAATTGTAAGCAAAGGTTTGCTAGGAATGAAAAGGCTAAAACCTCGTACACTTTTGGCAAAACTAATTTTTGTGAGGTATAATGGAAAGGGTAACATAAAGCAATACAAAATGGAGATGTCTCATGTGGCATCGAAATGCAATGCACTAAAACTAGAAATTTCAAATGGCTTATCGCTGCACTTAGTTTTGATACTGCTACTACATAATCCAATCAATTTAAGTGAGCTATAACTATCAAAGAGACCTTGGTCCTTAAATGAGCTTATTTCCCATTGTGTTTGGGAGAGGAAAGACTGAAGCATTGATATGGTCGATAAACAAGTTAAAAATCTAATATTAATTGTATCCTACAATCACTTTATGATAAGTATACCAACCACTTTATAGTATAGCAATTAAATATTGGTATCGTTCTTCAGAGATCTTTTTCAAGTACTTGTAATCACCTTAATCCTATATTCTAACTAAAAATATCAATTTTCTCAATGTTATTATTATTAACTTCTTATTATAATTAATTAATCACAATCAAGATTACTTTTCTTAAAATATCAAATTCGCAACTTACTCTAATCTTTTGAATTACCACTACTCATTATGTAACTTTTACCCTATAATGATATTTTAATGCATAGATTATCTTCTCAACCCGCATAATTCCTCTATTAGTTTAATATCTTTCTCAAGATATTAAACCTTAATCCTAGATTAGCCTATTGAAATCTCTTTCAATTAACAATAATCTAGAAATCGCATTAAAGAGTAAGGAATCTCTAATACAAAAGAATCATGTTACCTTATCTCTAGGTGTGCATGTAATTCTTTTCATCTATGCAAGATCTATTCATATAAGCAATTTATCAATTAACCTATATGAAATAGATAACTAAATCAACATGCAAGCAAATATCAATTTAATGACAATAAGAGAACATAAATGAATTTAAGAAAACTAATCTATTATTGGAAAGACTAATAATAAGAAAGTAGGTTTTTCTAAGGTTAGAGTTATAATTTTCTACTCTTTCATAGCTAATGCAATTAAATCACAAAATCTATAAGAATAAATAAACATAAAAACCCCTTATGATGATCTTCAATAATCTCCAAAGTTATGAATCTTCCATAGCATAGCAATCTTGAATATATTCTCTCTTCTTACTCTAAACATTCTTGATCTCTCAAAATATCTCAAAGTGAAAATATGGCAAAGGTTGTATCTGGTACAATTGAGAATTTCCTTATATATAATCTTTGTAAATCGCCTTTTCAACTTGTTTTCCTCTTTAAATTGGACTCTATTCATTATTTCCTCTCTCTTAGGCATAAGGATGATGTTTATCTTGTATCTTGGCGATATCTTCTTCAAATAAATCTGGATAACTTCAAAATGATATAGCTTTAGGTCCTATACGAGTGGCAACCTGAGTCGTGTACTCACTCGTTTAGTATAACAAAATGCCTCATTGTCACACAAATTCACCACCTACACAAACTTAAACACAAATGGTGTTCTCATTTGTATGGCATACATAATTCTCCTCTATTTCTTGCATGAGTCTTATACAACTTGTGTACTCTCTTGTGGACTGCATTCTATTCCACACATGAGTTAAGTCGTGTTTCTCTCCGTAGTCTACACTTTTCCATCTTTCTTCATCTTGAAAAAAAATTGCTTCAACTCATCCAAAATTCTTCTTTTAAGCACAAATAACTCCTAAAAACCTAAAAACAATTACTAAACTCATTAAGTACCTTTTTCTTTAAATACTCATATAATCTAACATTAAAAACTCAAAACCCTTCTTAAATAAAAGTTAAATCATAATCAAATTCCCTCACACTTAAGCATTCACTTTTCCTTAAGCGAATAATCAACCTTACAATCAAAAAGGACAAAAATCATTCTTCTTTTAAAGGTATATTACTCAAGAAAATCGATCATCTATCTCACTTAGGTCACATTAAAGCTCAACCTTTCTTCTGCATTCAATTATATTTTAGCTTCTACAACTTAAATCTTCTTTTCTCCTTCACTCAACCTTATCTATTCATTGTACTTAAGATACTAAGTATTAGAGTTCAAAAATTAATCTAAGTAAATCAAAATATTACCATAATCATTTAAAAAAAATCTTATAGTAAAAATCAAACACAAGATTAACCAAGAAGAATGATATTCTATCGCACTTTGTACATTTACCAAGGAGTATACACTCCCTTCATTCATTTCTCTAAATAACACAATCAAGAATAAAAGTATATTACATCCATTCATCTCCTGGATTTTCTCTCTCTTTTTATTTCATTCCTCTTCTTTTTCTTCATTTTTCTCATTATTATTTTCGTAGGCAGTTCATTTGGAACATTTTTCTTTTTATAGTTGATAGAAGGGAATGAATCATTACTCTTTTGACGGACCAAAACCCACACTTAGTAATCCACTTTAATGCTTATTTTTCTTTATTCAATTGGCAATGGAGTCGAACCTCACTCTTCTAAGGACAGAGATCTGCCCATACTAACTAATTTTGCTGCCCTTTTAATACATTTAAGCATGTATATACATGAATTTTCAGAGAAAGAGTTAAGAAAGATCAACAAGAGACAAATTTAATTTTTTTTTTTTAATTCAATTAAGGACTATAGGACTCTTAAAATTTCATAAGAATGAGTATACTAAAAAATAAACTTAAAACCATAGTTGAATAAACTTCTAACCCAACAACCTTGATCTAATATTTCAAGAATTAAGTTGCACAAATTTACGAATTAAGCTCTTTCGTATAATGCAATTTCAAATATTATTAACTAAGCAAAAATTCAAATTAATTTTCTTAAGTGGCATATAACAATTTAATCTAACAATTTTCAAATACTTAAGTGTAATCTAGGGAATTAATCTTTAAAAGCACATATTAACCTTTACCTTTTTTTTCATATTCTCCCCTACACTTAAATGAGACATTGTCCCCTGTTTTGTTCATAATATATGTTACAATATAAATAATTAAACATTAATAGTTACCCTTAGCATAAAACTAGGATATACATATTACTGACCATATTAATTAAATTACAATATGAATCATTATTATAACATACAAACTAAAAATAACTCATTAATTCATAGCCGCTTTGTCATTATAATCATATTCGTTATCGTCATCATCATCATTAACAACACCATTTTTGGTACTTCTATTGATAATCTTCATATCTTCTAATTCTAAATCTTCTAAAACATTCATTCATACTTCATATCTGACATCAACAGTGTCATAAATCAATTCATCTTGATCTATTCCTATAGCTCTCTATATCTATAAGTGGATCAACTTCCTTCATAATAACAATTTATTGGTTTCCTTACACTCTTGAATAAATACTCAAACAATCTATATTCATTAGATTAGATATATCTTCTTTAACTTTTTGCTAATCATTAGATGTGATTTTTTAATAATGAAGTCAATATTGTAGTTGTTCAAGTTAAAGAAGTAAATATGGTGCAATGTCACTTATAATTTGGTAAAATTCTAAATCATGGAAGTAGAGTTCTTTTTCCTTAGTTTTGATAAGTCGTTAGATCTACATGAAGTAAAATTGCACATAATCATATGAAATTGTGTAAAATCATGAATTTGAGGAAATATACAAATAAACCCATGATTCCACCATGTGATTACACAAAAACAATTTTATATCCATTTTAACTCAAAAGAAGCTTGTTGAATTGTATACTCGCATAAATATACAAGCAAACTTGCAATTTTGACAACCACATATGTAGGGTTACCTAAGTTACCGAAAGCCTAGTGATGGCAAAAGATACATCTACATTGGCAATGGCAAGACAATTGGGGTTGATGTAATAAGACATCTTAGATTGTTACTTAGAAATGGTTGTTTGAATTTGAATGAACTTTTATTTTATATTCTTTTACATAGAATTTGATTTCAATTGTCACATTGGACAAACTTGAGTTATTCTTATTCGTTTGACAATAGCTAATTTAGTCTCTTTTATGATTTAAACTACCTGGTATCTGTTCTTTATTTTAAAGTGATAATCTATATGTGTTGGATATTTTTGCCTCATATAATGAATCATTGCATATTAGTACTTGAAATTTAAATCATAAATTAAAAAACAAGAATTCAATTGCAATTATGGCATAAAAGATTAGGCCACATCTCTAAAAGGAGAATAAAAGACTAGTGTCCAATGGTATTCTTGATTCCCTTAATTTTATGGATTTTGACATGGATGTAACTTATGTAAAGGGGAAACAAAAACATGTTAAAGATTAGGTGTCAATAGGGCCATAGATGTCTTAAAAACTAATTCATACAATTAATCTGTAGACCATTCATTATGGCTTATTGGAATGGTCAATAGTAATTTCATAATGTTATAGACAAATTTTCAAGATATGCTACCTGTATCTCTTTAATGAAAATTAAATCAATGAGTTTCAAAAAATTATAGGGCTTAAGTTGAAATCAGCTTGGCCAAAGGATTAAAAGTGTCAAGTCCTAGTGTGTTGAGTGAAATACTATAGTAGACATGATGGATTAGGTAGACAACATCTAGAGGTCCCTTCTCTAATTTCCTAGAGGATTGGGATATATCGCACATTACACCATTTTTTGGTTTACCTTTAATGAATGTTGTTGTTGAGAGAAGAAATAGAATGCTTCATAATGGCTGGGAGTATGATCATTATTCACACCTTACTTGAATCACTTTAGGAAGGCATTATAAACTGCAACAACTTACTCAACATGGTAACCTACTAAGGCATGAAAAAACCTCCGACTAAGTACTTACAAATTTGTGGATGTCCAAATGAGGCTACGCCAAATCAAAGGAAACTAAACTCGAAGAGCAATAGATGTTAGTTTTGTATGGTACTTTGAAAGATCCATGAGTTATAATTTTATGATCCCATAATTAAGTAATTCTTGAGACAAAAATGTTAAGTTCTTTAAGGATATTGAGTTTGTCGGAAGAAGATAGAGTTAAGGAATTTGACATTAAAGAGGAATTTATTGATATCCTCTATTATATTACGATGTTCAAGATTAAAACCACAATACTTGACATTTCTTAAGAAATAGATCCAATACAAAGTA